>CM076570.1:581003280-581603280 GCA_034641835.2 Pinus albicaulis
TTCGCTCCATGCTATTTTTCAAGAATGTAAAATTGATTTTTTGGGCTGATGCAGTTCTATGTTCTATTTACATAAAGAATAGGTGTCCTTCAAGTTCAATTAGAAACAAAACTCCTTTTGAAATGTGGCATGGCCACATTCCTTCGGTAAAGCATTTCAGGGTCTTTGGGTCCACCTGTTATGCCTTGATACCCAAGGGTCAAAGGAACAAACTTGGTGCTAGAAGCAGAAAATGTATCTTCTTAGGGTACTCCAATACCTCCAAAGGATATCGTCTCTATGATGAAGCAAATAAGAAGTTTGTGATAGCAAGAGATGTCATATTTCTTGAATCTTCCAAGAGTGACAAGGTTGTTGAGCGACAACTTGATCGCCTGGATAGATTCACACATGCAAAGTCTTTCGAAGAATTTGATAATGTGATTCCACACCTTGAAGGGGGGATTCCGATATTGAATCAAACTGTGGAATCATATCCTGAAGCACTCTCTCCCCCACATGAAGAAACAACCACGGATGACACATTGGATGATGTGATTAACAGAATTGGGAGATTGAATCTTGAATCAATCCCAACTCAGGCAAATGACCAGCCTGGGCCATCTCAGAAAGGTCCTCCCAAATGGCTGACAAAGACACTGGAGAATGTTCATCCTGATGAGGTTGGAAAAACAGGAACAAGAAGTTCCACTAAACAAATCGAAGGTGATGTAGATAATTCTGATTCTCCTGTTGATATGGATATTGATTATAACTGTGAATTGAGTTTGTCTACAGATCATGAACCAACTTCCTTCAAAGAAGCCGCTTCTCATGATGAATGGAAAGAAGCGATGCAGAAGGAGTATGATGCCTTGATAAAGAATGGCACTTGGAAACTGGTTGATCCACTTTTGGGAACAAAACCAATTGGCTGTAAGTGGGTCTACAAGAACAAGTATAAAGCAGATGGCTCACTTGACAAGCACAAGGCCAGGCTTGTGGCAAAAGTTTTTGCACAAAAAGGAGGAGTCGATTATGAAGAAACTTTTGCTCCCACAGCAAAATGGACCACCATTCGGACTCTCTTTGCCTTAGCATCTCAGAATGGATGGAAAGTCCATCAGATGGATGTAAAAACAGCCTTCTTGAATGGAGATCTAAAGGAGAAAGTTTATATGTCCCAGCCAGAAGGATTTGTGGTAAAGGGTCAAGAACACAAAGTTTGCAAGCTCATAAAATCCTTGTATGGCCTCAAGCAAGCACCACGAGCCTGGTATGAGAAATTAACCGAGCATCTTCTGAAACTTGACTTCAAACATTTTGATCTTGATGATGCAACTTTGTGTGTTAAGAAAGTTGGAAAAACAGTTGTATATCTTGTGGTATATGTAGATGATCTTTTGATAACAGGAAATAATGAGAGCTATATTGTATCCATGAAGAAATAATTGAAGAAAGGTTTTGAAATGACTGATTTGGGTCATGTTCATTACTATCTGGGTATTGAAGTAATTCAACATCCTAAATTTATATTTCTTTCTCAAAAGAAGTACATTAGAGATCTCTTGAACAAGTTTGGCATGGATGAATGAAATCCATTAACCACTCCAATGGAACAAAACTTGAAGCTCACATATATTGAAGGGAAGGAATTCGAGGATGCAACTAAGTATAGACAGCTTATAGGAAGTCTTATCTACCTGACCACCACCAGACCTGACATTTCATTTGCTGTTGGAATCCTCTCAAGGTTCATGCAAAAACCTTGTGAAGGACATTGGTCTGCTGCAAAAAGAGTGCTAAGGTACTTGAAGGGGACTCAAGACTTTGGACTCAAATATACACGGGTAGGCGACTTCATCTTGACCGGATACTCTGATTCAGACTTTGATGGCGACAAAGAAACAGGGGTGTCTACTACAGGTTACACCATGAGTCTTGGATCAGGAGCTGTCTCATGGAGATCACGCAAACAGTCAATTCCAGTAGATTCCACGACCGAGGCAGAATATGTGGCAGCAGCTGAAGCAACAAAGGAAATTGTGTGGCTCTGAAAAATCCTGGAATATTTGCAGATGAAACAAATGTACTCCACACCACTCATGATCGACAACACTTCTGCAATAAAGTTGGCCAAGAACCCAAAGTTTCATGATCGAACAAAGCACATCAATACAAAGTACCATCTAATTCGACATCATGTTCAGGCCAAAACCATCCATCTACATCATTGTTCCACAAATGAGAAAACTGCTGATATCTTCACCAAAGCACTTGGAAGAGAAAATTTTGAAAAGTTAACAAAGCACTTGGAAGAGAAAAGTTTGAAAAGTTCAAATCGATGCTTGGGCTCACCAACATCCCTTCGGATTAAAGGGGGGAATGTTGACACCTAATCCTATGGGTTGGGTGTGGATATGTAATATTGTATAATAAATAATATTAGGAAATAAGGAAGGCCAAGAGTCATTGGGAGATGAATCCCAATAGCCTCACCTCCATGTATAAATACATGTACATTCTTCACCTAATACACATTCTGATTTGCGGAGTTACCTCTTGGTTTGACAGGTTATTTTTGCAACCCATAGCCACATATTTCCAATCTTGTAGAGTGTATCCTCTCTACTTGGGTTGTAGTAGTCCACTCCAAAGTTATGACTTCTCTATTACACAGAGGTTTCTACTCCTTCCCTTTTCAAAGCTTAGCTAGAATTGGAGGCATTGTTTCTACTCCTTCCCTTTTGAAAGCTTAGCTAGAATTGGAGGCATTGTTTCTACTCCTTCCCTTCGACTTCCAAGTCTCTGTGCCTGTTATCCTTCCCCTCATCCCTATATTGCTTCTTGGCAACGTAGGGAAGCACACTAGAGAGCTAAGATTATGGAAGTAGAGGTTGATGAAGATGTCAATGCAAAGCAAATATCAAGGGCTTTGAGGGGTAAACTTAAGTGTATCCCGTCTTCTAGCTCTTTAAGCATTTTTTTGTTGGTTAGTTAGCTCATTGAGGGGATAAAGGATGTGGAGGTAAGGGCTTAGATAGGTTATTTTTGCAACCCATAGCCACATATTTCCGATCTTGTAGAGTGTACCATCTCTACTTGGGTTGTAGTAGTCCACTACAAAGTTATGACTTCTCTATTACACAGAGATTTCTACTCCTTCCCTTTTGAAAGCTTAGCTAGAATTGGAGGCACTGTTATGTGGTGATCCTTCGACTTCCAAGTCTTCGTTCCTATTATCCTTCCCCTCATCCATGTCCTTCACTTCAAGGAATGCAATTGAAGAGGTTATTGTTATCTTTGCTCATATTCCTGGTCTCTTCATTTTTGGGACCCTAGAATATTTAGAACAACTTGTGAAAGATAGGATCCTTTTATAGTTTGGGTATCGATATGGAAACCCTAGCATGCAAAGGTACTCTCTTAATTCTAATTTAGACCACATTGTAAAGGGGTCTCACAAAGAGATGATATTTGAATAGGACATCCAAGCCTTTCATCAAATGATAGACTATGAGAATGTCACTATGCCTTTGCATTATCATTATCGCCAAGCTCATGTTCATTTGTTCCAAGATTATCCTAAGAAATAGTGGGAAAAACAAAGCCGAGATTTGCAGTCTTTGTATGGTCAAGCTAGTGATCTTTTTAGTGGCATTGGATGCTTTCAGAAGCTAACAGCAAGTGAAGTGAAGAATTCAAAGACAAGGCCTTCAGTGTTTCTTTATTAAGGTAACTCTCTAGTTGCAGGGGTGGAAGTAGTTGCTAATGGGTAGAAGGAAGCGAGGTTCTATCCCTGTAGGCCCTCTCATAAAAGATCTTTACCTGCAATTGGGGGTGATTGGCTCTAATTCAAGCATTGGGAGGGAGAGAAAACGAGCCCTTGGTCTTGTTAACCACCACCTGTAGGCGACACCCATAGGAGAATTTTTTTCTCCTACATTGTCTTTAGCCAACAGCCGGTAGCCCCTTGTAGCCACCAGATAGCTCGATGTGTCATCATCTCTGCCACCTGAGCCAACCATTATGCACCCTCGCTGAAGTGAACAAAGTTCCTTCTTAATTTAAATACTCCAAAAGACTTGGAATATCAAAATATCCATTGAGGATACAAATATTATATTAGAAAGTATGATGAATTGATGATGAATGTTACAAATGAGGCCCACTTATATGCCTAGGCAGGTGCCTTTTCACGAAAGGTCATGTCTCATTTAGACATGCCCCTTCAACCTAATTACTAATTAACTAATTAATCATTATTTATATTGTTTTATTCATTACATTGCCTTCCTCCTGAAAAAGCTTTGTCCTCAAAGCTTGTTGATGAAAAGGCTTGATCTCTTTTCCCGCTACGAATGTCTTCTCGCCTCGGGACAATCATCTTTATTGATACAAGTTGATATGATCCTCTAAGTGACAAACAAAACTGTCGCACTGAGAATGGATCAGACCATCCTAAATCAATCTTTTGTGGAATCTTGCGGCAACTTGAAACTTGTGATGAATTATCACTTAAGCGGATTGCACTGACATTAGTATTCTTCGAAACATCAACTTGTTGTTTTTGTTCTAAATACATAGCTTGGTTGAGTTGTCAACTCTCGTGATTTGGATGTCGATACGGAACTTTTTTGGTTTGACTTTCCCTTCTTAGGTGTGTGGTAATTTTTTTATTTTCTTTTGGCAAGGATGTTATTGAGTTGGTTACAGAACCTTCACTTAGAATGTTCCTTGTTTGAACTGCAACATCTAAGTTTGTATTTTCTGCAACTTGCTTGTCCTCTTCTTGAGTTGTGACATTTACTGGATCAATGTTCGTCTTTTCTTCAACTTGAACTTCTACATTTGAAGATTTGAACGCTTCATTTTCGACAAGTTGTTGCACCTTGTTTTCCAAAAACTTCTTATCCTTCTTAAGCTTCTTTATTTGTGTTAGTAATTTTTCGCTATGGTCTTTTAGTCGCGAAACTTCTTCATTTTTTCAACAGTGATTTTGTCAACTTCTCTTTGCATATTCGTATCACCTTTTTACCTTCTTGAAAAATTACTTTTGAAATTTCTTGTATGTCTTCAGGCATCACAAAATTTGGCTTCAAGTTAACTTCCTGTAGCGTTATTTTCTTCTTTTTGTGGGAGAATGCCAAAAACTTATTTTTCATATTTAGGATGAAGGATCCTAGAGTTTCCATCTAGGGTGAACCCAACACAATGTCACTATCGTTAAAAAATAAGGATTTCACGGTAAATTGAGAAATATAATGATAACCCAATATTTAGTTGTGACTTTTTATGTCCTATTTTTTTTTTGTCAAAGAAGTCTAATTTTAGATTATATTTGACTCAGTAATCACCAATTGATTTGCAATTTTAAGGTTTATATAATTTTTATCTTCAGCGGGTGATATAGCAATAATGACATCTTTTCCAGCGAGAGATCCTTTAAATTTAAATAGCACTTTAGCGTCGATGGGTAAGATTTCTAAAAATCTTCCTTCCTTCAATTTTGATTTAGACTCCATTTTGCTTCTTGAATATTAAATACTTTTGCCCACCGTTTTTTTTAGATACTTAAACCATTATTAATTTTTCTCCTTCAAAGTTCGAATCCCCTTTTTTTTTTTTAATATAAATTATATAATAACTATAACAAAAATATATATAACTTTACTATATAACTTAATAATTATTATAAATGACGACTTTTGGAGACGACCATACAATTTTTTATTTGAATTCCAGCGATGGTCGTAGGTGCCAAGAGAATACGAATTGTCACAATGCTTTGACTCAATGTAAGAACTTTACAATTAAATTAATTTAATTAAAGTTCGAAGGCCTAAACGAATTGGCAACTTCTTAGGGTGGAAGGGTGTGACTATTGGTAACGCGGTGGAGGGACTGATAACAAGTAGTCAGGGAATGGTGGATCGACAAGAAATTAATTGTATTACCTTTTTTTTTGTTATCCTTTTTATTTAATATGATTTTTATTTTTTTATTTTTATTTTTACAATATTTTTTTTATTTATATATTATTTTTATAATCTTTTACTTTCCCTTTTATACTGACCTTTTTTTTCCAATTTTTTTCTCTTTAATATTTTTTATTCTTATATATTTTTGTTTGATTTTTTTCTTTGACTCTTTTTTCTTTTCTTTTTTTCTTAATGGCCAAAAGGAGAATCCCCCAATGTGTTGCGAAACGCTTCAACGGCAACAATGTTGACGAATTTGACGATCAAGGACCTGGATCGGAGAGCGTGGCTCTTTGCAGCGATGAGGAGCTATAAGATTGAACTGCTCCGATACCAAATGAAGTGAACAAAGTTCCTTCTTAAGTTAAATACTCCAGAAGACTTCGAATATCAAAATATCCATTGAGGATACAAATATTATATTAGAAAGTATGATGAATTGATGATGAAAGTTAAAAATGAGGCCCGCTTATATACCTAGGCAAGTGCCTCTTCACGAAAGGTCATGTCTCATTTAGACATGCCCCTTCAACCTAATTACTAATTAACTAATTACTCGCCCATCTGTCATGATCATATGTTTGAAGGGGGCCTTCCAATCCTGAAGGTATGGCTTTCATTATGTAATTGGGTATTTTTGCTTACTTATCATGGACACTTATGGGAATGGATTAGTGGGGGGATTCGGCGGAAAGAATGGGCTTGGTCTGTACTCCTATCCCCTTGTCCAACTTGGTGGTTAACATTATATCCTAGACCTGTGGGATCTCCTCTATTGGCTACTAGATTTAGGAGTGGCACTACATGGGAAACCTCAATTGTGGTTGCCTGGTCCTGCTTCCCGACACCGCATACATCAATCCCCCTCCGCTCATTATAACCCCCTTTCACATATTTCAGATCCGGGTCCGCAATTGTCGATTGGGTTTGTTACCCACCACCTGTGAGTAATATATATAGGAGAAAACATTTCTCCTAGATGGTCCTCAGTTGGCAGACAGCAAGCCCTTGAAACCACCAGATAGCTCGATGTGCCATTTCTCCACCACCTGAGCCAGCCATGTGGTCCCTCAACCACTTGTCATGAATGTATATTTGAAGTTGGCCCTTCCAACCCCAAAGGTATGACTTTTCAATGGTATAGTTGAGTCATTTTCCTTACTTGTCATGAGAACTTTGGGACATGGATTGGTGGGGGGATTCGGCGGAAAGAGTGAGTAGGCTTGTATTCTTGTCTCCATTGCCTGATTTTGTGGTTACCCTTGTGTCCTAGTCCCATGGCATCTCCTTTACTGACCATTTAGCTTTTGGGTTGGCACTACATTGGAAATCTCAATTTTGGTTGCGTGATCCCGCTTCCCGTACTAGCTACATCAGTCGCCTTCTATTCATTTCAACCCCATTCATTAATTTTCCCATCCGGGTCCACATGAGTCCACTGGGTCCACATGAGGTTGGCCTCCCCCTCCCCTTGTCCACACCTTAAATCGAGCCTAGAACGATGCCTCAAAGATTTGATGCAACTAAAAAGAAAAGAAAAAGCATACTTTGGACTCTCAAATAGGAAATGTACCACAAAATGCAGAAGATGGTCGAAACATACAAATTTAGCAAGTGGGAAAAAACCAAACATGAGCTCTACCCCTTACTCATGGCCATCACCCTGGTTCCTATAGGCCCTAGATGATCCCACTTTATCATTAAGAAAACCATGATTGTCCAAATTGTTGGTAGGCAATGAACCACCCCACCTTAAGGGGGTATTTATTGCTTCATCTCACACATCATGCTCTCCATCCCCTGGAGCCCCAAGCAATTATGAAGAAAAATCAATAAAGGAAAAACGCATATGAAGAAGGGAGGAAAAACAAAGATCTGGGTAACTCATGTACCACAATTTGCTCCCTCCTACACCTATATACCCAAGTGTGGGCTTCCCCTTGTTATAGCCCCACTTGCACCTTGACATGTGGCCTGGATGTTTCCCCTGATCCCCACTCCATTCCATTATTATATCATTTGCCACTTGCCACTAGAAGGATGCACCATGAATATGGCACCCCCTTTATAGGTTGAAACCACCTAAAAAGGTCCTTGGGTAACCCCCTATTGAGCTTGCAGACACTTATACATACCAAACCCCACTATGGAAGGGCATGCCACCATGAAGTGCCCCACTAGTTCCATGACTTGTAAGACATTTTACTTGATTATTCTAAATAGTTTGTTGAATTGGAGGGCAAGAGGACGCATTGGATCTTATGCAGGACTGCAAGTGGATTTCCATTCTAGGTTGGGTCTCCCTATACGGGGTCCTACCCTCCAGAGGGCCGCATTGGCACTTGTAGGTTGAGCGTTCAGAGCCATGGGCCTCCGCCATAGCTGAGATGACTTCATGGATCCCTAGCAATGTTTGTTGATTGCTCCTACTCCACCTTTTTAAACGAGGATGATGCATTTGGTTCACCATGCCCAACCGGCTCAACAAATGTACCATACACTTGACAGTTGTTCCGGGGTCCAGAGGATTGATCCAAGCTACAGAGGCAGGGCTTATGACATCATTTCGGCCCTTACAAGGAGTGGCCCATGAGGGTGACCTTCTGCCCCCACAACCACTTGGGAGCACCGTAGGTTTTTTCTTGGAGAACAAGGGGCCACCCCCTTGTCCACTATGATGGGAGTTCATTCCTGCGTTATGGCACCCTTTGAACTTCATTAGGCCTCCTCAGAGGCCCAACGACTCACTATGTTGATCATACAACCCTCTTGAGAGGCTTACTCGTGTATTATTGAGCTATTTGGTGGGCTTGTCACCAAAATTTAGTGTTATTATGCACATTATTTTATTCTAGGGGATAAATTAGGCCTAATTAGGCAAATCGAATTCATTTGGACATGTATAAATACAAGTGATGTGATTTCATTTTAGCATCATCAGTAGGATTGGATCATATCTTCTTGTGAGATTTTCGCTCTCTTTTGAGGATGAGATTTTTGGGATGAATGGATAAATTTCAATGTTTGGTTATTCTTCTTTGTCTTACAGCTTCCATGATTGGCATATCTCGGTGATTGGATATATTCTTCTTACATGTAAGTATTATTCCGATGTTATTCTTGTTGTTTATTCTGATGCATTCATGATACTGGAATTTTCTCTACTCTAGGGTTAATTTGTTGCTTTTCTTGGAAAAAAAATGTGGAAATTGAATCTCTAAATGGTGTTGTATCATGTATGGCCAATGTTTGAATGAATGAATGTTCCTAGAGGCGTTCTTTTTGAATTTGTCTTGATAAGTCACCAAATATTGTTGAACGACATATAAATGAACTTGAATATGCTTCCATTAAGCCCTAATGCCTAACGAAGTTGTCTTTTAGGCCTCCTTGACAAGTGGAAATCAATCCAAACCCAAAGGACAAAGCACTGGTCCTCCTCTGATGATCAGTTTTAAGTTCATCTTTCTCTTTCACCTTCCTTCTTTTCTAGGTCTAGCGGGCCATTTGGTCACCTAGGGTATCAATTTTCTTGCAAACCACCCATAACAAAAAAAAACAATCTCTTGGCTCTTACTGTGCTTGTGTGTCTCCTAGGTGCCCTCCAATTTTGAAGAAATTCCGAAGGTGGGATTTTGAGATACCTCAAGTCCTAGCCTCAGGATTGAATTTTGCCCTTGGTTCCCTTAGGCTAGAAACCTCATTGGGATCATTGCATTGCCTTTCATTGGAAATTCCTTCCTTGATCCCCTTCTCTTCCCTCATCACGTCAATTACATCATTGGTTGCTCAATCCCATCTCCTTGACCTAATTTGGGGTCCACTTGGTCCCATGTGGTCCCATAACCTCTTAAAGATAATTTCACGAAGACCACTTGGAATCCAAGTTTACACAAAGATTTCTTGGACTAGGATCTCCCATTACTAGTCTCATTTGCAAACCCTAGCCCTTGAAATCCCCTTGCCCTTTTAAGAGAGCCCTACACCTTGTTTTTAAAGCAAGCAAACCATAATTTGAACCTCTTGTGAATAGGCCTTTAGGAATCACCCTTTCTCCCTTCATTGATCCATTCATCTAGGTGATTCTCTTCATATCGAGTCTCCTCCCATCGGTGAAAGTCTGTAAAGAGTAGGGAGCTTTAGTTGAGGTGACAGTGGGCTATAGCTCCATTGTTGCCCTTGACCTAGCAGTTGCCACTTTACGATCCCCTTATAAGACCCCGATTAGTTTGAGCAGTAACATTTTGGAGTCGTTGTTGGGGACATGAGACATGTATTTTGTTCCCCATACGACATATTGACATATCATTATTAGGCGACTCCATTGGAAGAACGAAACCCTAGTTCTTCATTGAACTTTAAGGTCGATGCTTGTAGGGTGAAGCAAGCATTTTTCAAGGCGTCTTTAATTTCACCCTGGCAACTCCTACATAATTTACATGTATACCTGAATTAGGGTGTCTTTCTTTGATGTTTTTCCCGATTTCGACATTACTAGCATCCCTGTGCACCCTAATCATGTCACAGGAACGATGGTACATGGGGTGCCTCTGTTTGATGGTGATCCACTCTCCGCAATTGACCATGTGGAATGATTTAAGGCACATACTTCAAAGGAGAAAGTGGTCCACCAAGATGTCCTTATGTTGTTGTTCCTTAGTTCTCTCTATGGTCATAGCTCATTGTTGCAAAATCACAAACCTAGGAGCATAAATCTATTGAGGAGTTCGTTGATGGCTTTCTTAGACATTTTCAAGTATGACCTGCATTAAGCATTCAAGAGGAAGCCTCATCGAGCATCATTAAGACCTTGAGAATCTTATTGGTGAACGAGAAGACAAGTCCTCCTTGAGTCCACATGATGAAAATGATGATTTTGAGAACACGTGTTGGGGAGGATGAATCTATGGAAATTGAAGTTGAGGTTAACCTCATCTTTCTCAAGGATATAACTCATGATGACTCTCCTTTTGAGAACCTTGGGAAAGGTAATCCCAATAGACCCTTGGAAGATGATATTGGAGATTATTTTCATATTGAAAAGGAGAAATGGGAAATTGTTGTTCCTCGATTTGATTGTCCTCCCATTTATGATACTGACAGGGAGGATGAGGTTGGGATTAGTCTCCCCTTTATTTATGATGACACATGTGAAAATTCCTAGATCTAAATGATCTCCAGAATCCTACTGCAACCAGCTGAATTTACTTCTCTATTTGTAAATTACATTAAAGAATTATTTCAGATTTCTTCATGAAATATTGAAGCAAATTACTGAAGCAACATACACTTAATTACTTATGATTTTGAAACAAAAAAACTGAGCAAAGAAAAATATACACATAGGACACCGTTATTTTTGGACAAAAGTCCGCGGAAAAACCCAATGCGAGAAAACTGGTGCAACAGATCTGAGGGTTTGATTTTATTAAGCAGTAGCAAATTCTGAATACATCTCTAAATACCATAAAGGTAATTCAGTTACAGAGACAGAAATATTGGCAGAAAGATTGAGTTTTACCTCACTCAATCACTGAAAAACTCCTCATTGATCCCGTCACTGGATGAAGTGCCCTTGGCAGGCCCTACGTTGCCTCTACGCATCCTTGCATCAACCTCTCTAGGCACTACGTCACCGAGCCAGGTGATCGATCTGCAGCCCGGAATCACTGCTCTCTACCTCTCGGTCTCACACCTCGGTTATCAGCTTCTGAAACCAATTCTTCTACAAAATCTCGGACTCTTTCTCACCCTTTGTGTGGCCCTGCGTCATCCTCTGCATGAGAGTTGTTGGATCACTCTCTGCCTCTCTATGTTGATGATTCTCCGGCTGAGAAAATCTCTCTCCGGAAGCTATTCCTGCCTCTCACTGCGCTGGAATCACTTAGATCAAATTCTCCTCTGAGCACTGCTCACTTCAAAAAATCGATCACTTGGATTCACTCGGTGTATATTTCCAAATGACCCTCAAGCCTTCCTTTATAGCCTTCTCGTTGAGACTTTAACGGCCGAGATTAGATCTCCAATCAATGGCTAATATTATAACTTCACTTGACCCATGTTCTCTAGAAGATTCATACTCTGTTTTATTAATACCCTTTAATTATTTAATTTTCCTACGTTTAAACTTAGGGTCACATTAAAATAATTAATTATTTTAATAAATCACATTTTGAGTGGAATTTTCACAAACGATTTTTGGGTTCTTTGGAATACATGTGCCTAAGCGTCTCCACAAATTTTGAGACGTATAGCACTTTCGATGCTACCAAAAATCAACACTTCCTCTTAGCGAGGAAAGGGCTCTAACAACATGCCTGCTACACATTGTTGTGACTCTGAAGCATCCTCTGCACTGCTGATGTCTGACAAGTTGTCCACCAACCATTATCCCTCCGGCTCTGCGTGAAGGCTCTGCGTTGCTCCCTCTGCCTCGGCAAGATCCCGATCTGAAAGTCTTACCTCTCTATTGACTCACTCAGAGAGAGACCACCTCAAAAATTCAGCCCTTTTGGTTAGAAATATGCAATCCCTGTGGGGATTTGATCTGCTGCACCAGCAATTTGGCCTTCGCTTCAGTGCTAGATCTACTCTTCCTGTTTCACATCAAACTTTGCTCTGATACCATGTGAAAATTCCTAGATCTAAATGATCTCTAGAATCCTACAGCTAGTTGAATCTACTTCTCTATTTGTAAATTACATTATAGAATTATTTCAGATTTCTTCATGAAATATAGAAGCAAATTACTGAAGCAGCCTACACTTAATTACTTATGATTCTAAAACAAGGAAATTGAGCAAAGAAAAATATACACATGAGACATCGTTATTTTTGGACGAAAGTCCCCGAAAAAACCCAATGCGGGAAAACCAGTGCAGCAGATCTAAGCATTTGATTTTATTAAGCAGTAGCAAATTCTAAATACATATCTAAATACCACAAAAGTAATGCAGTTACCGAGAGAAATACTGGCAGAAAGATAGTGAGTTTTACCTCACTCAATCACTGAAAAAATCCCGGTTGATCCGGTCACTAGATGAAGTGCCCCTAGCAAGCCCTGTGCTACCTTTGCGCAGTCCTTGTGTCAACCTCTCTAGGCACTGCGTCACCCAGCTAAGTGATCGATCTGCAGCCCAAAATCACTGCTCTCAGCCTCTCGATCTCACACCCCGATTCCCGACTTCTGAAACTGATTCTTCTGCAAAATCTCAAACTCTTTCTAACCCTCTACACTGCCTCTACGTGACCCTGCGTCAACCTCTGCATGAGAGTTGTTGGATCACTCTCTGCCTCTCTCTGTTGATGATTCTCTGGCTAAGAAAATCTCTCTGGGAGCTATCCCTGCCCATTACTACGCTAGAATCACTTAGATCGAATTCTCCTCTAAGCACTACTCACTTCAAAAAATCGATCACTTGGATTCACTCAGTATATCTTTCCAAATGACCCTCAAGCCTTCCTTTATATAGTCTTCTCGTTGAGAATTCAACGATCGAGATTAGATCTCCAATCAACGGCTGAGATTACAATTTGACTTGATCCATGTTCTCTAGAAGATTCACACTCTGTTTTATTAATACCCTTTTCCTAAGTTTAAACTTAGGGTCACATTAAAATAATTAATTATTTTAATAAAACACATTCTGAGTGGAATTTCCACAAACGATTTTTGGTTTTTCTGAATACATGTGCCTAAGCCTCTCGACAAATTTTGAGACTTAGAGCACTTCCGATGATACCAAAAATCAACAATATATCCATCAATACCCTTGGGAAGGAAGATCACTATTTTCCCTTGCATAAAGAAGGTGGTTGGAAGTAATTGATTATCCTTTTAGGGAAAACCCAATCTTTGATACTAATAATGAGAAAATCGTAAGGTCTTTAAATTATGATTTTGGATTCTATATTCAAATCACTTGAGCCTTTAAATTATGATTTTGGGGAAGAAAAACCCGTTGAATGGGGCACTTCGCCCTCCCCTTTGCCTTTTCCTCTGGTTTATCACTTTGAGTCTTCCTCAAGTAATTCCCTCACCTCTTGTCATATGATCTCAAGTGAGCATGAACCCCTTCCCCCTTTTGAGTATAGTGTCAAGGAGGAGCCCCTCATTGACTATCCTTTGTCTCCCTAGACACACACTCACGATTATGATCACTCCATAACCTCCCCTCTCCAATATGACCATCACTATGAGCAACCTATTTGTTGCACTCCTTCCTTCCCTCACTCTTCATTCCCCTCTCATAACGACCTTGTGGCATCTACAAAGCATAATATTATAAACAATTATTGTGAAAGGGAGTTCTTGAGACTGATCTTTCATTCCACCATTGTGTACTTGGAGGGAAAGCCCTACACTTCTAGATTGGCTTGTTTTCCTTCTCATATGGCTTCCTTTTACCTTGAATGGAGGTCATATTTTCACACTCGCTTCATCCTCCATATAATTGTATCTGCATTCGCTTCGGGATTTTGTAATGTTCCTTTTTCTAGAATTCCTTATGACATGGTTAGGATGGACTTGTAGAGTTGGGCGCAGACAAGTCACAGGTGCAGGTGCAGGTTGGTGTCATCGGCAAACCCTGGGAGCTTTTCGAAGGGTTTTGAGGAGTTCTTATGAGATCTGATGGCATTCGCTTGGTTTATTCCACCATCCGCACAGTTGGTCTTTCGTTCCGTCCCATTTCGACAACTTTCAGAAATTTGAGTTATTAATGGGCCTAACTCAATTTATTACGCCTAAGGTCGCATTTCAGTTCAGTTTGGAGGGCCAGCATAGCAGTGTAGAAGATTATCTTGGAGGCCAGCCTCATCTCAGTTATTTTGGGTGTATGTGCATGTAACCCCAGTTATATATGATAAATAAAGTTGAGATTAATTTTACTTATTATGTGGTTGTTTGTTGTTCTATGTTGTTGAGTTTTACATGGCAATGTTCTGTTAATGAATGAAAATCTTATGGAGCATTTGTTGAGTTAAACTTTTGCACATTTAGCAAAATTTCCCGAAAGGGATATTACAATGGTATCAGAGTTGGCCTTCCTGCCAGCCTAAGGGGTTTAGCAGTGGAATATCTATCTTTGCTCCTGGAACAAGAAATTTTAACAGGATTGATATTCCTAACGCAAGAAAGACAAAATTATTGTGCAAAGCAGGAGAGCAAAAATTGTTGTGGGATGAAATCTAATGTATCTGGGCAGTCAAATTGTTGATGCGCATGGATTCTTTATTTCGTGGTGTTCCCCACTAGCACGGCATCCCTCTTATTGGTGGTTGCATCTACAATCCTAAGTTACCGAATCCGCCGGTAGGGGGGCCAAGAATGCCGGTTCTGCGGATCAGATCCGGATCTAGATCTGAATACACCAAAAATACATCTAAAATATGGCTCAAGCGGATCAGCGAAAATTAGAAACGCCTCCCTGTCAGCCGAAATGTATCTGTTCCTTTCGCCGGAACCTTCCAAAATTTTATCTTTTTAGGTTTTAACTTTTAGGTTTTTAACTTTTTACTTTTAAGTTTTCGATTTATCTTTATACCATTTGTTCAGGTTGCATTTCATACAGTTCACAAGTTATTCGGAATTCCTCCGCCGGTTGCTTTGAAGTTTCTGCTCTGCTTTCCGCACTGCCCTGACGCAGACAACAGAGCCACAAAACATTCGTTGTGAGCCAAAGCTCCAGCTTCTCGATGTGCTCGGTGTTCCGCTGACAGCACACTTGGCATTTAGCTTGGCAGTCGAAGCCAGGTTTTTTGGGAGTCGAGGCCAGGTTTTGTGGCAGTTCAAGGCTCCTTGGCATTTAGCTTGGGTAGAGGAGGCTCCGACAGCATTCGACAGCATTCGACAGGCTCCAAGCCGATAGCACAGCATCCAGCAACGCAGCAACAGGTACTTATTATTTTAATTTAATTAAAGTTTAAACTTTAATATATTTAATTTTAAATTTTTATATAGTTTTAAACCAAAGTTTAAATTTAAATTATTAATCATTCGACAATCTTTAATTTAATTAAAGTTTAATATAATTAAATAATTTAATTTAATTTAAGTTTAATCTATTTAATTTTAAATTTTTATGTAGTTTTAAACTTTAAAGTTTAAAATTTAAATTTTTATCATTGATACGTGTTGACCACACTTTGTCAACGACCCGATAGCAGTACACCCCCATTTTTTCAAATGGGATTCATCATGTTCAACGTGTTCAAGCCATTCAGAATCCATCAGCAGTCGACTTTTTTATAAATGATGTAAACCCATTCTGCATGTTTATGATGTAAATGATCTAAGTAAGACCGTCATGTATGTAACAACCTAGGTAAGCCTAGTATGTTGGTGACGATTTCTATCCTAGGAGGTTTTTTGTCTCACTGATTTACTTGTGTTTTTTGACACAAGTAATCGGCAAAGTTTTCCCCTCCAACCTCACCCCATAGCTAGGGTGGATTTTGTCATCAAGATGCTAAGTGAGTCCTAGTGCTTTCTATTGAGTCTTTGTAAAAGTAGTTTGGGAATAATCCTAGCTAGTTGGCTAGATTATTTTATTACAAGTTGCTTAGTCTACTAGATCATGTTTTGAGTCGCAGAATTGGGTACCTATTTGAGGGTGTATACGAATGGGTATTCCCCCTTCATGTGTCTAAATGTATTTATCTTATGTAAAGAGGGTTGGAAAAAATAATTAAATCTCCTCTCAGTCAATTAATAAAATTTTCTGGCCAAATTAATTAAAAAATCCCAAGCCAGAAATTTAATTAATTTTAAGTCCTAGGTGAGTTAAATTTCTTCAAAGGAAAAATCGTTGGTCTTTAAAAAATAAATTTTTAAAGGTCTCAGGCCAAGGGAATATTGAGAATTTCAAGAAATTTTGGGCCTTTGGGCCTAGGTGGTTAAGTCAAAGTCAAAATTTTGAAGTAATTAACTCAAAAACATTATTTTTGAGTTAATTAAAATGGAATTAAATGATAAATTCATTTTTCCTCGAATTTATAATTTCGACGGTCCAGATTAAAAGATGATCAAATATTTTCGACGGTCGAGATTATTTTGACATGGATCAACTGAACTAGCCATTGGAGATTTTGTCTTATAAATTAGAGGTCTTGTAATGACATTTGCATCCAATCTTTGAATCGTGCACTTATTCTTGGAAGCTCTTGTGATTTTTTGATGAATAAAGCATAAAGACTTTGGGGTTACAAACTTTGGTGTTCCTTTTCCAGATCTATGTGGTTATTTGTCTCTAAACTCTACTACTTTATTTGGCATTTTTATGGTTGATGGCTTTCATGGATTAATCTGCATACAGGCAAATTAGGTATCTTGTGCAGTTTTCTGAGTTTTTAAAATGACATTTTTTATTTGACGGAAAGATTAGTTATCTATTTTTTTTAAAGGTCTCATGTTTATTTTCTTAAATCTCTATCAATCTAAGATTCATATCTAAGTGTGCAGGGATTATTTTTTTAAAGGTTTGAGCGTTTCGGGAAGTCTTCAGTTAGACCAGCCGACTCTCAGATTTCGTAAATCTGAAAAAGCTCAATGTTTCCTAATTCCCAAAGCTATCTTACGAAATTGTTGTTTTTGCAAGGTCTTCTACGGCTTGTGCCTCTCTCAAATTTTTATTTTGTCATTAATTGTGCAGAAAAAGGATTTTAAATCTGGCCAAGAGGGCCTCTAATCTGTAAATTAGCACTGTAAATTTGCAAATATTCTCTAGGGTGTAAGGGTTTATTTATTTTTTGTGCATAGTTTTGGATCTGTTCTGGTTTTTGCAGGTTTGCAGGGGGATTCTCAAAAAAAAATTAGATCTGAACCAAATCTGACCCCCAGAGGGTAAGATCTGGCCTTAGGATCATTTCTACTGGCAGATCCAAGTGTTATTTTGTTATAAAAGAGAAAATCTCAAGTGCATCTAAATCAGTATTCTAAAAATCTGAGTTATGTTGGAAAAATTTTAATTGCTGGAGGAATTTCAAGTGTATTGGGTTTTTCTTGAGATAATCTTTGCATTCTGCAGTCTACCCCTTGCTCAAATCCTCCACACTAATTCTGCCTTCACGCATTCTACGCTGCCACTGCTTCTGCATGTTGTCATTCCTCATTCTCTGCATACGCTGCCTCAATCAACCTGTCCGCAGCTTCATCCTTGCCCTTCTCCCTTGTCATCCTCACATGCCCCCCTCTCTCCTACTCCTTAGCCATTGTCGCATCCTATTCCATTGCCGCCGTCCAGCCCTTTGTCGACTTCTTAGACGGCTCCCTCTCAACCTGCAAACAAACGCATGCATAAAACAAAGTTCAAAACCCACGATATTTTTAGTGTTAGTCTTAGACTTTGCTATTTTATTTTATTTTCGTTTAGATATTAGTGTTTCTTTTTTTCTTTTCTTTTTAGATGTAAAAAAAGATGTAAAAAAAGATGTAAAATTTTTCTGGAAAGAAGATGGTAAAAAGGCTTTTCAAGGGATTAAGGGTGCTATTGCCAAAGCTCCTGTTTTGGCGAGTCTTGATTCGAAGGATTTTATGATTTTCTCTTTCGCTTCTGAAGATACTATTGTTGGTGTCTTGTTACAAAAGAATAAGGAAGGTCACGAACAGCCTATTGCTTTCATGAGTAGAGTGCTTCAAAAGTATGAATTAAAGTATACTACAATGAAAAAGCAAGCCTATGCTTTGGTTAAGTCTCTTAAACATTTTAAGACTTATGTGGGTTATTCTAAAATCACTGCTTTCGTCCCGCATTCCGCAATTAAAGATATCTTAACTCAAACTGATTGCTTAGGGACTCGTGCTAGGTGGGTTTTTAAAATCAAGAGTATGATTTAGAGATTAAGCCCACTAAGTTAGTCAAAAGTCAAGGCTTGGCTGAAATGATGACCGAAGGAAATGAGAAAGCACTTGGTTTGATCTGTCTTAATGATGCATCTTCGCCTGAGCTGCAAAGGTTAGGAGAACATGAATGGTATAGGGACATTATTTATTATTTGTTAAATCTTACATGTCCTAACCATTTAGTTGCTCATAAAAGAAGGGCTCTTAGATTAAAAGCCACTAAGTATTGCCTCATGAAGGATGGCCTTGGATGGAGAAATCCCGAAGGGATAATACTTAGGTGTGTTGATGAAATTGAATCTAAAAAGTTGATTTCTGAGTTTCATTCAGGATTTGTGGTGGTCATTACGCTGCTAGAACTACCGCCCACAAAATTCTAAGAGGTGGTTATTTTTGGCGTTCGATTTCTTCAGATGTGCATAAATTCGTCAGAAGTTGCCAAGCCTGTCAACTATTCATTGGGAGACAGAAGCTAGCTACCCTGCCCTTACAACCTGTGGTTGTTGAGGCACCTTTTCAGCATCGGGGTCTGGATTTCATCAAGAAATTCCACGAAAATTCTAGCAATGGCTACTCCCGGATCTTACCTGCGACTAATTATTTTACAAAATGGGTTGAAGCCATTCCTGCTAAGAATGCCAATGAAAAGGTCATTATGGACTTTATTGAAAATCAAATCATTACTAGATTTTGTGTCCCTGCCAAGATCACTACTCATAATGCCAAGGCTTTTAGTTCTTTTGAATTTGCATCTTTTTGTTTTAAGTATGGCATTACTTTATTTCATTCATCTAACTACTATCCTCAGGGTTATGGCTTAGCTAAATCAAGTAATAAAAATCTTATAACCATTATCAAGAAGATAGTAGGAGATAATAAGCGATCTTGGGATAGCAAAATCAAGTATGCTTTGTGGGCAGATAGAATTACTAAAAAGAAATCTACTGGTAAAAGTCCTTTTGAATTAGTTTATGGCTTGGATGTAACTTTGCCTGTTCACCTTAAATTGCCAGCTTACCAACTCCTTCAACATTTTTCCACTAATAAAGATGTTGTTTAAAATAGAATTGATTAGATTGTGGAGTTGGATGAAACTCATAGGAAAGCCTTAGATAATATGTGTAAGAATCAATCTAACATTAAGAAAATCTTTGATAAATCATCTCGATCTAGATCTTTGCAGGTTAGAGCCATGGTATTACTTTGGGACCGAAAAAATGAAAATTTCGAAAAACACAAGAAATTTGACAGTTTGTGGCTAGGACCTTATATTATCAGAGGCATTGTTGGACCAAACTCATTCCACTTGAGCACGTTGGAAGGCGAACCACTACAGTTACCTGCGAATGGCCAACTACTCAAGTTGTTCTTCAAAGATGACATATGATGCCATTGGGCATCCTTTGTATTGTATTTCTAACCCTACTCCTCGTCCTTTCAGCATTTCATTTTGTAGTTAGATTAGATTTACTTTTCATGTCAAGTAAAATAATAAATGTTAGAAGAGCTTCTATTTTTCATGTGGTTAATGTTATATGATGATATTTGGATGGACACCACTTATGTAATTTTATGTGTTGCTTGGATGCAGACTCTGGATTCTCACATTCCTTCGGTGAAGCAACGTGTCCCCAAGTAGAGCCAGATGTTGACCACACTTTGTCAACGACCCCATAGCAGTACACCCCCATTTTTTCAAATGGGATTCATCATGTTCGACATGTTCACGCCATTTAGATTCCATCAGCAGCTGACTTTTTTATAAATGATGTAAACTCATTCTGCATGTTTATGATGTAAATGATCTAAGTAAGACCGTCATGTATGTAACAACCTAGGTAAGCCTAGTATGTTGGTGACGATTTCTATCCTAGGAGGGTTTTTGTATCATTGATTTACTTGTGTTTTTCAACACAAGTGATCGGCAAAGTTTTCCCCTCCAGTCTCACCCCAAAGCTAGGGTGGATTTTGTCATCAAAATGCTAAGTGAGTCCTAGTGTTTTCTATCGAGTTTTTGTAAAAGTAGTTTGGGAATAATCCTAGCTAGTTGGCTATATTATTTTATTACAAGCTGCTTGGTCTACTAGATCATGTTTTGAGTCGCAGAATTGGGTATCTATTTAAGGGTCTATACGAATGGGTATTCCCCCTTCATGTGTCTAAATGTATTTATCTTATGTAAAGAGGGTTGGAAAAAATAATTAAACCCCCTCTCAGTCAATTAATTAAATTTTCTGACCAAATTAATTAAAAAATCTTAAACCAGAAATTTAATTAATTTCAAGTCCTAGGTGAGTTAAATTTTTTCAAAGGCAAAATTCGGCTGTCTTTAAAAAATAAATTTTTAAAGGTCCCAGGCCAAGAGAATATTGAGAATTTCTAGAAATTTTGGACTCTTGGGCCTAAGTGGTTAAGTCAAAGTCAAAATTTTGAGGTAATTAACTCAAAAATATTATTTTTGAGTTAATTAAAATGGAATTAAATGATAAATTCATTTTTCCTCAAATTTATAATTTCGACAGTCCAGATTAAAAGATGATCAAATCTTTTCGACGGTTGAGATTTTTTTGACATGGATCAACTGAACTAGCCGTTGGAGATTTTGTCTTATAAGTTAGAGGTCTTGGTATGATATTTGCATCCGATCTTTGAATCGTGCACTTGTTCTTGGTAGCTCTTGTGATTTTTTTATGAATAAAGAATAAAGACTTTGGGGTTACAAACTTTGGTGTTCCTTTTCCAGATCTATGTGGTGATTTGTCTCTAAACTCTACTACTTTATTTGGCATTTTTATGGTTGATGGTCTTCATGGATTAATCTACATACAGGTATCTTGTGCAGTTTTCTAGGTTTGTAAAATGACATTTTTTATTTGACAGAAAGATTAGTTATCTATTTTTCTGAAAGGTCTCATGTTTATTTTCTTATATCTCTATCAATCTAAGATTCAGATCTAAGTGTGCAGGGATGATTTTTTTAAAGGTTTGAGCGTTTGGGGAAGTCTTCAGTTAGACCAGCCAACTCTCAGATTTCGTAAATCTAAAAAAGCTCAGTGTTTCCTAATTCCCAAAGCTATCTTATGAAATTGTTGTTTTTGCAGGGTCTTATAGGGCTTGTGCCTCTCTCAAATTTTTATTTTCTCATTAATTGTGCAAAAAAAACGATTTTAAATCTGGCCAAGAGGGCCTCTAATTTGTAAATTAGCACTGTAAATTTGCAAATATTCTCTAGGGTGTAAGGGTTCACTTATTTTTTGTGCATAGTTTTGGATCTGTTCTGGTTTTTGCAGCTTTGCAAGGGGATTCCCAGGGATTTTTTTAGATATGAGCCAGATCCGACCCCCAGAGTGTAAGATCTGGCCTCAAGATCGTCTCTGCTGGTAGATCTTAGTGTTATTTTGTTACAAAAGATAAAATCTCAAGTGCATCTAAATCAGTATTCTAGAAATCTGAGTTATGTTGGAAAAATTTTAATTGCTGGAGGAATTTCAAGTGTACTGGGTTTTTCTTGAGATAATCTTTGCATTTTGCAGTCTACCCCTTGCTCAAATCCTCCACGCTAATTCTGCCTTCACGCATTCTACGCCACCACTACTGTGTGTTGTCATCCCTCATTTTCTGCATACGCTACCTCAATCAACCTGTCCGCAGCTTCATCCTTGCCCTTCTCCCTTGTCGTCCTCACGTGCCCCCCTCTCTCCTACTCCTTAGCCGTCGTCACATCCTATTCCATTGCCGTCATCCAGCCCTTCGTCGACTCCTTAGACGGCTCCCTCTCAACCTACAAACAAACGCATGCATAAACAAAGTTCAAAACCCACGATTTTAGTGTTAGTCTTAGACTTTGGTTTTTTTTTTTTTTTTGGTATTTCGTTTAGATCTTTCTTTCTTTCTTTCTTTCTTTCTTTTTTTTTTTAAGATTTCAAATCGTGTAGCGTTAGTTTTAGTTTTAAATTTAATTCGATTTTGTGTTTAAAGCTTTAGGTTTTAATTAGTTTGGTTAGTGTTAGTTTTTTCTAGAATTTTATTTATTTAGCTTTTAGTCTTAGTTTAGGTTGTAGCTTTTAGATTTCATTTAAAATTGTTTTAGTTTAGTTTTAATTTGTTTTAGAATTCCATTCTCTTTAATTTAATTTTTAGATTTAGAAAAAACAAGAATAAAAATAAAAATAAAAATACCTTTTTAGACATTATTTTTTTTAGCTTTAGTTTAATTTTCATTTTTTTAGATTTTTTATTTTTTATTTTTTAGATTTTAATTTTTACTTTAGCTTTAGATGTATATATATTTGCTTTAGATAATATTGTTTTATTTTAGATTTTTAATCTTTTAGTTTTAGAGATAAAAAATAAAAAGGGAATAAAAATTTAAAAATGTCCAAAAAATTTCTAAATTTTTATCTTTAGAAAATTCTCAAAAATTTTATTTCATAGTTTTAATTTTTTTATCTAAAGTTTGACTATAGGAAATTTTTTAATTTTTGGATTGGGATTACTTAGAACATCATAAATTCAGAAATATTGCTAATATTCGGCATTTAAATTTGATGGTCGTCTCATGATAACATTGTTGTGGGTTCAAAGTATTTTAATGCATAGTTGTGCGTTTTATTGAATATCATTGTGGTGAATCTATTTTTCATAGCAGCAGTTACATATCAGATACTTGACTTTAATTTTATAACGGGATATTTTGACTCCATAAGGCACTGGTTTTAAACTTTTGAATCTAATTGGATTTATAAAATCTTGTAAATCTCAACCAGTTCTTTTCCTTCATTTTGTTAGGGTCTACCTCCCTTAGCTTGCAAGGAGTCAGCTTAGATAGAGAGATTGGGCATCAGGGTGACAGCCCCCGATCTGAGCCGTTGTCACGGTGCCTGGACATTTTGTGCGACAACAATACGTTAAAAAAATAAAAATTGTTTTAAAAATTTTAATTATAATTTTAAAATTTAATATATAAAATAAAAATTTATAATATTAAAAAAAATTAACAATACACTAAAAAATTAAAGATCAAATATCAACACGGTAAAAATAAAAATGAATACAAAATCATAAACCTACTTAAACCCAAATCTTGTTTATCCCCACGACTCATCGTAGACTCATCATAATATATGGATAACTATATATATAAATAAACAAACCATAATGAGGAATAATAATGTAATGTAAATTTTTATGTAGTTTTAAAGTTTAAATTTTAATTGTCATTCGACAATATTTAATTAAATAATTTCATTTAATTAAAGTTTAATATAATTAAATAATTTTATTTAATTAAATAATTTCATTCAATTAAGTTTAATTTTATTTAATTAAATAATTTCATTTAATTAAGTTTAATATATTTAATTTTAAATTTTTATGTAGTTTTAAAGTTTAAATTTTAATTGTTAACCATTCGACAGTATTTAATTAAATAATTTCATTTAATTAAAGTTTAATATAATTACTCCGAATGCGGATGGTTACGCGGCATGACGGGACATCCGTCCCTGAACATATCCCAAGGAGACTCGCATGGGATGGCCATATGGCCCCCTGCGGCTCCATTAATTTTGACATTAATCCGCCAGCTCTTAGAGCATTAACTCTCCCTCGTCGGCACTCTCTCCTCCTCGTCCTGCTCAGTCGATTCATTATGGCTTCTGTCTCGGGCTCTCCAGATCATTCTTGCTCTGCCTGCCGCTCTTTGCATTTCATTTGCAGCGCATGCCCTGATGCTTGTGCCGAGCCCAGCGCCCGCACACAGACAGGGCGTCGCTGCTCTTTGTTCAGTTGTATTGAAACTACGCCTAGTTGTCATTTTTCACATAGTGCTTTCTGTTACTCCAACTCCAGTCTGCAGGTTCCTCTTGGCATTCACTGTGGGTTCGCTCCAGCCTCGTCTTGTTCTACTTGTCTCGGGCCATTTCAAGCTGTTGCGCTCGCTATGCCTAGGCTCCGACACCGAATGAGGTGCCGCCGGGGCGCAACTCGTGGCCGGCCTACGAGGTCGCGTCCCTCATCCAATCCCGGCGAAGAGACCTCCTCTGAGGATGTTGAGTAAAGGCAAAATCAGGACACTCGCAGTCACTAGAGGCGTGATAGCCCTTCTGGCTCTGCTCACGCTAATCAGCCCTCATCGCATCCTTTTGTTATGCCATCGAGACCCGTTTCCCCTGCCCCCCGCCCTTCAGGCAGTCACATTCTGCGGCAAACCTCGCAGAGGGCAGAGCTCCGCTTTGATTGTTCCTATAATCGACCCACTGTCACTGCTTATATTACGGTCACCCTGCGAGAAGAGTCAACTCTCTGTCCTCCTCCATTGCCCTGTCCACCCCCCTCTCCTCTTGGTCTTCGCCCTGCCCTAGCTGCGATTTCTACTGAACATCCAGTTGCTCCCCCTGCTTCTACTTCTCCCGACTTGGGTCAACAATCAATGCAGGTGGACGTAAAGACCACAGACAATGATGGTCATCAGAACGATGTTGGAGAAGATTCAGAGGAACAGTACGGGTGTCGCATAGTGGAGGAGCCGCCTTCTCCAACCCACGCGCAGTAACTCCGGTTTGCCTTGGTTCAACATGGTACATACTTTCCACTATTTTGAAAGATACACTGTTTTTTTGGTTTTCTACAGCAGCAGAAGCTGCATGCTACTTCAGTTTTTTTTGTTTTCTTATGATGTATGTAATGGACTATACACCGGTTTCCCTTTCAAAGGCAGTGAAACTTCTCCTAAAAGAACTGGTTTCCCATTCAAGGAAGTTCGTCTCTCTGTTAAAGCATGGACATCAAGCCCAGTCTTCAGGCTCCCATAGCTGAACTGAGGCAGTTTTGTAACAGTATGTTTCCATAAATAGAATTAGCATAATTTAGAAAAAAAAAAAAAAAAAATTTAATATAATTAAATAATTTTATTTAATTAAAGTTTAATATGTTTAATTTCATATAGTTTAAAAGATTAAAAGTTTGAATTTTAATTGTTAATTATTAGTTTATTATGGTATAGACTCTAGAGTTTATTAAAATTGTGTTATTTAAAAAGTTTAAAGCTTAAATTTTAATTATTAATTTTAATTTTAATTTACATGGTTAAATTAGTAATTATTTTGTATATATTAAATTTTAATCACTTGTATTAAATTTTAATTAATATTTATTATTATTAACTTAGTTATTAACATATAATTAACAAAATAATTAATAATTTAATCATATAAATTTTAATTTTAATTTTAAATTAATAATTAAAATTTAAACTTTAAAGTTTTTAAATAATGCAATTTTAATAAAATCTATAACATAATTAATATTATTAATAATAAATGTATAACTTAAATTTTAATGTAACGTTTAATAAAGTTAGATGACAAAATAATTTGGTGAAATCATTTTTTTTTCAATAAATGCTTAATAAATCATAGGCAAGATAGATCTGGACTATTTGACATTTGTCGTGTTTATAAATTACATTATATAGGCTTATAAAGTTATAATTTGAATTTTGAGTTTGAAACAAACGCGAGGAAGGCATTAGGGTTTCGAGTTGTTGGTCAGAGGGTTTGGTGGCTTCGTCTGAGCACTGCAGCACGCTCTAGCGAAGGGCAAGGCCCTTCTTGCAAAGCTCCTGAAACGTGGTTCAGCTCTGGCCAATCATATGAGACGAGCGGGGGCTAATAGGGCCGCTTCTTACAAACAAATCATTATGGATGAAGGAAAAGGCCCAAGCGAAGGGGTGCAGATTACTAGCTCAGAAACAGTAGGAAAGGATGAGATGGGAAAGAAGAAGGTCAGCGGGACTACCAAGGAGGCACAAGGTCAAAAGCGGTCAAGTGGGATCAGGATAATGGAAGGAAAAGACAAAGATATCCCTACTACCGAGCAGGAATCTCTTGGGACTGAAGAAGGGACGAAAGCCACTGTAGAAAACCAAGCCCAACCCCAAGAGGGCTTGGATCCGTCAAGATCTGCCGCAGAAGGCAAAAAGCAAGGGGAAAACAGACGCTGTAAACCAAAAACCTCAGAAAGTCTTCGGGTCATCATCACAGATCTAGAAGTGCAAGATTATAGGGACCATACATCAATACATGCACTGATCTGCAAATTTATGGGCTTTTAGCCAACAGAAAAAGCCCTGTGCCTTTGGATAAAATAGCAATGGAAACCTAAAGGCGACGTCTGGCTCACCTTGGAGCAAAGGGTTTCTTTACGATTGTTTTTGCAAACCTAGAAGACAGGGACCGTATTTTTGATGGGGGACCCTATTTCTATTCGTCAGCAGGTTTATATATAAGACCATGGAAACCCAACTTCGCCCCAGAATAGGAAAATTTTACTAATGTGCCAGTATGGATATGCCTCTTCTCTCTCCCCATCGATTATTGGAGGCCTTCGGTGCTTGACCGGATCGGGAACAAGCTAGGAAAGTTTGTCCAAGCCTCGGAGGCCACACTGCAAAAAAGGTATACCTCCTGTGCACGAATATGTGTGGAAATGGATGTTTCAGGGGCCCTACATGAAGGACTGTGGTTGGAATTTAGGGATGAAGTTTTCTTTCAGGCCATTGACTATGAGCAGATACTCTTTCGATGTCGCCAATGTCATGAACATGGAAACCTATTCAGGGAATGCCCTCTGAATAAGCAAACAGAAAAAAGCAAGGAAGGAGCATCCAAAGACCAAGAAGGCTTCTCCCAACCTATGGGAGGCAAAGAGCAAATCGAAGGAACCAGCCTAAAACAGGGACAGCTACTAAAAGCACTGGTAATGCTTTTGAAGTTCTAGGGTCCAATAATGAATCAGCAGAAGACTCCCATCAGCTGGACTCCTTACCAGATTCAATGGGAACTTCACAGCAGGGGACCCTAAGCCCTAACAGGAATACTATGGATGGAACCCTAGTAGACACCGGACGAGATGAAGATGTCGAGGGAGATGCGGACATGTCAATAAGTGAAGCAGGTAGGGAAGACCTAGAACTAAGGGATATCCTGGAACGAGAAGGTGTGGACCTGAACACTATGGTGGAACAATGGAAGGAAAGAGGATTGGAACACATCCTGGCAGACGAGATGGAAAAGGTCAACTCTCTCCTTCTAGCCCAACAAGAGGTAGAGACTAAGGGCCAGAAGAGAGGGCACGGAGCGACTAAAGGTCTGGGAATCAAAGTCCAAGGACTGTATCAGACAAACCAAAAGGCCAAACATAGGCGCAAAAGGGGAAGAAGATCTAACAACGAAGCTCTCTAGGAACTCCGTCAAATGCTCCTAAATTCAGGTAAGATGAAAGGCTTTCACTTCCTCTTCTTAATTTCTTTTGTTTATCATGAAGATCTTATCATGGAATGCTAGAGGGCTAAACAGCCAAAGGAAACAAAGACTTCTGAAGAAGAAAGTCAGAAATGAAAATCCAGATATGATCTTCCTACAAGAAACTAAGTGCTCAAGTAAAAAGATGCAAGAGATAAGCAAGAAAATTGGGAGAAGAATGGACTATCTAGATGTTGAAGGAAATGGGATGGAAGGAGGACTGGCAACCTTTTGGAACCCCAACTCATTTCATCTGGTTAATGCAGAAGCAACAAGATCTTATGTATCTTTGGAGATGCAAATTATAGGAGAGCCTAGTACATATTTATGTAAAAATGTTTACAGGCCCCAAAGACTAGAAGATAAGCTGATACTTTTGGACCAACTTTCTCATCTGCAACATAGACACTCTGGTGTCAAAGGGATCTATGGAGGAGACTTTAATATGATCACTTCGTTAGGAGAGAAGAAAGGGGGGTTGAGGAAGCTTAACCGGGATGCGGAAGCTCTCAGAGACTTTATTAGGTCAACCAGGTTAATTAATATTCTCCCTAAGAGCGGACTGTACACCTGGAATAACAAGAGGGGAGGGGACAGGCAGATTGCATCGAGACTCGACTGCTTCCTCATAACCGAAGACATCCACCTGGCAGGAGTGACAGTGGAGACAGACATTATCCCAAGTGGGGGCTCCGACCACTGGCCCATTAACTGGATGCTGCATCTTGGGTACTCCAAAGAACCGGCCCTTCAAGTTTGAAAGATTCTGGCTAGACCACCCTGATTTAAAATCTAAAATTAAACAATGGTGGCAAGAACCCCTGATGATTAGAGATACAAAGATATTTCGTCTTCAAGCAAAGTTGAAACATATCAAAGCCCGACTTAGATCCTAGAATCACGAGGTGTTTGAAAACATCTTCAAGGAGAAGTTAGCCTTGGAAGAACAAATGGAACGGTTGCATAAGGAGTGGATAAATGAGGAAATTTCCCAGGACTCCAAACGAGTTGAGCAGGACCTCATGAAACAATGGGACGAAAGATGTCTGCAAGAGGATATCCTGTGGAAACATAAATCTCGAGTCCAGTGGCTTAAGGAAGGAGAAAAGAATACAAAATTTTTCCAGAGATCAGCCATAGACTACAGACGATCTAATAAGATTATCCGTTTAAAAGATGAACAAGGAAACTCTTATGAGTCACATAAGGATATCTCCACCCTCCTGGTTGACCACTTTGCTCACGTTGCCACAGAACCAGATACAGACAAGGAAGAGGCCATCCGGACAGTGGTTGCCTCCATTCCAAGGATTTTATCAGAGGATCACAATAAAAATCTGGACCGCACTATATCTATGATTGAAGTGGAAGAAGCTGTTCAGGAGATGCCTAATGGTAAGTCGCCTGGCCCGGATGGTTTTACCATTGATTTCTTCAAAGCTTGCTGGGAGACTGTGCAGAATGAGATCTAGGAAGTGGTTGAAGATTCCCATAAAACCTCCTCCATCCTAAAATCCCTCAACTCTACTTTTATTGCCTTGATCCCCAAGGAAGAGGCGGCCTGTTCTCTAGCGAAATTCTGACCCATAGCCCTTTGCAATGTTCTCTATAAAATCATTTCTAAGGTGATGGCTAATAGATTGAAACATATCCTCCCGTTGATTATTTCAGAGGAGCAATCTGGCTTTGTTGAAGGTCGACAGATAATGGATAACATCCTTCTGGCGCATGAGATGATTCACTCCCTTCAGTCCCAGAAAAAAGTTTGAATGATAATCCAACTTGATTTGTCTAAAGCTTATGATAAAGTAAGCTGAAAATACATGGAGGTTTTCTTGGGAGCTTTTGGGTTTGGCCAATGGTGGATAAATTGGGTGATGGCTATGGTTAAGTCCCCGAGTTTGTCTATCTTGGTCAATGGATCCCCTGCTATTCCCTTCACTCCATCTAGGGGGATTCGGCAAGGGGATCCGATTTCTCCCTTTCTTTTTGTCATTCTCATGGAGGGTTTAAGCTGAATCATTAAAACTGCAAAGGTAAAAGCTGACATTGTGGGCCTTCAACCTCTTCAAACCAGCTGCAACTACCCATCAGCGATTTGTGGATGATACGATGCTCCATGGTATTCCTACTGTCCGAGAGGCTCGGGGATTCAAAGCAATTCTAAACCTCTTTGGTCAAGCTTCTGGAATGGACTTGAACTTGGAAAAATTTGTGATCTTCTTCTTTAATATGCATGTTGCTATTCAGAGGAACCTCACGGCCATCCTTGGTTTCAAACGGAAAAGCCTCCCGTCCAAATACCTAGGGATTCCCTTAACGGACAAACCTTGGCAGAAAAGTCACTCGGAAAAATTGCTCTCTTCCCTCAAAGAACGTGGAAACTACTAGACGAATAGAGCCCTAAATTTTGCTGGAAGGTTGATCATGACTAAGGCGATGCTGCAAGCTATCCTGCACTACATGTTGTCCATTCTACCTGCGCCAAAGGGAGTCCTCCAGAAAATCAGGGACATCCAACAGACTTTCCTGTGGTCTTGTAAAGCTGAAAAAAAAGAAGTGGGCCCTGGTGGCATGGACGAAGATCTGCAAACCTAAAATCCTGGGGGGTCTGGGGCTTCAAGACCCAGAAACTATCAACAAAGCTTGGGGTGCTAAGCTCTGGTGGAGATGGCTTAAGGAACCTACTACCCCTTGGGCGAGGCTCTGGAAGGCCAAGTACGCAGAGGATTGGCGTCCCTCGGACCTCGTCAGAATGTCAAGGGTGATCGTTGGATCCCTTATTTGGAACCTTGCGTGGGCTAATCGAAACATCATCCAAGATCACTGTTTCTAGGAAATCCGAAATGGTCGAACGGCTTTCTTCTGGGAAGATGCCTGGCAACAAATGCCAAAGTTGGAAAGCCCGGAGTATCAACTTATTCAACAAAATTTTCAGAGGCTTGGCAAAACAAAGGTTCATCACTACTGTGCCAATGGTCACTTGGACCCTCAATGGCGCCACTGGGCTCTGGAACTCCCCTCCCAGGATATCTGAGTGGAGAACCAGCTGCTTTCTCTGCGTCCTTGGGTAGAAAAGAGAAGAGTGTGTTGCTCACAGGAGGATGATCAGCTCAGGTGGGGAAAGATGGAAGGAGGCACCTTTAATCTCAAAGAGGCTAGGTACTACCTAGAACAGAGGGATTTAGAAGAAAAAGTCCACTAGCATAGCAATGTTTGGGATTCTATCTACTGGCCCAAGATCAAGACTTTCCTTTGGCTCATAATGAATAGAAAAATTCTCACCTGGGAGAATTTACGGAGGAAAGGGTTCATTGGCCCATCAAGAGGTTGTCTCTGTAAGGCTAAGGAGGAAACGATGAACCACCTCCTGAATTATTACAATTGGACCAACAATTTATGGGAATGAATGGCAGAAATTTTTCGGCAAACAGACAGAAACAAAGACTCTATCCAAGATAACATCGCTAGGTGGAGGATAAAGTTTACTGAACATGAAACTGTAAACCTACTTTGGCGTCTTGGCCCTGGTTTCATTGTTTGGCCGTTTTGGAAGGAAAAGAACAAGCGAATTTTCCAGGACGAGGTACGCCAACCTGACCAAACTAAAATTGAAATGATGAAGAACATGAGGGAAACGGTTCTTACCAAGGTCAAAGGGGATCACAATGACAGGCCCTCGGCTAGCGAGCAGTGCATCATGTCCCTGTTTGGGATTGAAGCCGCAACGGACTTGAGTCTTCCTTTACGCCTTCTGAAGCCCCCTCCATCACTTCTGTCTTGGCAGCTCCCTCACCCAAGTTACTGTAAGCTGAATTTTGACGGTGCTTCATGTGGAAATCCTGGTCTCGCTGGTTTTGGAGGAGTTATCAGAGACGACCAAGGAAAGATCAAGCATATCTACAGTCATCCGCTAGGCGAAGCTACTAATAGTGAAGCGGAATTTGCTGCGCTAGAACAAGGCCTGCGAACTTTGCTCCGGTTGAAGAATGGAAATGTAATTGTGGAAGGGGATTCTTGGTTAGCAATTAATGTGGCCAAACGCTTGCAAAATGGTTCACAGCCTAGTAGGGTCACTAAGCACTGGCGTCTCTCGCAAGTCACGAAGATTATCTCTGGCCATATCTCCACTCTAAGCAGTATTGTGTTTCAGGCTGTTAGATGCACAGCAAATTCTATGGCGGATGTCCTAGCTAATCATGTGGTGGACAACCCGGAGGTTGTCCTTAACACCTGTTGGCAGGACATGAATCTTGATAATTTGAGGGAGGAGTACGAACAAATTTCCGTCAAGGACCTGACTGGATCGTCAAGCGGAGCAGACAATTCACTCGGAATGGAACATTAATTGTTAGATGAGGCCCCGCAGGGATTTTAATTCAAGGCAGTGGTATCAGAACCCTTTGTCCTTTGGTAAGTGTGTTAGAGTGTGGGAGATTTATCATAGCGATTAGGGACAGTACACCAGGATCGATAATTCTATGATGTGGCAAAATAAAATTATTAGAAGACGTGACAACCTATACGAGACGGATCAAATGGAAAGGAGAAATATCCCTCACTTGCCCTCGGAACAGCCTGTGAGACGAAAGGATGGGTTAGGGTGGTCGTTTCATTCCAGGGATCGCCAAAACAGTATTCAGATTATAAATACTAAGATGGAGAGTAACGGTGAGACCGTTGTTTTGGTGCAGACTGGCCTGAAACACAAGCCCAAAGTTCTTGAGTTGCTTCTTAGCATTAGTGAGTCAGGAGAGAAAGGGCAAAACTGCAAAATGGCTAAACGTATCCTTCGGAGCTCTAAGGCTGCCCGTGAGCTGCAAGAGGCGGAGGCGGGTTTCAACAGCTCTGTTTCCCAAAAGGGTAAACAGAAAATTGAGGAGCTGCAAGTTGAAGTGGAGAAAGCCAGTGAAACAGTGGAAGATAGGGACATTCGTGACGAGGTGGATTAGATTACCGATCCTGGCACTCCAACCACCAGGTCTACTCAATTATTGCGAACCCAGAGCAGAGCCTGGCAGATGAAAACTATGTTGGCCAAGGCTATGAACATGCATGAGGTGGCCCATAGGGAGGCTTACCAGGCCGGTACCCTCATGTCTACTAAGAATTCGGCCAGGCTGGATAGCCTAGAAGTTACTCTGAAATCCCTGGTCAAAGAGATGAAAGCTCAGTCTAAGCGTCTGGAAGGGTTCGTAAGGCTCTTCGAGATCTACCTGAGACATGTGTTGAACATTTCGATCCAGTTGCCTGAGGAGAATAACAGGGCCTCCATCATCCGCCGCTTTAAGCCCCGCAGCACTCTCAGTCGAGAGGACACAGCCGGCCCAAGCACAGGAGGTGATCCTGACGAGCAGAACAGAAAGCATAAGGATTAATTACCTGGCTCTTGGTCCTTCTATTTCAAGGGCGCTGCTAGTTTATGTTATGTTGTTTGATTTTGTAAGGCAACCCTGTTAGGTTAGCCAGTTATCTATTTTCATCGTCCTAGGAAGAGGACATCCTTTTGTAATCCGCCACAGTATGGTTCTAGACTTGCAACGGCTTAGTTATATGCTCTATCTGCATATGTTGCAGCATTATTCTGGTAGGCCTTGCCCACAACATTTCTTTTTGTGTAGTGATAGGCAGGCCCTTTTTGTAACTCTATGTACTCTATTTTCTCTTTAATACATCTGCTGATTTACAAATTAAAAAAAACAATTGTAATTTGAATTTTATATGCAGTAAGGTAATCTATACAGTGAAACCATTATCATTATGGAACCATCACAACATGAGCAGAGTGAAGGGGAAATCATCAAAACAGATCCGAAATCTCCTCTATGGCAGTATGTGGAGATCATTGGAAAAATTCCTGGAGGTGGTTCTTATAAATGGAAGTGTAATGAATGTCAAGATATAAAAAATAGCTCATATACTAGAGTGAAGGCCCATCTCACTGGTCAAAATAACACAGGGGTGCAAGTATGCACCGGGCCAAAAGATGCAAATGGCAAACTTGACAAAGATTTGAGTCCTGGAAAAATGAAATTCTATGCATCTTTGCAAGAAGTTGCTGATAGGAAGCTTGCTAAGGGAAAACACCCTGTGCAAAGCTCTACAACTAAGACTCCATTGTCATCTATGCCTGCTGCCACAACTAATAAAAGGCCCACTCTAGGCCCTCTTGAAGCAGCTTTCAATAATCAAGGTAGAGACATAGCCAACGAACATGTAGCTCGTTGCACCTATGCAAATGGGCTAGCATTCAATTTGATGCGTTCTCCTTATTGGCAACAAATGATTAAGGCAGTTAATGAAGCACCAAAAGGGTACAAAAGCCCTGGATATGAAAAGGTCCGCACTACTTTGTTGATATCAGAGAGGCAATCCGTGGATAGACAGCTACAGACAATCCAGGATACATGCGTAGAAACAGGGGTGTCCATCATTTATGATGGATGGAGAGACCAAAGAAACCAGTATGCCCCCAAGGGGCTATGTTTTTTAAGGCTGTTGATTGCAGTGGAATAGATAAAGATGCATCTTTCATATCCACAATTCTTATTGAGGCAATAGAAATTGTGGGGCCACATAATGTTGTCTAAGTCATTACGAACAACGCACAGGTTTGCAAAGCTGCAGGGTTGATTGTGGTGGGTCGATATGATCACATATTTTGGACTCCATGTGCAGTACATTCATTGAACCTTATGCTTGCCAAGATTGGTGAGATTGAATGGATTAATAAAATATATTTAGCGGCAAAAGAAATACAAATGTTCATAACCAATCATTCAAAGTCGCAGGCCATATATCGAGGTTTTGCAAAGTTGGAGCTACTGAAGGTATTATTTTTAATTTTTTTAATCAATATTATTTGTATTGGAAATTCTTAATTTTAATTACAAATTTATATATGATTTCTCATTTGAGATTTGATTATTTGAAACTTGTAGGTTACTGAAACCTGTTTTGCCTTCCACACTCTTGTCATACAGAGACTTGTGGAGGTGAGACAAGCATTACAGGCAAATGGTCATTGACCCTCTTTGGGAATCATTGAGAACTTCCACTTCTGATAGAGGACAAAAAATGAAGTCCATCATTCTTGATGATGCATGGTGGGACAAAGTCCAATACCTTTTGCGGTTTACTGAACCAATCTTGACCTTGATCAGGGCATTTGACTTAGATACAGCTTGCTTACGGAAAGTTTATGAAAACATTGATAGTATGTTGGAGACGATAAGGGAAATTATCAGGGCAAATGAAAATGACCCTTATGAAACATTCTATTATTTAGTGAAGGACATAGTTGCAGAAAGGTGGAACAAAATGACCACGCCATTACACCTTTTGGCCTATGCATTGCACTCTAAACATTATCATTCCAAAATTTTGTCTTTACCTGGTAGAACAACGCCAAACAAAGATTCTGAAGTGGTACAAGGATACAAGACAGCTTTGAGGAAAATTTATAGAGATATGGGAGTTGCAATAGAAGTACACCAAGAATTTGGAGGATTTGCATAATCCACTGGTAGTTTTTCAAATCCAGTAGCTATGGATGATCGAGGGCATCTTGATCCTATTACTTGGTGGGGCTTCCATGGTGGGGATAGCATTCATATCTTCACTCTAGCCACCAAGTTGTTATCACAAGTTGCTAGTTCCTCATCAGCTAAGAGGAATTGGAGTACATATGGCTTCATCCATTCAGTGAAGCGAAACACGCTGGGAGCGACAAAGGCTAAGGATCTTGTGTATGTTCATTCCAACCTCCGTCTTCTATCACATGTTGAACCAGAGTATAAAAAAGGTCCGAGCAAGATGTGGGATGTGGAGCCTGAGATCTCTGACATGAACCTGACATTGAATGCTATGACTCACCTCAACATACTTGAGGATATTGTTCCACCACCAGTGCTGCCTACTGATGCAACTTCCTACATTCCAGGACCTCCATCATCTATTCATGATGTAGAGATGCAATATGCAAAAGATAATGTAGATCCATTTGAGGATATGTAAAAGTATTTACTCTTATCATTTATAATATTATGATTCTTCTTGTTACTTTGTATGAGGGAGGATGCTTCATTTCAATGTATCAGTCTTCATATTTATAATATAACTAATGGTTTCAGTTCTAAAAGTATTTGATGGTTTCAGGGAGTACTTGATTTTTGAACTCTAGAGTGTTTTTTAAAATTTTAAAAATATTATTATATTTTAAATTTTTTGTATTTGACGTATCCTTGCCGTATCCGGATCTTGGATTTTCAAAAATCTAGCAGATCCGGATCCGGATCCGTATCCGAATCCTGGTAACTTAGCTACAATCCAAGGGCAACGTGACCAATGCATAGGAGATAGATCGGGAACTAAAATATTAACAACCGTCAAATTCGCTTGTTTACAAGTTGCATTCGTTGAGATCAAATTCGAAATTTTGTGCCATGACTTCATGACCGATCAGTGGCCGCTTTTCAAAGCCAACCAGAGTCCCTCGACAGAGTCAAAACTAGAGCCAAATTGTTTGTTGAACTGGGTCACGTCACGTTGCATATAAGATCGAAGGATGAAGCAGATGTTTGACCATGCGCGGAGAAAAGTGAATATTATTCCCTGCCTTCGTAACGATGTTTCGTATTCCCTGTAGCCATCTGCATCTTATGGAAACACCAAGATAATGAATGTATCAGTGCCTACATGCAAGTCAATTAATACTTGAGCGTTGTCAAAGTGTTGTGTGGATTGGATGTGTAATCTGGTGTGACTTAGTGATCGTGGACATTCTCAGGATCATCACTTAGTGCATGCCCAACACTTTGATCGAGTGCGTACTGTGTCAGGGTGTTTTCTTGGCTAGATAAGCCCAAATCCGGCAGCCAAGCCATCTACGTCGAGTGAAGTTGGGTCAGGTAAATTCAGCAGCGGCAGGGTAAAGCATTGCCTGGAGACAGCCGAATAAAGAAGGCACAGGAGCACTGGAAGTATCCATATGAGGACAGACGTGTGATTTTGTGGGAGCCACTGAACCACGATTCGAGCTCGCTGTGGGTTTGACCAAGGACTGATGCGGTGGGCATTCTCATTGTTGTTGGATGAGGCCACTAAAAGGGACAAGTCCCGAGTTCCACCGCCAACAACTGCACAGAGCAGCGATGGGACAAATTGAAGTCACGACAATGCCGAGAAATTGAAAGTCGTCAGTGTTGAAGATTGCAGGCACAGGCAACGGGAACGCTATGTGGAGTATCATTTTCCATTGTCGAGAGCGTAATACACAGTAAGCAAATTGGACTAAGGGACAAAAATTCAAGGAGCAGGGGAGCATTTTTAGGGAAAAATCCCATACTGTTGAGAAGAATGGGTTCTGAAAGTCTAAACGCATGCACCAAGAAAGAATAATTACTGTCTGGTATTGGAGGGCCGCAACAGATTGGTCACTTCAAAAGTAGCCTGAGCTCTCTTTTATCTTCTTCAAAATCTCTAAAGCAACCTGTATTTCTTTGGAGAAGTCGAATAGCTGGTTGGGTCAATTACAGTGCCAAAAGAAGACTTATAAATTGGCAATTAAAGGACTGTTTTCTGAAGATTGTAGTTATCTATCTCAAGAGAGTGAGTGGTCAATTTACCTGAAGCAGAGGCATCGACTGGTGTTGTGGTTGCATGTTTCAGAATTGGACAACTTCTTCAAATCGTGCCAATAGACACCTGTAGCAGCTTATCTATCCATTGGTACCAGACTAATCAATTTCAATCACAAAGTGTTATTTTCCAGATTTGAAGAAATATTCAATTAGCCTATAGCAGCTCTTTTAAAGAGGTCAATTTGACAATGATTGGTTTAAGTGAAAGAACACTATGATCTGTGTGAATGGAATTGAGCAATGAAGTTAGAGGCAGAGCATATGTTCGCTGATACGATGTGTAGCTGAAGGGATATATTGGTAGAAGACCATTTGCTAAGAATTCCAAAAACAAAGGCGGAACTATTTGTGGCTCATCACTGTTTCATCTTTGCACCCAGAACCAAATGTTGGCATCCAAACCATGTTTAATCGCTCTTACATGCTCACTGAATGTTCATAACTTGAGTAGGGGAAAAGATTGTTTTGGTGTTATTTCCATACATCAGCAATATGTTAATTTCTGGGTCTGATAAGAATTAGTGCAAGTTATTTTCCAAATCTGTTGGGCATTTGCGGAACACTAAATAAATTTATACGGAAATAAATTCTCCCAAAAACAACCTCAAACACACTTAGAAAAACACTGGCCTCATTATCACAAATGTTATTTTCATTATTGATCAAAAACATGAATGAAACATTCATAAACTCCCTTAATAAATCAGCAGCAACAATCAATAGAGCCCTTTCCAAGGGGATACTTTCTATGCTACAGCAGGAACAACCACAGAAAGAACATGAATTGGGACACAAAATTCTTGCACTTGGGACAAATTTGAGATGCATGGGGGTGACCGCAAAAGCCATTCTCAAACTAGAAGAAATTGCTTCACTCATTTCCAAGGTGGATCAGTCAGATGGGGAGAGCTTGATTTGGGCTCTAAAACCAGCCAGGCTTGCCTTAGCACAACCCAAGTATTTGGAGCACCCTTGTATAGGAGTCAAACTTCAAGTTGCCTCTTGTCTTAGTAGTATCTTCATGTTGACCGCACGTATACCTCCTTACAGTGATGACATTATGCAAAGAGTCTTCAGGTTGATAGTGGAGAGCCTGCAGAATTTGGATGACAGTGAGGGCCCTAACTTTGGGAAGAGGTTAGAGATTCTAGAAGTCATGGACTTGGTTAGAGTTTATGACCTCATGTTCGAGCTAGAGTGTGATGACTTGATCCTACAGATGTTCCAATGCTTCTTCAACAATAGGAAACACCATCCTGACATAGTCATAGCACACATGCAGTCCATTTTGTCATCATGTATGAGGGGTCGTGATGCCATCTATCAGGAGTTGCAGACTAGATTGTTGAGCATTTGGAGGAGAGAGCAGCCGGTCTCACCTGTTGCTTATGAGCTAGCCGAAAGTTTGGTTGAGCAGAACGTTGGGATATTCAAGAGACAGTTGACCAGGGAGGCACTGCCCCAGTTTGGTGGATCAGGTAGCAAGAATGAGTTGAGGAGGAAGGGTCTTTGCTTCACCTGCAAAGAACCTTGGGGACCCGACCACTCATGCTTAAGAGATGCAGATGAGGTGGTAGAGGTAGAGCAGGAGGACATTCCTTCTGTATGTCACGATGGGGACGCTTCTTTGGATGATTCCATGGGGTCATATGAGGATGCCTCTAGGAGCATGAGCAGTGATGCGGAGTTGTGGACAGCAGGCCAGATTTATATTCCAGTGTGGATGGTGAGCAATCAAGGGAGTCTAGAGGAGACATTCAGGATGATGAGTCACATGTGTTGATTCAGCGTGAGCAGCGTATGGTGTAGCATGAGTCAGAGGATGAGGATATGCACAATATGCATGATGATCCTTTTGGGGAGAGCCAGTTGGACATTCATATTGAGTCTGTAATGGTTGTGCAGCTATCCTTGGGGTCAACCATTGATGAGGAGGAGACAGATGTATGGACATCTAGCAGAGTGACAGTAGTTGCAGACACTTATCCTCAGGAGGTGTCGGAGGTCGATAGGGTAGTTCTGCAGGAGGCTAGTAGACCACAAGAGCATGGAATTTATGATCAAAGGAGGGAGGAGTTGTTGGAGATGGTGGCACATCCATCTTTGGGCCGACCCACTGATGAGGTGCAGGTAGATGCACAAGCATTTAGTAGAGTTGCAGTACTTTCGGGTCGCAGCTCTCTCCAAGAGTACATAGATAGGGCTTGCAGTGTATCTTGCACACTTTGGCCTATTATAGAGAGAGAGGACTGCTTCTTCAGACAGATCTCGTTGATGGACAGGACAAAGCAGCATAAGTTGTGCATGGACTGGCAGCAACACAATAGATTTGTTCCATATGTATGTGTCCCTACATTTTATTCTTTTCCCGAGATAGTTTGGCGGGAGGTCATGAGTTGGTATCCTATTGATAGAGTATCATTCTTAGTTCGGGGCACATTTCAGCAGGAGACCTTAGATGAGAGAGTTATTGCATGTTTCAGCAGACAGTGGATTGTGGACCGGCAGTTCATCAGTATTTCAATAGCACTAACCTAACATCAACAGAGTAGGGTTGACCTCGGCCTATGCCAGAGGTTGGATTGGAGGGAGTTGCTGAGTTGGTATTCGCTTCATGGAGCAGCGGCTATAGCCAGAGACAAAGCATAGTCCAAGCCATGGGACTTGGGTGGATGATTGACCGTGGTGGCATTGGGATCCAGGAGGATTGGTCGATGATAGGTACAAGGAGAGATTCGTTTGGGATCCAAGCAGTGAGGGGTCTGTTCCCAGTGGCTTGACACAAAGGCAAAGCAACACCCAACAGTTTGTATGGGATCCAGGCATTGGGTCTCAGTTGCATTGGGCCAACAGACTAGTCCACATGTTTGGCTTTCTTGAGGGCAAGCAATCTTGGGGTGGAGGATTTGTAAAGTTCCTTTTTTTGGAATTCCGTATGACATGGTTAGGATGGACTTGCAGAGTTTGGGGCAAACAAGTCACAAGTGCAGGTTGGCATCATCGGCAAGCCCTGGGAGCTTTTGGAGAGATTTTGAGGAGTTCTTATGGGATCTGATGTCATTTGCTTGGTTTATTCCACCATCCGCACAGTTTGCCTTTTGTTCCATCACATTCTGACAACTTTCAGAAATTGAATTATTAATGGGCCTAACTCAATTTATTACGCCTAAGGTGGCATTTCAGGAGGAATTCTTGGCATAACACCTTAGTGTAATAGACCGTTGGAACCGGAACGAGAAGATCTACAAGATGGGATGCATAGGAGTAATTCTCAGCGACCTGAGGAGGCGTGGTGGCCAATTGACCATTTTCTCACATTAAAAAGAATATTTAATTAAGGAAAATGTGCTCAATGATTAAAATAATAATAAAATAGGAGCTTCTAGAGGAGTCCATCAGATCTATAAAAAGAGGAGGAAGGACCATTAGAGATCATTTTGGATTTAGTATTTCTGCTTGCATGTGAGGTTGAGAACCCGATTCTCTACTCCATTGGTAGCCACAGAACAGAAACCCTTGGGTGATTCAGAGAGATTGGGCGAGCACCCATCTCCCCTTGGTGAATTCATCCAGAATTCACAAGAGTGCTAAATAGTGCAGTTCAACTCAGTTTGGAGGGCCAGCATAGCAGTGCAGCAGATTATCTTGGAGGCCAACATCATCTTAGCTATTTTGGTTGTATGTGCATGTAACCCTAGTTATATATTATAAATAACGCTGAGATTAATTTTGCGTATTATGTGGTTGTTTGTTGTTCTATGTTGTTGAGTTTTACATGGCAATGTTTTGTTAATGAATGAAAATCTTATGGAGCATTTGTTGAGTTAAATTTCTGCACATTTAGCAAAATTTCTCGAAAGGGATATTATACATTTGCTACATGAGGTAATCATACTCGCAGACATATATTGTAATATCCCAAATTGGAAACAAATAGTAATATAAAGCACAATAGACTAAACACTACAGCAAACAGAAAACAACATCAAAACACAAGAAATAAAGCCAGAAATAACTGCTAAGCCATTTTATTAATTTGTTGGAAAGATTACAATAGTGGTACCAAGAAAGGTAGCACCTGGGCCTACTCAAGGTAGGCTGAAGGTCAGCTCTAAATCCGGACAAATATCACTGCTACACTAGCCTCTACGTGGCTCTCCCTCTGCGCTTCCAGTGCTTGAACTATTGTTGCTGGCTAACTTCGGGCTATAGTTTGGTCTAGCTCTCGTGCTCAGAAAATTTCGTGCTTTTAACCTCAAACTCTACTCCAAAGACCCACAAAAACCCGTGAAGGGTTTCCAGAAATCTCAAACCCAGAAATTGGTCCCTTTGGGCTTGGTATGTTGCTGTGCTGGGGAAATTGATCTCAAGGATGGAACTGCTGGGAAATGCCTCCAAAACTCTACTAAAATCCCTGGTAGGAGGTGGCTAGCCTCCCCTCCAAAACCTCCAACTGAATCTTCTCTGCTCCTCCACCTCCTGACACTTCCTCTAGGATGGACTGCGCAATCACTGTGCAGTCTCGACAGCCTCTGCGTTGTCCTGAAGTGACTGTGTGTTTTTGTTGATATATCTTTGCAAGCTCCTCACAAAATGGATGAATCTCCTCTCCTGAGCGGGCACTCGAAGTCCCCCGAGGTAGAGGTTGAGATCTCCGCTCGAAAATCTTTTTGCTAAGCAATACTGCAGACATGGCTAAACAGCTCAAGCGTGCTCAGTCAATTTAGACAGAAAATCGATAGATGAATGAATGAGGAATGAGTTGCTCTGATTCCCTTTTGTCAAAATTGAGCCTCCAACCTTCCCTTGGGCCCACAAGGACTGCATTGCCCCTTCTCCGACCTACCACTACGTTGCCCCCTTCGTGCATCTCCCACGCAGCCACCTAGGATGTTGCCTCCATTCAATGGGTGGCCACATGGACCCCACTAAAGCCGCAATATTTCCTTAGGGACTATAGGGAAGTGCTTTTAGCTGCTTAGTTATTATTTGTGGGTCCCCTTACCCACTTTATTCCTGCTCAACATTAGAAAAAACAAAAATTAGCCAAAAATAACATTCCAATTAGCTGACTGCTAATTTGGAATATTACAATCCTCCCCGCCAAAATGTTGCTTGTCCTCAAGCAACTGCAAAGATGGGTGTTGAAGTATATTCTCCCCCTCCCAAGTGGCATCCTCATCCAGGAGGTTCCTACATCTGATCAAGTACTCCTTCACCACCCTACTCCTCAAGTGTCTCTCCCTGGTGTACAAGATGGCTTCAAGTTGTAGCACTAAATGTCCCTCATCATTTGTAGGAGGGAGCTCAATAGTTGTTGTTACCTATTGTCCCAAAGACTTCTTCAGGCATGACACAAGGAAAATGTTGCAGATCTGGCTTCCCTGTGGCATCTCAAGCTCATATGCCACCTCTCCAACCCACCGGACAACTCTATACGGCCCAGAGAAGCGAGGCTTGAGCTTTTCAACTCCCTTCTGCTTTAGCGTAGACTGCTTGTATGGCTGAATCCGAACATACACCAAGTCTCCCACCTCAAACTGCCTCTCTACGCGACCCTTGCCTGCATATATTTTCTACTGATTTTGTGTCGTCCTCAAGTTATCCTTGAGAGCCCTGAGGATGTCATGGCTCTCTTAGATCCAGTCTTTGGCCTTGTGGGCCTTACTTGCCCCAAACATAGCATCAGCAAAAGTTAACAAGTCATAACCATACAAAACACGAAAATGGGACATACCAATAGACATGTGGAAGGTGGTGTTGTAGCAGTACTCTCCCAAGTGTAGCCAAGGCAGCCAGGCCTTCTGCTGCCCTGTGACATAGTTTCGCAAGTAGCCTTCCATCCACTTGTTCACTATCTTTCTGTGCCCAGCTGTCTGCGGATGGTAGCTCGTGCTCAGCGTGAGCTCTATGCCCACCAGTCGGAACAGCTCCTGCCAAAATCCCCCCATAAACCTGTTTTCTTAGTCACTGACTATGGTCTTTGGAAGACCATGCAGTCGGAAAATGTCCCTGAAAAACAACTCGGCCACCTGTGAAGCTGTGTACCGAGCTGAAATGGCAAAGAAGTGGTCATACTTCATCAACCGGTCAACAACAACGAAGATGCAATCTTTGTCCTGTGCCATGGGCAACCTCGTGATTAAATCCATTAAGATGCTTTCCCATTTCCCCTCTGGAATGGGAAGTGGTTGCAACAACCCTGCAGGATGGTTCAATTCCCCCTTGTTCCACTAGCAAACCATGCACTCCCTGACATGTTGGAGTACGTCCTCCTTGAGGCCCTTCCAGGAGAACCTCTCTCTGATGGCTCTATAGGTCTTTGTGAATCCCAAGTGCCCTGACAGTAGAGAGCCATGTGCTGCATGCAAGATCTTCTCCCTCAACCGGGATTCGGCCGTCAAAAATATATGGTCTCGATAATAGATGACCTCTTCCATCACCCGATACCAGACATCTGTCACCTGCCCATCCAACACCTCTCATGCAAATTGGTCTTTTGAGTACTCCACCAGCAACTACGCCCTCCAATTTGCGTCTATACTCATCAAGGAGAGGGATGTTGGTCTCCGAGACAATGTATCAGCGACAACATTATTCTTCCCTTTGACATACTCAATGTCAAAGTCACATGCTTGGATCTTGCTAACCCACTTCTGTTGTCTCTCCTGCAACTGTTTCTGATCTAAGATGTATCGCAGGTTGTTGTGATAAGTCTTGAATTTGAACCGGTTCCCCACCAAGTACTCTCTGAGTTTTGCCAAGGCAAGCATGATGGCCAGCATTTCTTTGTCGTAAATGGGGTAGTGCCTCTCATGGGGCAAGAGATTTTGGATCTCAAAAGAAACGGGGTGTTCGTCCTGCATCAACACGGCCCCAACTCCTACTCTGGATGCATCGCACTCCAAGACAAAGGACTTGGTAAAATCGAGGAGTGCAAGTACTGAGCAGCTACTCATCACTTGTTTGAGGCGGTCAAAAGCCTCCTGCACTATGCAGGTCCAGGTGAATGCTCCCTTCCGAGTCAACTCTATGAGGGGTGCAACCAACTGTGAGAAGCCCTTCACAAACTTCTGGTAATATGTGCAGATGCCCACAAAGCCTCTCAGCCCCGTGACATTCTTGGGCTCTGGTCAATCTCTAATGGCCCTAATCTTCTCCTCATACACCTGCACACCATCTTCTCCTATGATGTGGTCCAAGTATAGCATCTTTGTCAAGCCGAACTCACACTTGGACAACTTATCGTAAAATTTTTGTTCCTCCAGAATACGCATCACCACCTACACAAGATACAAGTGCTCCTCCCATGTCCGGTTGTATATCAAAATATCATTAAAAGACACCAACACAAACTTCCGTAGCTGGCCACGAAAAATGTGGTTCATACATGACTGGAAAGTGGCTGGAGCATTTGAAAGGCATCACCAAAAACTCAAAATGCCCATAATGGCACCTGAACGTTGTCTTTGGGACATCCTTGTCCCTCACTCGAATCTGGTAGTACCCCGATCTCAAATCTATCTTGGAGAAAAGCTTAGCTCCCCTCAACTCATTCATCAACTCATCTACTCGCGAGATGGGGTAGTGATTCTTCATCGTCTTCTTGTGTAGGACCCTATAGTCAATGCACATCCTCAATGTCCCATCCTTCTTCACCAAAACAACCGAAGAAGCGAAAGGACTAGAGTTGGGTTTGATGTGCCCCAAAGCCAAGAGCTCATGGATAGCTCTCTCAATCTCATCACGATAGGCCATGGGATGCCTATATGGAGTTGATATCACGGCCTGAATGTCGGGCTCCAACTCGATAGTGTGCTCAAATCCCCTGTCAGGCGGTTACCCTGGTGGAATGTCCCCGAAAACCGTAGAGTGATGGTCTAGGAGGACCTAGATATCGAGGTGCGTGGGCTGCCCTTAAACACCTGCATCTGAAATTCTCAACTCAATTTCCCACTCTATGTCTCCCCACCGGAAGTTTGCCTCCATCCTATGCGCATAAACTGTCTAAGGGGGGTATGGATGCATGCCCTTGAGCATCACCTGTTTCCCACTCTTCTTATCCATTAACTCCATCTCCAGTGTCTGCCAATCAGTAGTGACTCAGCCAAGGGTGATGAGCCACTGAACCCCCAACACCATGTTGGTGTCTGGAATGTTGACCACAAAAAAATGGTTTGTCAATGAGTATGACCCCATGGTCACCGTCAAAGCTGGAACATAGCGCATGCACTGCATAGTGCTAGCCCCTGGAACTAGCACAGAAAACCCATCAAAGCTCTATGTCTGTATGCCCCTTCTCTGCACCATCTAAGCATCGATGAAGCTGTGTGTATCCCCGTTGTCCACTATCACCGAGTCACGTTGTCCCTGAACTGTCCATCAAACCCTCATCGTTAGGTACTTGGGTACCCCTCGCAAAGATGCAAGGACCCCTCTGGTAGGTGCAAACGTTGATCCTCCTGCTGCTGGAGGAGGTGGTGGTGGAGGATTCTCCCCTGGTGCTCCTGTGCCAGTATCTCCTCCCATCTCAAAGAATGTCTCCTCTTCTTCCTCACTATTGGAGAAGACCTCAATGTAGTGTGCCTTCCCTCCGGCACACCTATGACCCAGTGACCACGGCTCTTGGCAGGTGAAGCGGAGCTTCTCCCGCCTCAAATCGCTCTGGGTCTCATCATCCAATGGCCCTTGGCCCTAGTTCCCTCTCGGGGGTGGAGCTCTCGTGTCCCTCCCTTTATGCTGGAAAGCCAGTATGTTGGGTATGGGGGGCCTCGTCCTTGATAGTGCATCCTGCAAATCCCTGGTCCTCCCAACTGCATCCTGCAGTGTAGTGGGTCGAGTAGACCTCACTAGCCATGCGAAGGCTCTGCAAGACCGTCTATAAACATGTAAATCCTCCTTGGTTCTGACAAATCTAGAACCATTACCGAGAATCTCAGGAACTCTGAAATGTGTAGGTCTTTGGGTTTCTCCACTGTTTGAGCTTGGTCAGCTCCACAAAGTGCTCCTCCGGATCCTTCTGATCAAACCTTTCCAATACCCTCCTGGTAAAATCATCATACATTGTCACTTCTGAGTGACCCAACGTGGTCATCCCATGAAACCAGCAGTCATGGGCTTCTCCCTCTTGGTGCAGCGCAACCACCTTGATGGCCTCCACCTCCGTCATCTAGTTAAGCTGTAAATAGATGTCCAGCTTCTCCACCCATGCTTTGGCTGAACTTTTTGATAACCCATCAAAAGTTGGCAGCAAAAGCCTGCCCATGGTATGCTGCAGGTCATTGCCCTGCGTGTACCTTCCTCCTCTATTTTGGCCCTTGGGTTTGCTATTGTTCTTCAGCTGACAAAACTCATTGAAAGTGAGAGCACCTCCAAACTCCGGCCCATAGGACTAATACTCCGCGAAATAATCCCCATAGTGAGCCACCTCCGACTCTTGCGGACCTCCTACTCCTAAAGCTAGAAACGTGGGGATGGTAGAGTGTGGAGTGCATGGCACCACCTGTTGCACAGTGTGATGACCGGGTGGGTGATGTGAAGTACCGGATCCTTCTCCATTCTGGAATTCCCCTTGAATTCCCTTTTTCTTACGGTATCCGCCAATCTTCTGCCCCATCTCCTCAATCCTCTGGGCGAGGTCTTGCACTAATTTCACAAGAATTTGAGCAAACTCCCTCCCCTCATGTCTTTCCTCTGCCAAGAGTGCCTTTCCTCTTTCTTCTACCACCAGAACGTTGTCAACTTGGTCAAGTGTAATCTCGAGCCTCCTTTCCCTGCTTTGGTATTTCTGCCTACGGTATGTGATGTTCTGTCTATCCTCCGGTGTCATAGACTGTGTACTCCATAGGCTGAACCAAGTCTATGAGCTCTGATACCACTGTAATATCCCAAATTGGGAACAAACAGTAATATAAAGCACAATAGACTAAAAACTACAGCAAATAGAAAACAGCATCAAAACACAAGAAATAGAACCAGAAATAACTATTGAGCCATTTTATTAATTTGTCAGAAAGATTACAATAGTGGTGACAAGAAAGGTAGCACTTGGGCCTGCTGAAGGCAGGCTGAAGGTCAGCTCAAAATCCGGACAAATATCACTATTGAACCAAGCTTTGCGTGGCTCTCCCTCTGCATTGCCAGTGTTGGAACTATTGTTGTTGGCTAACTTCGAAAAATTCTAGGCTTTTAACCTCGGACTCTACTCCAAAAACCCACGAACGGTTTCTAGAAATATTGACCTCAGAAATTGGCCCCTTTTATATATCCAGGATATATATAAAAGAAAAGGAGGAGGCCATTGAGGGATATTTTTGGATTAAATCATTTTCTTGTATGAGAGGTTTGAGAACTTGGTTCTCTACTTCATTTGTAGCCCCAGGACGGAAACCCTCGGGTGATTTGTGAGTGTTGGACGAAAACCCAACTCTCTTTGACGAGGCTCCATTTAGAAGTTTCGCAGAGCTTCAGGGATTGGCGTGAGGATCATTCATATCTTCAATCAGTGCTTCATTGTCTTTCAGTGGGTTCAGTGGCAACTATTGTCGAAGGGAGAGTGCAGCAGTTCAGTTTTGGAGGCCAGCGCAGTGCAGCAGTTTATATTGATGGCCAGTTCTCCATCTCAGCTCTTTTGGGTCAGATCTATATGTAACCCCAGTTATTATTTATAATAAAAGCTGAGATTCTCCCTGTTCTATGTGTTAATGGATTGCAGTGTTTTATGTGTTTTTATTTTACATGGCAATCTTCTACTAATTGATTTAGTAGTTTTATGGTAAAATGTTGGGTTAATAAAATTTCCACAAAATTAGTCAAATATCCCATTTGGGGATGTTACAATGGTATCAGAGCCTTGGTCTTGGCTCAGCCGACAGGTTTTTCAGTTTCCAGTTGCAGTGGTTATTAAGGGTTTTGATAGAGGAAGTCTAGGGGTGTTTTGAAGGTGCCAAAATCATCATTTGCTGCAAAAGGAAATTTTGTAAATTTGGGCTGAATATTTCATTTTTTGCCACAATTTTATTAAAAAGGGCCAAGGATTGAATTACTGTATAAAGGGGGTCATGGCATGTAAAATATTTTGAGCCTGCGTGTATGCTCCAGAGCGTGGTCTGCTGAGTGTCGAGTTGAAATCACAGGAAGGCGGGTTCCAAGCATCTTGAACACCAAATTTGTTGAATATTATTGGAAGGCCTGCGGATCCCATAGAGGCTGAATTAATGAACAGAGGTGGATGAGTTGGCATTTCATTTTTGTTGGTCCAATTCTCTGCTCAAATTCTTCAGATCAGAGGTGCCAGGCAAGGTCAGGTTCAATATCAGTGATTGATAGTTGTTGAACACCCGTTGGTACGTGGTTGCAGAGGTCGACAACTTCTCATGGGACTTGAGGTTATCGTAATCCCAAAATCGCTAGCAGAAATCAAATTTGGTTGAAAGGCCAACCTTGTACCCATAATCGAAGACGTCAAGGACGACAGGAGCTTGTTCGAAATGAGATCAATTGCATTGTAGTTCAACCCGTGCCAAGTCGTTTTAGTGGGAAAGGTCATGTATTATCCCCAAGTCAGGGCCGAATTATTGCAGCATTGCGACCAGTATGCCATTCTCCACAGAGGTCGAGTAGACGTTTTTAAGGGCCAAGATTATTCTTCTCAGCCAATGGTGTCGAAAGCTTGTGCGTACATGGAGCTAGTAAAGGCGTTAATTTCATTGGAGGACAAGCGTATCATTGCCACAAGGATTCGAAGTTGTCGTGTACGTAGAACGTGACCGCATTTCCCTGAAGAACCGGGCAGCAGGCGTGCAAACTCTAGAACAATTGAATGGTTGTGTGGGTTAATTTTGTCATAGGCTGGTCTGCGATGAAGATATGTCTTTCCAAGAGCTTGTTCGGGTTTTCTTTTGATAGACGTCAGAAATGCAATGTGGAAGTCACCCGGTGCGTCATCACATTTGAGTGGGGACTACAGTGCAAGAATCGTGATTGCTCAAGATTTTAATTAAGTCGATTTCACCCAATAACTGAATTCAAAGGGAAGTGTCTATTGGACGAGGCCACTGAAAGGGCCAAGTCTGGGATCTATCGTCGTCGGTCGCACATACATTCAAAGATCATTTTTCCGGTGGCATTATTGAACACCTGACCAAATATATTTCTTTTTTCTATAGTTCGAAAGGGTCCGTGGAGGCTGTATTCACTGGCTGGGTATTTTACCCTAGTCTGCTTCTGCGTGGGAGATATTTCTTCCAAGGCTGCATATTTCACACCTAAAGGTTGCATCTGCGGAGTTGTGGCTCATACGAACATCTGCATTGAGGTTGAAATTGACTATGCATTATTTGCTCCATTGGTGGTGCACATTCCAGGTTCCACTTTCCGCTTACTCTGTTGCATGGTTACTAATTTGATGATCACAGAAATATGTGTATGTTGAGTATGTGACAGTGCTAGAATTAATCTCAGTCAACTACTTTTCTGGTTAACTAAGCACTAAATTTGTATCTTGTGATCGTTAGTTGTATATGTTGTGCATGGATAAGAGGGAAATTTTCACTACTGATTGTAGTTGAAATCTTATGTATGCCTGTATTTGACACCAGCAAATATGTGTCACCTATAGCAGTGTGTATTTGAACTGTTTGACAAAAAAGTACCAGTGGAATTTCTAAGCACAAACCCTGAAATTGTGGAAATTTTTGAGATCTAAGGGGTAGGAATTTTACAGTTAGTGAATTATTTGTTAAGAAAGACAACAAAATCAGAAAAATAGTGACCTTATTATCACAAACATTCTTGTCATCACTGGGTTGAACCATGGAAGAACTCCTAAACAAATTGAAAAGATTAAACAATGCAGAAGTTAGTTCCTTGAAACAGAACAACAGACCCTTCTCCAAGAAGGTACATAATTTGCTCCAAGAAAGGCACCCGAGGAATTTACAGATGGAGAAAGAAGTAGGAAATTGGCTTTATGCACTTGGGATGGACTTCAAGAGTGAAAAATCAGAAAATGACTTTCCCATGTTGGAGAAACTGGAATCCTATCTTTCAAAGGTACAACAATCTGATTGGAGTTTAAATTGGGCTTTGGAGCCATCTATGCTTGCATTGGTACAAGCCAGATTCTTGGAACATCCAAGGGAGAGAGTCAAGCTTATAGCTGCCTCTTGTTTTAGTGATATTTTGAGGATAGTAGCACCCTTTCCTCCCGACAATGCTGATGTTACGAAGAGAATTTCAGACTGATGGTAGCGACTTTTTAGGACTTTGACAACAGTGCAGGCTGTACATTTGGGAAGAAGCTTAAGGTTTTAGAAATCATGGCCATGACCCGGACTTATGAGCTCATGTTTGACCTTGAGTGTGATGGCTTGATTCTACAGATGTTCCAATGCTTCTTCAGCATTAGGAGACATCATCCTGACACAGTCATAGCACACATCCAGTCCATCCTATCATCATGCATGAGAGACCGTGATGCCATTTGTTGGGAGCTACAGACTAAGTTGTTGAACATTTGGAGGAGAGAGCGGTTGGTCTCACCTGCTGCTTATGAGCTAACCCAAGGGCTGGTTGAGCAGAACGTTGGACTATTCAGGAGACAGCTGACCAGGGAGGAGCTGCTCCAGTTTGGTGGATCAGGCAACAGAAACGAGTTGAGGAGGAAGGGTCTTTGCTTCATCTGCAAAGAACCTTGGGGGCCTGATCACTCATGCTTGAGTGATGCAAATGATGCGGGAGAGGCAAAATAGAAGGACATTCCTTCTGCATGCCAGGATGAGGACTCTTCTTCAGATGAGTCCCTGGGATCATATGAGGATGCTTCTGGGGAACGAGAGCAACCATGCGGAGTTGGTGACTAAAGGCCAGAGTTGTATTCCAGTGCGCAGGGTGAGCAGTCAAGGGGTTCTATGGGAGACACTCAAGGTGATGAGTCACTTGTGACAATTCAGCCGGAGCAGCATATGATGGAGCATGAGTCAGTAGAGGAGGAGACTATGCACATAATACATGATAGTCCTTTGAGGGAGAGCCAGATGGAGGCTCACATTGAGTCTATGATGGATATGCGGCTAACCTTGGCATCATCCATTGAGGAGGAGCAGTCAGACGCACAGACATCGAGTACAGTGACAGTAGTTGTAGATCCATATCCTCTGGAGATATTGGAGGTTGATGGGATAGTTCTGCAGGAGGCTAGTATACAACAAGAGCATGACATTCCTGATCAGGAGAGGGATGAGCTGTTGGAGATGGTGGAGCATCCATCGTTGGGTCGATACAAAGATGAGCTGCAGATAGATGCACATACAGTCAGCACAGCAGTAGTGCTTTCAGGGAGTAGCACTCTCCAAGAGTACATCGATGGGGCTTGCAGCATATCTCGCCCACTTTGGCCTTTTATAGAGAGAGGGACATTCTTCTACAGGCAGATCTCGTCGGCAAACGGGACAGAGCAGCGTGAGTTGATATGGGTTGGCGACAGCACTCCAGACGTGTTCCGTATGCAGATGTCACTACATTGGATTCTTCTTCCAAGATAGATCGGCGGGAGATCATGAGTTGGTACCCTCTTAATGGTACGATCTTCGTAGGGAGCATAGCGGAGCAGGGGCCCTTAGACATGACAGATGCTACATATTCCAGTTGGCAGTGGGGCACAAGTTGACAGTTCTTCAGCATTCCACCACGACTTCAGGAGAGTAGGGTAAGCATGAGATCGAGTCAGGAGTTGGACTGGAGAGAGGTGACGAGTTGGTACACAGTTAGTGGGACAGCTTATACAGTCAAAGCTACATCACAGCAAGAGCCATGGAGCATTGATGCTTGTTGGCGAACTTCGCTTCATGGGGCAGCAACTATAGCCGAAGGTAGTGCGCAGTCCAAAACGTTGGACTTGGGTGATGATTTGCCATGGTGGCATTGGGACCCGGGAGGATGGATTGATGAGAGATGTGGTAAGAGATCAGTTTGGGATCCCGGCATTGAGGGGTCTATTCTGGGTGGCTTAACACAGGCGCATAGCAGCATCCAGGGGTTCATATGGGATCTGGGCATTGGGTCTCAGTTGCATAGGGCCAACAGGGTGGCCCACATATTTGGATTTCTTGAGGGCAAGCAATCTTGGGGCGGAAGTTCTGTAATATCCCTTTGTTTGGTGTCACCTATGACAGGGTTAGGATGGACTTCGAGAGTTAGGAGCAAACAGGTCACAGGTAAAGGTTGGTGTCATCAGCGGGCCCAAGGGCTTTTTGGGAGGAGTTTTGAGGAGTTTCTATGAGGTCGGGTGGCAATCGCTCGACATATTCCATCATTTGAGCAGTTTGCCTTTCGTTCTGGTGCATTCCGGCAACTTTCGGAAAACTGAGTTATTTTTGGGCTTAACTCAATTAATTACGCTCAAGGTGGCATTCCGGGGAAATACTTGATAGGACACATTAGTTTAATAGCTCGTTGGAAACGGAACGAGGATACCTACATGATGGGATAGTTGGACATGAGTTTCAGTGACCTGAGGAGACATAGTAGCCGATTTACTCTTTCTTACATTAAAAAGGAAAGAGGGAAAAGTGCTCCATGAATAAAATAAGGCTCTAAAAGGATCCAGGAGATCTATAAAAGAAAAGGAGGAGGCCATTGAGGGATATTTTTGGATTAGATCATTTTCTTGTATGAGAGGTTTGAAAATTTGGTTCTCTACTCCATTGGTAGCCCCAGGACGAAAACTCTCAGGTGATTTGTGAGTGTTATGCGAAAACCCAACTCTCTTTGAGGAGGCTCCATTCAGAAGTTTCGCAGAGCTTCAGGGATTGGTGTGAGGATCATTCAGATCTTCAATCAGCACTTCATTGTCTTTCAATGGGTTTAGTGGCAGCTGTTGCCGAAGGGAGAGTGCAACAATTCAGTTTTGGAGGCCAGCGCAGTGCAGCAGTTTATATTGATGGCCAGTTCTCCATCTCAGCTCTTTTGGGTCAAATCTATTTGTAACCCCAGTTATTATTTATAATAAAAGTTGAGATTCTTCCTGTTCTATGTGTTAATGGATTGCAGTGTTTTATGTGTTTTTATTTTACATGGCAATCTTCTATTAATTTGCAGTAGTTTTATGGTAAAATGTTGGGTTAATAAAATTTCCGCAAAATTAGTCAAATATCCTATTTGGAGATATTACACTGAGCCTCCAACGTTCCCTTGGGCCCACAAGGATTGCACTGCCCCTTCTCTGGCCTACCACTGTGTTGCCCCCTTCGTACCTCTCCCACGCAACCACCTAGGATGTTGCCTCCATTCGATGGGTGGCAACATGGACCCCACTAAAGCCACAATATTTCCTTAGGGACTACAGGGAAGTGGTTTTAGCTGCCTAGTTATTATTTGTGGGTCCCCTTACCCACTTTATTCTTGCTCAACATTAGAAAAAGAAAAAATTAGCCAAAATTAATATTCCAATTAGCTGACTGCTAATTTGAAATATATATATGTCCTGATATGTTGGATGCACTGGCTTTATGATTACACCTAGTATTAGCATTACTATACGCATGTTAGGGTAGGATTGCATTGCATGCTGATTTTCTCATTAGAACTAACATTATATGATATTTCTCATGATAGATTAAGTTGCATTTAGATTAAATTTGCATATCTTTTCTTTCTTATTGTTTTTTACGGCCTAATACTAAGTGTGGGTTATCATAAGACACCACAAGAACATGTTGCCCCTTGTGCTTAGTCTTTGTATGTGCAGGTAACAAGTATGCGGTGACCAAGAGACTTATAGTGTTCTCATGACCTCCCGTTCAAGTAGCTTTGCACACTTTTCCGAGAGCTCGTGTCCCAATTGGAGCCAGATGTCACCCACCACTCGTGGATAATATATTTATAGGATAAAAAAATTATCCTAGATGGTCCTTAGTCGACAACCAGCAGCCCCTTGAAGCCACTAGATAGCTCGAGGTGCCATTTCTCCGCCACCTAAGCCATCCATGTGGTCCCTCAACCACTTGTCATAAATGTATGTTTGAAGGTGGTACATCCAACCTCAAAGGTATGACTTTTCATTGGTATAGTTGAGTAATTTTCCTTACTTGTCATGGGCGCTTTAGGACATGGATTGGTAGGGGGATTCGACAGAAAGAGTGTGTTAGGCTTGAATTCTTGTCTCCTGAAGCGAACAAAGTTCTTTCTCAAGTTAAATATTCCAGAAGACTTGAAATATCAAGATATCCATTGAGGATACAAATATTATATTAAAATGCATGATGAGTGAGATGATCGATAATTACAGATGAGGCCTGTTGTCGCACAGAATGTCTAGGCGCCGCGACAACGGCTCATATCGGAGGTTGTCACCCTGATCCCTAATCTCTCTATCTAAGTTGTCTCCTTGCAAGCTAAGGGAGGTAGACCCTAACGAAAATGAAGAAGGAAAACTGGTTGGAGACCAACCAATTCAGGAGACACAGCTAGATAACCAAATACTTGTTAAGATTCACGAGATTTTACAGATCCAATTAGATTTTGAAACTTTAAAACCAGTGCCTTATGGAGTCAAAATATCCCGTTATAAATTTAAGATCAAGTAATTGATATATAACTACTGCTATGAAAATCAATCAACCACAATGATATTCAATAAAACACCCTCACAATTACGCATTAACAATGTTCGATGAAGACATGCAATTTATCATCACTTGAAAAATTCCCAAAGTTGACTTAAACAATTAATTTCCGATTTCAAGTAATTTAAAATCACAATTAAAGATAGCTCAATGATCACCAACCACATTTAAGCACCAACAATTTAAATTTGAAACAAAAATATCATCATGAGAGAACCATCAAATTCAAATGCCAGATATTTCCAATATTTTCGAATTTATGATATTCCAGATAATTCCACTTCAGAAATCTATATTCAAACTTTAGATAGAAAATTAAAGCTTACCTTGACTATGGAGAAATTTTTAAATTTCTTGAGAATTTTCTAGATCTTTTTATATTTTTTTATATTTTCTTTTTAAATCTAAAGTCGATAAAACTAAAAAATATATATATACAACTAAATCTAAAGTTAAAGACTATACCTAAAAATAAATCTAAGGCTAAAGTCCCAAAAAATGAAAAAGTTACAATTTTTATTGAAGTTTTTGTCTTTTTATAATTTTTTAAATTTTTAAATGAAACTATTAAATTTAAAAGATGAAATCCAAAACTCTAACAAAAGAAAAAAATAGATTTTTTTTTTTGAAGTTTTAAAATCTAAAAAAACTGAAATCAAATCCTAAAAGAAAAATCAAAATTGAAAATCAAAATATTAAAATCTAAAATTAAAATCAAAGGTATGAAAACCTAAACTAAAACTAACGCAAACGTAAGAAACCAAACTAAAAAATGAAAAATCGATAGATGAGTTTGGCTTTATGTGTGCTATGTTTATGAAAGTCGGAGTCGACGGCAAGGAGGAGCTGTTGCAGCGTAAAGACACGAGGATGGAACTGCTCAAGGTTGCGGATGCCATACACGTAGCGCGAGAGGAGGATGGAAGCCGGTGAATGGAGCAACGAAGGAATACGATGAGATCGAAGGGAGAACGCAGCGTATGCGGACAGGCCAATAGAGAAGCTACGGCATAGGAACACGCGGTCAGTGTGAGGTTATGTAAGCAAGCGAAAGAAATGGCCAGCGGAAAATTGAGGTGCCCGTGGAGGTAAGCAGGATGGAGGAATGGATGGAGCAACGTTGGGCAGTGGACGCTAACAGTGGTGAAGAAAGTAAGCAATGAATGCAATGCGTGGAGGAAATGGACGCAAAGTGGACAAAAATGGACGCAGAGATGGCAGTTGTGTGAAGGCAATCCATGGCAGAGAGAAAAGTGAAGGCGTGAGAAGGACAGTGTGGCACAGAGATTGCAAGGACGCAAATTTCAAATAATTTTCTTCAGCCAGCAACAAAATTTCGCCAATATAACTCAGATCTTCAAAATATGAATTCAAATGCACCTGAGATTTATTCTTTGCAGCGAAATCCAACATGCACCAGAATCCAACATACAATTATTCAATTTATAACCATTAACCATTAAAGTAACAAAAAATGGTTGATGATCCTTGTTATCCGACTCCATTTTTTGCAGAAATATAGGGGCATCTTGATAAGAAACTTCAAGAGTCTTATCTTGAGCAACATTAACATGCGAAACTCCAAGAACATCTAAAACTTTAGCTCTCTGAGTAGGAAGCTTTAAAATCTCAGTAACAGGCACCAAGATCTTAACATTATTCAACCATGCACTCAAATCAATATTCAAACCAGTACTAGGATTAAAAATTCAAGGGGTAGTTTGACTATTACCTTGCTCTTTATCCCTTCTTTGATAAGTTAATCCTTTGTCCTTAGAAATTTCCAAAACTTAATCAGGAGAAGGCTTTTCACCAATGGAGCAACAAAGTTGTAGGCTTGTTGACTATAATGTAAAATACACAAGAGGTATTCGTAATAATAATATATTATATATAAAATGTATAAGAGATGATGATAAAATGTTACAATGAGGCCCTACTTATATACCTACGCAGGTGACCTTTCATGACTGGGCATGTCTTTTAGACATGCCCTTTCACTAGCTTAATGACTGCTTACATAATCCTTAATTGACTATTTAATAATTATATTTGTTATATTCGTTATGAATTATATTCATAACATTGCCCCTTCCTTCCAAAGCTTTGTCCTCAAAGCTTATAGTTGACAATTTTCTTTAGTTCAATCACGCACCGTTTTCTTCATTTGCTTTCGTCACAATTTAATATATCATCTTTTATTTATTTATTTGTTATGAATTGGCCCTTCCTTCATAACTTTGTCCTCAAAGTTTTATGGATAATAATTTCTTCATAGTGTATTTGTTATCTTGGCATGTGTAACTCGACATATATACTTGACATCTCATCTTAACTTGTATAATTTTCGGGTGATACGATTTTTTTTTTTTTGTGTATACAAAAAGATATAAAGTTTTAGAAGTCACCTTTATTTTATTTTATTTTTTGGTTGTTTTAATTCTAATATTAACTTAATATAATATAAAGTTAATATCATGATTATTCCCATGTAATAAAAGTTAATGTAATTGTTATGAGATGAGGTGATTGTTCGAATGAGTAATACCAAAATTTTCAGGTAAGAACCGATCGAATGGTATTTCAATTATTCAATTGTATAATTGAGGTTATTATAGTATGGTTGGTACGATACTCTGTTAAAAACCAATTGCACGGATAAATATATTCACTGTGACCACAAATAAGACTTGTTGCTTTTGTATCGTTGGGCAAGAATCTGTACGATATTAAACGTTTCATAAATTTTATATAGACGAATTTCAGATTAATTTCATACTGCAGTTGTGGTGTCACAATTTGATGGATGTACAATGAAGAGCATCGTAAGGGAACAATGGCTGGACAGTTGCAGACTAAGTCACATGACACGAGGACACGAGACACAGAGGACACGTAAATACGAGTATTCGACACGAGACACCGTGACCTCGAAAACAGGACACGAGGGACACGTTTTATTTATATTAAAAAAAATATATATATATATATAATAAATTAATAATTTATAAATTAATATTAACAAATTACAATTATACAAGGCTACAAGCAAATAATAAATACTAAATAGTCATTAAAACCATGAAGGGGTTGTTATTAGCAGCAAAGAGGAGGTATGTGGGTCGATTTTTTAAAATAAAAATGAAGTGTCGACGACGGACGCTGTTTTATTTTGTTTGAATTCTTTTGTCTATCGGATATCCTATCCGCATGGTTACAAACTTACAAAGGAGAACCGGGGGATAAAATTGCTAACCACTAACGGTGGATGTTGTTTTATTTTATTTGAATTCTTCCATTCGGCGTCTATCCTATCAGCATGGTTACAAAGGAGAACCGAGGGATAAAATTGCTAACCACTAACCACTATGAGTCACAAATTGCTTACCTGGAGGCTAGCACCATGCACGTTGAACCAAATGAAACTCCACACTGCACAGACGCTGCTCGACCAAAGGAATCTTGACCTCCACTTCCAGCGACGGTAAACGAAACTCCACTGACGCTGCTCGACCAAAGGAATCTTGACCTCCACTTCCAGCGACGGTAAACGAAACTCCACTGACGCTGCTCGACCAAAGGAATCTCGACTTCCAGCAACTACTCGATCTCACGCATACAATCTCCACTTCCAAACTCGCACATACAAATCTCCACTTCCAGCAGTCACAGCTACCCACGGATAAAAGTGACGGAATGAAAAAATACTTTGGCATCCGCTGTTTTTTTTATGTTTTCGTGTCACACGTGTCCAAAATCGGGGAAAACGTTAGGGCACGTTTTCTAAACCTCAAATACGTGTGTTCAATGCGAAGGACACGTTTTCAATTCGAAGGACATGTGTCACATTTTGGAGGACACGACCAAAACGTATTTGACACGTTTTAGGTCGTATTTCGTGTCTGACCCGCGAAATACGGGACATGTGACCCTAGAGGACATGTCCTGTGACTTAGGTTGCAGATTATACAAAAACAGTTGATCATGGCTGCAATGTTAATGGCGGTGTGGTGGCAATGGAACGAAAATACCTCGCAGAGATACAACTTGCGGAAAAATAAAAAATGAAATCCGGCCCAATATCTCAGCAAAGCACAGAGTGGACAATCCTTCACCGGAGGATGTTCGACAAAGCAGAGAAAGACGTCAACACAGAAATTCGATCACCTTCCAAATCGATGAGCTGGATGAATCCATTTTGCTCATTTTCCATGATGAAATAACATGAAGAAATTCGTAACAAGGAGAAAAGATCAACCACTGGTAATGGATTGGGTGAACTTATATTCTTCACAAAATCCACAGCAATTCTCATAGTATAAAACCCACAATCCTGCGTATTATTTTGCTGAGGACACAGTAATTCATGCCATCTAACTTGATGTGGTTCTATGTTGGCCTTCTTAGAAACAACCCTTGCTATGCCATATGTATGCGCTAATTTTATTGCAACGTGTTTAAGGGAGTTTAAGTGCAATACACAAGGAAGTCTAAAAGGAACACCGGGAACATGTGCATTCCATTGTTGCCAAAGCCCACAAACAATGGCCAAAGTCCAGTGTCTTTCGAATAATAAAGGAGCTATATTGAAATCGACTTCTTCATGTTCAGGCTAATCATGTTTGTAGAACATCGGTTTATTCGTTCCTTGATTTCATTAGGAGATAGCTTCAGGTGACAATACAAGTATGTATCTATATGTTGTGTTGTTGCCCAGAAGGAATTTGAGTCATCCAGTTCTCTAATCTCCTCCAATGATAGAGCAATAGTGACTTGGTTGGCATCCTGTCTGAATGGCAAGTATGTGTTATCGTCATCTCCCCCTTGATATTCTGAGAGGAAACTCTCAAAATTTCGATCCACCTCATCATGTTCCTTGAAGGGACTGGATGGATCTTCGATAACATGAGCAGAAGAATAAAAAATGATCATCTGCTTATAGAATATTTCGAAGGAATCCCATTCCTTACCATGAAATAATTGTTGTAATTGTTTATTCCCTTCTTTGGGAGATTCAACGTCATAGTTTTAAACTTCACAATCCTCATCCTGTGAATCCACACTATTTCCTTCATCGTCCTTGTCAGCTCTTGCAAATGCAGATTTAATTTCAGCATCATATTCATCTGCAGAACTTCCTTCATCATTTATAGATTCATTTCTTCCTGAATTACTCTCTGCCTTCACAACTCTGTCTCCATCAGAATCAATGTATTCTTCTACATCTCCCTCATTGTTATGATATTGTTCCTCTTTTGGTTTCGAGAGATAGTCCTCATCCACATCATCTTCATCCACATCGGGATCAACTTCATTATAATTTGAAATTTTCATAACTTGATCTTCTGCGGAATGTAGTTATTCTTCATGATTATCTCCTGAATTCTCTGAATCGGCTGAATTGTTCTGTTGATTATGTTCAATATTTGGGAATATTGGTTTTTGCATTAGATTAATCTTGTCCAAAATGGCGTTTATCTTCTGCATTGCTTTGTTATGATTGTATGTGGCCTCGCTATGATTTAGCCAAATTAGTCTTTCTATCTGATCTATTGTGTCTTGAAGTTTTTTGATGTTGTCAGAATTTCCTGTAACCTTATCCTCAAGATTGATTAATCTTTTAGTGAATTTATCGGAATTATTATTGATCTTACTCTCAACATCGATCAACTTTTTGTTGAAATCGTCCATCGTCATTGATGAAGACATCGAGCGGCAGTGATTTCGAGGCACCGCATGTAACAACTAAAGGCAACCAACAGTGGCGTAGGTGCTTCTTTCCAGGTGAGAAGATCGCTGCTCTGATACCAAATGGAGCAACAAAGTTGTAGGCTTGTTGAATTTAATGTAAAATACACAAGAGGTATTCATAATAATAATATATTATATATAAAATGTATAAAAGATGATGATTAAATGTTACAATGAGGCCCTGCTTATATACCTACGCAGGTGATTTTTCATGACTGGGCAAGTCTTTTAGACATGCCCTTTCACTAACTTAATGACTACTTACATAATCCTTAATTGACTATTTAATAATTATATTTGTTATATTCGTTATAAATTATATTCATAACAACCAAATAATTCAATCATCAAATACCTCTCATGATCAAAATTATTGATACTATGCGAAGATGTGGAAGGCCTAACATCTTGACTATTTTCCTTAACTTCCATCCAATCTTCCATAGACAAAGAGAACTCCTTACCAACAACATTTATCTGATTACTTGCCCCAAACATTCCATTATTCATGATTCTTTTAACGGTGGGACAAGTAACCTCCTCATGAAAAGCATTGCAAGCTCTACAATAAGGTGGAGCTTCATCAACCATATTAGTAGATTCAAGAAGATAAGGAGGTATCTGCTCACTCGACTGACCTTTTTTCTGCCAAGTATTATTACCTCGATTATTATATTATGATTCCTAGGTTGGGAATTTTGCGTTTAAGCCCTTTCCATTTGGACCAACCTAGACTGTAAAGTGCTTATTTCCTTAGCATGGTCAGAGATTAATTTCGCTTGGTTAAGTTCCATGCTTTCAAGCTTTTGCATTAACTTTTTCATAGGGTCGTCATCATCTTCTAGAGGTTCTTTACCTTTAGGCCCTTTTAATTTAATCGAAGCCCTATCAAAACCAGGAATTTCAGACTTCCCTGATGCCCTTTTATCCTTTTCAAGTTCTTCAACTAAAGATTGGCAAGCTTTATAATTGGCAGTTTTAGCACGCCTTAACTCATATGAAGTATCAAAATTAAAAGCATCAATGTAAAAATTCAGAAGAAATCCATCAGGAGGTTTATGAGTTTGAGATATTTCTATAAAGATACCATTAAATCCCCTGTTAAATTCTTCAATAGTTTCATTTTCTTTCTTTTTTATGGTACTAGTCTCTTTAACCAAATGCCTATCTTCCCTTTTATCACCATATTTGTCCTTAAAGGCAGCTACAATTGATTCAAAGGTATCGAATGAATTATCAGGTTTTTCAGTGAACCATTCTATAACATCTTGGTCAAAAGTAAGAACAAAGAGCCTCATCTTTACATCATCGAAATTGTTATTTGCAACCGCAAATCTATTCCACCAATTAGCGAAAGCAAACAAATAATATTTGACACTAACTGCATTATTTCCTTGAAAAGAAGGTAATTTATCCATTCCAGTTTGAGGGAAAGCATGGGGATAACCCTGAATATTAGCAAAATTACACGGGGCAAATAATTCCATGATATCGTGTTGAGGCGGATCACAAAATTATCTAAAGCAAATATATATACATCTAAAGCTAAAGTAAAAATTAAAATCTAAAAAATTAAAAATTAAAAATCTAAAAAAATGAAAACTAAACTAAAGCTAAAAAAAATAAAGTCTAAAAATAAATTCTCAATATTCTCTTGGCCTGTGACCTTTAAAAATTCATTTTTTAAAGACTAACCAATTTTGTCTTTGAAGAATTTAACTCACCTAAGACTTAAAATTAATTAAATTTCTGGCTTAGGATTTTTTAATTAATTTGGACAGAAAATTTAATTAATTGACTGAGAGGGGATTTAATTATTTTTTCCAACTCTCTTTACATAAGATAAATACATTTAGACACATAAAGAGGGAATACCCATTCGTATAGACCCTCAAAAATCTACCAAATTCTGCGACTCAAAACATGATCTAGTAGACCAAGTAGCTTGTAATAAAATAATCTAACCAACTAGCTAGGATTATTCCCAAACTAATTTTACAAAGACTCGATAGAGAACACTAGGACTCACTTAGCATCTTGATGACAAAATCCACCCTAGCTTTGGGGTGAGGCTGGAGGGGAAAACTTTGTCGATCACTTGTGTCTAAAAACACAAGCAAATCAGTGAGACAAAAAACCTCCTAGGATAGAAATCATCACCAAAATATTAAGCTTACCTAGGTTGTTATATACATGGTGGTCTTACTTAGATCCTTTACATCATAAACATGCAGAATCGGTTTACATCATTTATAAAAATGTCGGTTGTTGATGAAATCTGAATGTCGTGAACCTCGAACATGATGAGTCCCATTTGAAAAAATGGGGGTGTACTGCTATGAAGTCGTTGACAAAGTGTGGTCAATAAGGCCTACTTATATACCTAGGCAAGTGCCTCTTCACGAAAGGTCATGTCTCCTCAGACATGTCCTTTCAACCTAATTACTAATTAATTCATTAATCATTATTTACATTATTTTATTCATTACATTGCCTTCCTCCTCAAAAAGCTTTGTCCTCAAAGCTTGTAGATGAAAGGCCTTGATTTCTTCTTCTGCTAGGAATGTCTTCTCGTCTCGAGGCAGTCATCTTTGTTGAGACAAGTCGATATGTTCCTCTAAGTGACAAACAAAACTGTTGCACTGAGAATGGATCAGACCATCCTAAATCAATCTTCTGTGGAATCTTACGGCGACTTGAAACTTGTGATGAATTATCACTTGAGCTGATTACACTGATATTAGTATTATTCAAAACATCAGCTTGTTGTTTTTGTTCTGAATACATAGCTCGGTCAAGTTGTCTGCTCCCGTGATTTGGATGTTGATAGGGAACTTTTTTAGTTTGACTTCTTTGATTTTCTTTTGGTGAGGATGTTATTGAGTTGGTTACAGAACCTTCACTTAGAATGTTCCTCATCCAAACTGCAACATCTAAGTTTGTATCTTCTACAACTTGCTTGTCTTCTTCTTGAGTTGTGACATTTACTGTATCAATGTTAGTTTTTTCTTCAACTTGAACTTCTACATTTGAAGGTTTCGATGATTCCTTTTCGACAAGTTGTTGCTCCTTGTTTTTTAATGACCTCTTGTCTTTCTTCAGCTTCTTAATTTGCATTAGTAACTTTTCGTTGTGGTCCTTGACGCGAGCAACTTCTACATTCTTGTTAGTGGTGATTTTGTCAATTTCCTTTTGCATATTGTGGATCGCCTTTTACCTTCTTGAAAAATTACTTTTGAAATTTCTATCATGTCTTTTAGTGTTACTGAATTCGGCTTCACTTTGTCATCTTGTAGCGTTATTTTTTTCTTTTTGTAAGAAAATATCAAAAACTTCTTTTTCGTATTAAGGATGAATGACCCTAGTGATTCCATCCAGAGCGAACCCAGGACTATATCACTATCGTTCCAAAATAAGGTTTTAGCAGTGATTGCAAGACAAAAGAATACTCCCCAATACTTAGGCGTAAATTCCCTACGTCGCATTGTTTGTCATTTGCGTGAAATGAATTTGTTTCAGTTTTATTTGATTCAAGGATCACTAATTAGTTAGCACATTCAGTACTAACATAATTATTATTTTGAGTAAGATTGATAGATATGAGAACCTCCTCTCCCGCAAGTGACCTTTTGATTTGAATTAGCGCATAGACACACATACTATAATTTTTTGGAAATCTTCTCTCCTTTAGTTCTATTTTGGATGCCATTTTGTCAAGATAACTTCGGGGTTTTTTTTTTTTTTTTAATCTTCCCTTCCTCTTTCTTTTTTTATAAACCTTCACAATTTAATATTCTTCTATAAGCTATATTTTTTTTTTATATAATATATATCACTTTGTAATATTTTTTTTTTAACTCTTTATATATATATATATATATATATGGGCTTTAATTTTAATTAGTACTCAAACTTTCTTCCTTGTATTAAAGATATATCTCCCCTTCAACTAATAATTATTATCTTTGTAATTTCCACCTTACACATTAATATAATGGTGTTCGAAATTTTCAAATTTGGTTAATATATTATTGATTATCTTGTTTTTATATAAATTATTGTTACGCCAATGATGGAAGACTAACTGGCATTTGTGTAACATTGTGACCCTCAAGTGGAGTCTTCTCACAATGATAATGTCCACGACCAAATATTCATTTACCACTAAGTCACATGACATGAGGACACGAGACACGGAGGACACGTAAATACGAGTATTCGACACGAGCCACTATGACCTCGAAAACAAGACACTAAGGACACGTTTTATTTATATTTAAAATATATATATATATATATATATATATATATATATATATATATATATTAATAATTTATAAATTAATATTAACAAATTAGTAAATTACAATTATACAACTTACAAGGCTACAAGCACATAAGAAATACTAAATAGTCATTAAAACCATAAGTTATAACAATAGTCATTAGTCAATGAGTCAATGACTCATGAGTCATTAAAATTTAACTCAAATACCCCCATCCCCATTCCCATGCCTAATCGTTTTTTCACAATGGCTTCAACTTTATTCATTTCTCTGTGAGTTGATTTCTTTTTCCACACATGAATGAAATGAAATTCAGCTTATCTGATACAAGGTAGGTGGATATTTGTCGCAGGCTCGAGAAAAATCATTAATCACAGGCTATAGACATATGAAATAATTCAACGCACCTAGAAAACGAGGAAAGGCATAACTATTTCAAGGGAGAAGGAACAACACTTCCCTAGATCGAGAGTCGAGATCGCAGCCTCATTAAAACGGAAAAGAAGGAATTTTGAACTCCTTCTAGAGAGAAAATTGAGTCTGTCTATTTATCAGTTTGTTCTATTCATAATGGCTTTCGTTTTATTTATTCCTCTTTTTAATTGATCGCTTTTCCCCACACGAATGAGATGAAATTTAGCTTATCTGATTCAAGGTAGGTGGTGATTAGTCGTAGGCTCCTGAAGCATCATCAATCAAAGGCTACAGGATCTAGTTTTGTTTAGTTTTAGACTTTAGTTTATTTTTAATTTTTTTTCAAATTAATTCGACTGAAATGGTTAAAATTTGCATTAAAAAGTTTCTACGACTGCACCGTATAGTATGATAATATATACAAAATGGGACTTTCAGAAGTCAGTGTTCCAAGAAATCCTAAAATTTCAAAAATGGTGCCAATAAAGCTGATCTGATATTATTGTTTTGAAAATATAACTATGAAACAAACTAGTTCGGATCCTCACATTATGATATAAGAGCAAAACTACCTTACATAACATTTAAAAACCTGAGATTAATAAAAGAAGTGTTCTCCAAGAAGAACTTCCCGCTTGATGTCTGCCTACAGCTGGAACACAAATTCGAAATTTTCCATCTTCCAATCTCCATGTGCTTGCTAGATAGTCTCCTCATCTTTTACAGCAACAGGGACGGAGCCAATTGATAGCCAATTGATACCTTTGGATGGGAGACTAGTGATTGAGAGCTCCTAGAGAGACCTATTGGATGAAATGAAAAACTAACGAATTTTTTGTCATTTTTGTATTTTTCCGTGGAAAACGTGTCCAAATGTGGGGAATACGTTAGGGCAAGTATTCCAAACCTAGGACACGAGTATTCTATCCAAGGACACGAATGCAAAAACGGAGGGTACGTATTCAGTTTCGGAGGACATGACCAAAAACGTATTGAACACGTTTTAGGTCATATTTCGTGTCTGACACGGGAAATACGAGACACGTGACCTTGGAGGACGTGTCCTATGACTTAGATTTACCAATGTTTCTTTTTTTTTTAAAGCGTAAATTTCGGTGCTTGTTACAACTTGGGTTTTCGGCAAGTTAGCATAGAATGTCTCACGACTTGAATTTTACAGCGTTGTGCGGCTGACCACTATATGGTATTAGCGATTTAAGAACACAACTTTGAACCCCAGTATAGATATGCGCTGATACGGCTTTAGAGACTGATTAGATTTTACGAATGTATCAAATTTACAATGTGCATAAGCAATACGGTCAACAGTTGTCGAGCAATTGAATTTGATGTATGTACTAAAGGTAGTGAGTCGTAACAGTGTCACGACAATGATGGTGATTATCAAGTTGTGGTCGACGGCAACTTGAACAGATGGCATCGTGATTGCGGCAGAAGTTGTGGTAGCGGGGCAGAATTCTAGTTGGGCGGCGGGAGTGGAATTTTCTACTGGTCGCTGGTAGTTGTTGCTCATTATATATATATATATATATATATATTTCTTCCTCTCTTTTTTTATTATGGCCAAAGGCCTACTGGCAAGTTGGAAAAAATCCAAATTCTAGTAGCAAAACGCTTCAACAGCCACAACATTGACAAATTTAATGGTCAAAAACCTGGATCAGGGAGCATGGCTCTGTGCAGCAGTGAGTAGCCAGAATATCGAACTGCTCTGATACCAAATGAAGCGAACAAAGTTCCTTCTCAAGTTAAATATTCCAGAAGACTTGAAATATCAAGATATCCATTAAGGATACAAATATTATATTAAAATGTATGATGAATGAGATGATTGATAATTACAAATGAGGCCTGCTTATATACCTAGGCAGGTGCCTCTTCACGAAAGGTCATGTCTCATCAGACATGTCCTTTCAACCTGATTACTAATTAACAAATTAATCATTATTTACATTATTTTATTCATTACATCTCCATTGCCTGATTTTTTGGTTACCCTTGTGTCCTAGTCTCGTAGGATCTCTTTTACTGACCATTTGGCTTTTGGGTTGTCACTACATGGGAAATCCCGATTTTGGTTGTGCGGTCCCACTTTCCGTACTACCTGCATCACTCCCCTTCCATTCATTTTAACCCCATTCATCTATTTTCCCATCTGGGTCCACATAGGGTTGGCCTCCCCCTCCCCTTGTCCACACCTTAGGTCAGGCCTAGAACATTGCCCCGAGGGTTGATGCAACTAAAAAGAAAATAAAAAAGCATAATTTGGCCACTCTCAAACAGAAAATGTACCATAAAATGCAAAAGATAGTCGGGACATACAAATATAGCACATGGGCAAAAGCCAAACATGAACTCTACCTCTTATCCATGGCCATCACCCTAGTTCCTATGGGCCCTAGATGAGCCCCTGTTATCATTAAGGAACGCATGACTGCCCCAACCCCTGGTAGGCAATGAACCGCCCCACCTTAAGGGGGTATTTACAACTACATCTCACACATCATGCTCTCCATCCCCTAGAGCCCCAAGCAGTTATGAAGAAAAATTAATAAAGGCAAAAGGCATATGAAGAAGGCTGGAAAAAAAAACGTCGGGGTAACTCATGTACCACGATTTTCTCCCTCCTACACCTATATTCCCAGGTGTGGGATTCCCCTTGTTATAGCCACCCTTGTACCTTGACATATGGCCTGGATGTTTCCCCTAATCCCCACTCTATTCCATTATTATATCATTTGCCACCTGCCACTTGAAGGATGCACCATGGACATGTCACCCCCTATAGAGGTTGAAACCACCTAATAGCGTCCTTGGCTATCCCACTATTGAGCTTAGAGACATTTCTACATACCAAAGCCCACTATTGAAGGGCATGCCACAATGATGTGCCCCACTAGTTCGATGACTTGTAAGCTCTTTTACTTGATTATTCTAAATGATTTGTTGTATTGGAGGGCAAGGGGACGCATTGGATCTTATGCAAGATTGTAGGTGAATTGCCATTCCAGGATGGGTCTCCCTATACGGGGCCCTAGCCCTCCAGATGACCACATTGGCACTTGTAGGGTGAGCGTTGAGAGCAATGATCCTCCACCATAGTCGAGATGACTTCATGGATCCCCAACAATGTTCGTTGATTGCTCCTACTCCACCTTTTTGGACGAGGATGATTCACTTGGTTCACCATGCCCATTCGGAGCTACATATGTACCATACACTTGGCAGATGTTCCAGGGTCCAGAGAATTGTTCCTCGCTACATAGGCAAGGCTTATGGCATCATTCGAGACCTTATATATGGTCTACAGGAATCTATGATCCATTTGAAGACCCATGAGGATGACCTTGTGCCCCCACACCCACTTGGGAACACCATAGGTTTTTGCCAGGAGAACAAGGGGCCACCCCCTTGTCCACTATGATGGGAGTTCATTACTGCATTATGGCACCCTTTGAACTTCATTAGGCCTCCTCAAAGGCCCAACGACTCACTCAGTTTATCATTCGACCCTCTTGAGAGGCTTACTCATGTATTATTGAGCTATTTGGTTGGCTTGTCGCCAAAAGTTAGTGTTCTTATGCACATTATTTTCTTTTGCACATTATTTTCTTCTAGGGGCTAAATTAGGCCTAATTAGGCAAATCGAATTCATTTGGACATGTATAAATACAAGTGATGTGATTTCATTTTAGCATCATCACTGGGATTGGATCATATCTTGTGAGATTTTTGCTATCTTTTGAGGATGAGATTTTTTGATGAATGGATGAATTTCGATATTTGGTTATTCTTCTTTGTCTTAGAACTTCTATGATTGGCATACCTTGGTGATTGGATATATTCTTCTTACATGTAAGTATTATTTTGATGTTATTCTTGTTGTTTATTCTATTGCATTCATGATATTGGAATTTTCGCTATTCTAGGGTTAATTTGTTGCTTTTCTTGGAAAGAAAATGTGGAAATTGAATCTATAAATAGTGTTTTATCGTGTATGGGCCATGTTTGAATAAATGAATGTTCCTAGGGACGTTCCTTTTGAATTTTTCTTGATAAGTCACCAAATTTTCTTGAACGAAGTATAAATGACCTTGAAGTTGCTTTCATTAAGCCCTAATGCCTAGCAAAGTTGTCTTCTAGGCCTCCTTGACAAGTGGAAATCAATCGAAACCCTAAATATTCCATGACTTCGTCTCTACCAAAGGACAAAGCATTGGTCCTCCTCTGGTGATCACTTAAAAGTTCATTTTTCTCTTTCACCTTCCTAGTGTGTCTCCTAGGTGCCCTCCAATTTTAAAGAAATTCCAGTGGTGGGATTTTAAGATACCTCAAACCCTAGCCTTAGGATTGAATTTTTCCCTTGGTTCCCTTAGGCTAGAAACCTCACTGGGATCATTGCATTTCCTTTCATTGTAAATTCCTTCCTTGATCCCCTTCTCTCCCTTGATTAGGTCAATTACATCATTGTTCGCTCAATCCCATCTCCTTGACCTAATTTTGGGTCCACTTAGTCCGGTGTGGTCTCACAACCTCTTAAAGATAATTTCACAAAGACCACTTGGAATCCAAGTTTACACAAAGATTTCTTTGACTAGGATCCCCCATTACAAGTCTCATTTGCAAACCCTAGCCCTTGAAATCCCCCTGGCCCTTCTAAGAGAGCCATACGCATTGCTTTTCAAGCAAGCAAACCACAATTTGAGCCTCTCTTGTGAATAGGCATTTAGGAATCACCCTTTCTCCCTTCATTGACAAATTCATCTAGGTGATTCTCTTCATACCGGGTCTCCTACCATCGGTGAAAGTTCGTAAAGAGTAGGGAGCTTTAGCCGAGGTGACAGTGGGCTATAGCTCCATTGTTGCCCTTGACCTAGTAGTTGCCCCTTTAGGATCCCCTTCTAGGACCCCTGCTAGTTTGAGCGGTAACAGGATATGCAAGGAGTTAGCCTATCCCTCCCTTTGTCCACACTTTGGGTCGAGCCTCGAACAATGCCCCAAAGGTTGATGCAGCTAAAAAGAAAATTTTAAACCATAATTTGGCCACTTACAACAGGAAATGTACCATAAAATGCAAAAGATGGTCAGGACATAAAAATTTGGCACACGGACAAAAACCAAAAATTAGCTCTACCCCTTATCCTGGCCATCACCCTGGTTTTTAGGGCCCCTTATGTGAGCTCCCTATATCATTTAAGGAACCCATGATTGTCCCAACCCCTTGTGGGATGAACTACCCTACCCTAAGGGGGTATCCACTGCTATATCATTCACATCATGCTCTCATTCCCTAGAACCCCAAGCAATTATAAAGAGAAAAATCAATAAAAGGAAAAAGTCAAATGAAGAGGGGTGGAAAAACAAAGGTCAGGTAACTCATGTACCACGATTTCTCCCTCCTACATCTATACACCCAAGTGTGAGCTTCTCTCATTATAACTACCGTTGTACGATGGCATGTGGCTTGGACCCTTCTCCTACTAACCCACTCCGTTGTTATATAAAAAAATAATTATTTTGTAACCATTAGTTTAATTAAGCAAAGGGCATGCTCAAAGATCATGCCCATTCACCAAGAGGCACTTAGGGTTGTATTTAAGCTCGGGCCTCTCACTCTGTAATTCATCCAATGTTTCAATCATTTATTAATAAATATTTATATTGATGATTATGGTTGATTAATGTTGAGGTTTTCTGCCTCACTTGTATCAGAGCAGGTCGATTGTCTGCCTGCAAAACGCACAGATTTTTTCATGATCCGTCCTTGTTCCTTCCATCCGTTGCCATTCCCTCCAATTCGTTGTCCACGAGCATCTATGGCCCGCTGTCCACACCAATTCAGCGTGCAATCTGTTGTTGGTCACTTGTTCCTTACCGTTCACTTGACACAAGCATCTCTGGTTCGCTATCGTATCATTCCCTCCAATAAGTTGTCCACAAGCATCTTCGGTCTGCGGTTCTGCCCGACCCCATAAACCCTTTTGATCTGTGTCCTGCCTCACAACGTCTCCGCTCCACATCACCGTCGAGCCGCCAAACCTCCGCATGCCCTCACCGCCCTCACCGTCCTCGACCCTCTCCATCGTGGATAGTCACTTGGATATATTCAATAATAGTTATAATTAATATATTTATATATGATGTTATAGTTATATTTATATAGTTGTTTTATTAATTATTATATAATTTCTAAGCTATACAACTAATTAAAATTAATAACTATATAAAATAATTAAAATTATTTAAAAAAAAGGAGTTAAAGTTTAAAAAAATAAAAAATAAAAAAAGAGGTAAGTTTAAAAAAAAAAAAAAAAGAGCTATGTTGTATAAGTATACGTCACCTCAGACCCATTCGATGTCTTCATCAATGTCAATGGCCGATTTGAATAAAAGATTGATAGATCTTGCAACTAAAGTGACCGGACATGGAAAACAAATCGAGGCGCTCCAGGATACAACAAAGAGGATAGAGACTCGGCTCAAGAACAACCATAATGAGTTTAAAAGGGATCATGCAATCCTTTTAAACGCAGTGAATCTAAATCATAGTCAAGAAATGGTGATGTTGACCTGTATTTGTGACAAGCTGAAGATTAACCTCGATCAAATACCCCAGAATAATGCAGCTATTCAACATCTCAATTCTCTGGATTCGTCAAACTCGTCAAAATCACATGAGAAAACCGAGTCTCCAAAAGCATCGTCCATGCCCCATCAAGATAATATTAACTCAAATTTTCAAAATAGGCAGCTTTGGAATCCATACAAAAATATGCCAATCTCAAATCAATACCCCTTCTTCACTCTGCCAATAAATACGTATCAACGAAGAGCAAAACTTGAGCTCTCCAAATTTGACGGTAATGAAAAGTTCAGCATTGCTTGGCTCAACAAAGCAGAAGAATATTTCGAGATTTACGACATCGACAATGATGACAAAAAGGTCAAGCATGCTTCCATCCAAATGGAAGGTGAAGCATATAATTAGTATATGTGGTGGAAAAAGACAACACTTGCTATCAATTGGAAGAAATTCAAAAATGTGTTATTTAAAAGTTTCCAGAGCGTCAAGGAAGAGGAGTTCTTCTCAACTCTCACCAGACTGCAACAAAAAGGAGATGTAGACGAATACACTCGAGAATGGGAAACTTTAGCTACACGAGTACTTGGATTATCATAAACTAGTGTCATTCAATCATACACCACGAGACTTAAACCCCATCTCCAAGCTGAACTTGAGCTTCATGACATCACTTCTATAGAAGTGGCCAGAGAGAAAGCAAAAGTTGTTGAAAAGAAGTTCGAAACGATGTTGGGGACGAAGGTCGAAAGAGTATATTTGAGACGAAGATTTCCACAAACTGCGAACACGAATAATACAAAATATGTTCCATCGCATCTTCGTGAAGGAGACAAAACTAATTTGGAAATGAAAAGGATGAAAGAAGGTAAGTGCAAACATTATGACGAAAAATGGGACCCAAGACACAAATGCGTTAAAGGGAAGGAAACAAAGAACCTATATACATGTGAAGCAACTAATGGTTCAGACAATGAAGCAATAACCTTACGCACAACTCAAAATTTGAATGGAAGAATGATTTTCTATGCCACAAGGAAAGAATCTATCTGAATTCAAATTCCAAGTTTAAAACCAAGATTCTCAAAGAGTCACATGATTCATTGTTAGTTGGACATGTAGGATTCTTTAAAACCTACTAAAATTCACGCTAGTCATTCTTTTGGAAGGGAATGAGTAACGATATTCAAAAATATGTAGGAGAATGCGATAAATGTCAGAGGAATAAAAATTAAAATATTAAGACACCTGGATTACTTCATTCTTTAAATATCCCAAATCAAAAATGGGAAGAAACATCAATGGACTTTATCGAAGGGTTACCTGTGTCCAAAGGTAAAGATAAAATTCGTGTAGTAGTTGACAGACTCACCAAGTATGCTCACTTTATTGTAATGAGGAAATCAGATTCAACAAAACAAATCATCGAGATATTTTGCAAAAATGTTTACAAATTACATGGGTTTCCCAAGGTCATTGTGAGCAATAGAGATGCCAAATTTAAGCATAACTTTTGGAAGGAATTTTTCAATCATATAGGAACCTACCTCAACATGAGTTCAGCTTACCATCCTCAAACAGATGGCCAAACTGAGGTTGTCAATAAATGTTTGGAAGCATATCTACGTTGTTATGCCACAAACAAACAAAATAAGTGGGTCCAGTGGTTACATCTTGCGGAATGGTGGTACAATTCTTCTTACCACACGTCAGCGAAAATGACTCCATTCCAAGCTCTGTATGGGTACGAACCTCTGAAATGGAAGGGCTTTGCTATCATCCAGACAAAGCTACTAGCCGTTAAAAACTATTTAGAAGAAACCCAAAAAGTCATCCAAACTCTAAAAAAAAATTTAAATAATGCAAGAAACCGTATGAAGCAACAAGCTGACAGAAACAAAAACAAAATCAAGAGAGAATTTGAAGTTGGAGAATGGGTTTTTGTCAAACTTCAGCCATGCAAGCCGTTATCATTAAAACAAAAAGGAAAAAATAAATTGGCACCAAGGTTTTATGGACCATACTAGATCAACAAAAAGGTCAGCCAAGTCGCATACAGTTTAAGCCTTCTCGAAAAAAGTCGTGTTCACAACATCTTCCATGTATCCTGCCTCAAAAAGGCACTTGGTGAATAGCAATCAGCGCAAAAAAACACTTCCATCTTTAGATGACAAAGGAAGCGTAATTTTAAAGCCAGAAGGTATCATCTCCATCAGGGAAAAGAAGCTCTGATCTCGAGTAATCAAGGAATACCTAATCAAGTGGAAGGACTTACCAGAAGAAGCAACTTCTTGGGAAACTGAAGTGATTCGTCAACAACATCCGTCGTTACATATGCTTTGAGGACAAAGCATATTTTGGGAGGAAGACAATGCTATATAAAAAATTAATTATTCTGTAACCATTAGTTTAATTAAGCAAAGGGCATGATCCATTCACCAAGAGGCACTTAGGGCTGTATTTAAGCCTGGGCCTCTCACTCTATAATTCATCAAATTTTGCAATCATTTATAATTATATGTATTTTGTTAATTATGGTTGATTAATGATGAGGTTTTCTGCCTCATCCGTTCCACCATTATTTCACACGACACCTGCCATTTGACAGATGTACTGCGAATCCCTGCATCATCCTCACTATGGCTCTTTTGCCTCTCTGCAAATTCACTTGCTAGATCTAGAAATCTTCCTTCAACTTCACTGTCCCTGCCCCTGCCCCTCTCTCACTGCTTCGATCTCTGGCTCTCTCTCCAGAAACTGACTACTGCTACTATGGAAATCTATCTGCCAAGAACCAAACTGTTGAAGTGTTCTCTCCATCACCACATCGACCTCCTCTTATAATTCTCTATTGGAGCACCAACGACCAAGACTAAAACACAATCGATGGCTAAGATCATCTCTAGATTGACCTGTGTGAGTTTCTAGACTATTCTCGCCTTGACTTAATTAATATTGATTAATTAACCTATTTTCCTATGTTTATACTTAGGAAACATTAAAAAACTGGTTAATTAAGTCACTTCTAGGCGGAATTTCCATAAACGATTTATGGGTTCTGGAGCTCTCATGAATTGTAACCTCTCCACGAAGTTTCGTGGCTAGAACACATTCGATGCTACAAAACCTAACAATCACAACATCAAATGTTCATCAATCATTGCAAATAATGAGAAATATTTAGCAGTTATCCCCTCATTTCTTCAAAATGGCACCGAGGAAATCAAGGATACATACTCCCATCCACAAAGAGAATGGGTACCTATGCATGAACTTAAAGTCAAATTCAAGCCAAATATTGGGGACAAAATTAATCTAGAAAGAAATAAAAAGTTAATCTTGTACTCATCTTTCAAATTTAGCATCAAGACCCCTACTAATTGGTAGAAGGATTGGAACTAGAATTATTCCAACTATTTGTAGAAATATGAGCATGTTGATGCCTACCAATGCTTGAGGGCCACTACATGAAAGAATCTTAGACTTGGCCTGAAAAATAAGCGCAAGTTTAGACCTGACATTACAATATTCAGGTAAACTAAAAAGCTCCCATGAAATCCAAAAAACCTTGTTTGCATGATCCTTAATTTATGATGGTTTCAAGTTAGCTCAATGGTGTCCATTTGTGTCTTCTGGATCTTTCTTGAGGCATTTCTAGTGCCTTGAAAACAACCAATCATAGTTCTTAATATTGTAAAAAGCTCCTAACCCTAGAACTGGGTTGTCTCTATATGACTACTCCACCTTTCCCCATTATCTTGAAAATTTTGCCTCTTGAGGGATGACCCACCTATGGACTACCAACTTCCACTGAACTAAAAATTTTATTCTACCATTCAAAATGGTGGAATGACATATCTTTAGTAGCTACTCAACTAGTTTAAATTTCTTGGACTCTGATGACTGTGATCATAACCAATTTTTCCTTGCAAATATAATGTCCTACAAAGAAAGTGGTTATGGAACTAGACCATTTAAGGCAATTGTTGGTATTTCGGTTCAGCCATTGCCAGCGGTCCCCCTTGAGGCATCTTCTAGTCAATCTAGAAGAATCAAGTGAGCAACAAACACTTTTGAGGTGTGTAGTGATACGGTCTCTTCCCACATAATGACAAGTTCCCATCAATTTTATTAGGTATAAATGCCCAATGTTGAAAGTATAGTTGGGTTAGACCATAAATGCACCAACTGATAAGTCCCTGCATAATGAATAGGACCTTGTGCCTAAAAATGATGGTGATCAATTGGTGGCCTTGGGTGCGTAGTTCATGCGAGGAATTATAGCTAATTAGTTAATTTTGTTAGTAGTCTAGTGCTCATGGTGTACACATTATTAAAAGGGGTTGAAAATACTTTTATGTCTATGTTTTTATATTATTTTCTACTCCATTTTTCATCCCCTTTTTACAAGATTCTTCCTCTTATCACAATGCAGTAGGAATACCCTTCCCCAATCTAGAAATCCCTTACAACATTCACAAAAGATCCCTTTAGCTAAGAAGTCAGGGATGAGGGTACCTATTCTGACAAAATTGCACCAAGACCCAATGGAAATTTTATTATTTTCGTTATCTTGAAAACTCTAGTGTAAGGTGTACATTTCCTTGGTTCTCTTCTTGGTGGCATACCCTTTACCACCCTTCTTTTGCAATATAATTTTAATTTTTCCCTTCATTTAATAAAAATTTAAAGCATATCACAAAAAACAGGAAGCAATATTTGTTGAAAATGTAACTAGTTTCGATCTTCATAGATGTTGTACTCATTTCAATATGTAATCTATATAACAAACAAGAAAAGAAAAAGAAAAGTTACTATTATTAAAGCATGGGTTTCATGCTCATTATTGATGGTCTTCTAGGTAAAAAGCATGTTTTTCGTGCTTCTAGGGTTTGCTAGGTCATAGGATTTATTGTCTTGAGTCAAAGGAGTCAACATCATGTTTATAAGACCCTTCGAGGCAAAAATATATTTGTAAAAAGAATTATTTTTTAGTCTAGAAAGTCTTAGAAGCTCCAAAGTAGAAGTCGGCTCTGGGATCATCAAGTCGGCCTAAAGGAGGGAATTCGACCCCATGAGAAGGCTATGAAAGGAAGCAGTTCGACCTCATTTAGAGACACCCAATCCATGAGTTCGATATCACAAGAAGAAGTTTGATCTGTAGCTGGGAAGAGCAGAAAGGAGAGTGACGGCCAAGGAAGATAAGGAAGGATGAAATTTTCTTGTTTTTGTGCTCTATCTCTCTCACATGTGCGAAGATCTAGGGTTTCTGGTTCTGCAGAAGGAGGCTAAAATAGCAGGGTCTGAGTTGCAGTAGGACGAAGTGTAGAATTTGTAGTTGGAAGGGGGAAAACCATATATTGACCTCGTTGACCTTGGGTGAGTTGTCTTGCTCTAGGAAGGTCTAAGGAGGAGGTTAGATTAGGGTTTCCAGAGAAGCTGAAAGGATGAAGTTGCAAGGTCGAAGTTGTTGGACGAGTTGCAGTATTGAAGCTTGCAGGTCAAAGTTGCAATTTGAAGTTGGTTGATCGAAAATCAGAGGAGGACTAGTTAGAAGGTCGACTTGGTACTTGGAGGAAGGACTTGGTCTAGGGTTTCGTTCTTTGTATCTCATTTGAAGAAAATTCTAAAAGTAAAAAGAGAAGAGTTTATGGGTTTTCCCCTTGGAGGGGTTTTGCACTGGCTGAGAGCCTAATTTATGTGTCCTCTATTGTTGCTATTGTTGTTCTTGATATTGTTTGACAAAAGATCTAACTAAAGAACATAAAGAAGATAAATAAGATTCGCAAGCAAATATCAAGGTTAAGGAAAATAAAATTAATAACTGCCATTATGCATTTTCCAACAATATTTACTGCTAGATTATCATAATTTAGGCAGCAACAAATGTCAAAAGTGCCAACCAATGTAAACAGTGCACAGGATAGAGATATGAGCTTAAAGTTTAAACAAAAGTACAACTTAATCATTGACAATGAAAATACAGCAGCAGCAATTGGTTAATGGGGAAATATGTAAATCTATTTTTATACATGTTAGGTCACTTTTTGCAAATTTTCCTTGTCAAAACCAACAGTTAAATACTATAACAATTCTTATTCCCATGCCCTAACATAGTGATAACAACAAAATAACAAATCATTTCAACAATATGACTTCCTATAATCTTAATGTCATTTAACTTTGTTTCCTTTGATTTCCATGCCCTTTTTATGAACATAAAAGTAAACTACAAAATTGTAAGTCGATGGATTTACAAACTGAGTACCAGCCTGAAAAATACGTGCACTGAATTTTTAATGCATTATAAAGATAAAAAGCTTGATGTATGAAATCTAAAATTCTGGTGCCACTCCTTTTAGGTGCATAAAGAATTTTCAGCATTAAATGCACAGAAACATAGTACCTGCACTCCTCTATTTAACATTCTGTGTTCCAAATTGTATATGACCTCATCCGGTTCAGCTGGTTTCTGATTAGTAATCCATACAACTTCCGTGCCTGCATTTCTCAACAGAAATGCCAGCTCCATTAAGAGTAGTGGACCACCTGAAAATAGATAAAACAGATGTTTCAAAACTATTTTACCCAGAAAAGAAAAATATTACACTAGAGAGTCTCAAAAGCAACATGCAGAATTATTTCATTAATCACCCAGATCTATTCCCCAGATAAATCATTTGCCGTAAATTTATTAATTAAGGGATACATTTGATAGTAAATGCATTTACAACTGAGCGTACAATACTATATCAAACTTCCATGCATGTATCTGCTTATGATGATAAGATAAGATTGTCTCTGTTAGTTTTTGCTTGCAGGTCATTGTCCATGTTGAAGGGATCTTGATAAAACAAGGGAACTTTGCAAAAGGGCAGAGGTGATGAGACCAATCCGAGAACAGGAATTTTTTTGTAAATTAAGTAGATTGAGTTTATAACAGATTTTATGCGAAGAAATAGAAAGCATCTCTCATGCATAACATGTGGTATATTGTTGGAAGCGTAACTAGTTACAGTCTTCATAATTGTTATTGTACTCATTTCAATATGTATCTTATGTAACAAACGAAAGAAGAAAAAGAAAAACTTATTTTAAAGCATGGGTTTCATGCTCATTATTGATGGTCTTCTAGAAGGCAACTTCAAGTCGGCCTAAAGGAGGGAATTCGACCCCTTGGAAATGTTATAAATAGAAGTTGTTTCGACCTCATTTGGCACTCACTCACTCACAAGTTCGATCTCTTAAGAAAATGTTCGATATGCAATTGGGAAGCAAGAAGAAAAGCAGAGTGAAGGTCTAGAAGGCAAGAAAGAAAAAGATCTGTTTTTAGGCTCTATCTCTCTCACACGTGTGAAATCTAGGGTTTTTGCAGCTCCAAGAAAGGCCGAAATTGCAGGTCCAAATTGCAGGAGAGCAAGTTGCAGTATCAAGTTGCTAGAAGAGCAAATATTCTATTTTGACCTCATTGACCTTGAAAGAATCTGTGTTGCTCAAAGGAGGATCTCTTCAAGAATTGTCCTAGGGTTTCTGCAATAGCTACAGGGCCGAAGTTGTAGGGCCGAAGTTGGGATTCGAAGTTTGTAAATTTTTGAAGATGTTCTATGCTTGATGCAAGTTTGTTTCAAAGCCAATACCAAATAGCAATCACATAAACAAGAAAGTAAAATGCTAATAGAATATACCAATAGATCGACGGAAGACAAGCCAAAAATACACTTATCTTTGACCAGCAAAAAATATGTGTTGTGGTGTGTTATGGCGGTCAACAGGATGCTTCAACCAACAAAGTCTCCTCACGGTTAGCCAACCAGAAGTGTCACACAACCCTCAAGACAACTCCACAAAAGTCAACGAAAGTCAACATTGTCCAGTCAACACAGAGCAGCAGCAAAAAGTCAACGCAGCAATTCAAAGGTCAACATCTAGCCTCGATATGTGTGCCTATCAGTACGGCCTACAGAAATCCAAGTTTTGGTGGAGTTTGAGATCAAAAGGACCAAGCGGTGACCAAAGTCAACGCTGGTCAAACCTACGCTGAAACCCTAGACAGATCCGTATAGAAACCCTAGCTGTTGTTCCACACGTGTGAAGAAAAGCCTCCAAAAGATGATCGAACCAATCAGACACAAGAGAGAAGTGTGTGATGAGTGGATAATGAAATGACCTCCAAGTCTGTCCAATTTATATCCATCAGTGAGGGTATGTGAGACATTTGTTGGGGCTCCAAGCCTACATTACAATTTTGGCTGACCTTGCACATAAGTGGAATAAATTCAAATAAATGTTTTGCTCATCCAATCAAGATGATCTTTAGATCGATCTTGCACCTCTCCGAAAGAGGAATCCAATAAAAATATCAGCATCATCATCTGAGCAATACAACATGGAGTTTGGACCTAGTTGCCCAAAATTAACACTCCCTCTCAACTAGGGAGAACTCCATCCACCAGTGCCATCCGAACATCATGCGTCATCCCGCCGTAACTTTCTTTGTTGGCTTCTTTATTTTAAAAGGTGAGTCACAAAGACATCACTCCCGGCTGACCCGAAATCAGCTCAGAGGTCTGAAACCTCTATAGGACTCAAAGGAGTCTCATACTAACCCGAAGTTAGTTTAACTGACCCGAAGTCAGTTGGAGGTCTGAAACCTCACTAGACTTGATTCCAGATCAAGTGGTTGGACACGTGCCATCCTAGACATAGAGAGTACGGCAATCTTCGATGCGTCCATCGGTCTTGCTATCAGTCTCTATCCACATTTCACACCTCATTGGCCAAGATGAGAGGTACTTCCCATGAGTCTGGGACTCCATGGGTAGATGCATACAGGGCACAGATCAAAGAGAGGTTAACCAACTCAATATCATCACGGTGGGGTGGAAGCACACCAACAAGGTTCGGCAAGCCTAGCCCTGTGGTTGCTTATAGCTCCAAGAAGCTATCCCCAAAGCCCCCTGGAGCTCCCAGAGCTCATCGTCCAACAGGACCCTCAGAATAAGGTCGTTCCACGATTCCAAGATTCTCACCGAAGGCTAGGAACTTGACCTTCCCCAAGGGCTTTGTGAGAATATCCGCGACCTGCTCATCAGTTCCTATATGATCGAGCCTTAAGCACCTTGTTGTACCATATCCCAGATAAAATGGTACCTGATATCAATATGCTTAGATCGATTGTGGAACACGAGATTCTCTGACAAACGAATTCCACTCTGGTTATCACAAAGGATAACGGTAGTATCTAGCACATGCCCAAACATCTCACTAAAGACCTTTCGCAACCAAATAGCTTCACAACAGGCCATACTCGCTACAATGTATTCGGCCTCAACGATGCTCAAAGCTACCAACTTTTGCTTCCTGCTCATCCAAGATATCGAAGCAGACCCAAGTGTGAAGCAACATCCAGATGTGCTCTTGCGATCCACCACATTGCCAGCCCAATCGGCATGAGTATATCCATGGAGTCTCAAACTCTCCGCAGTGTATCTCCGCCCATGGTTTATCGTGCCCCGAAGATATCTCAAGAGATTCTTGGCACCAACCCAGTGAATGTGATGAGGATCAATCATGTGTTGACTCAAAGTGTTCACTACAAAACATACATCCTGACGGGTGTTCACTAAGAACATTCGGGCCCCTACGAATTGTCGATACTCGGTAGGATTTGCTAGCACGGGCCCAGCAGCGTTTCCCCTCAACTTCTTAAAGTTTAGTTCCATCGGTGTCGACACGAACTTACAGTCCACCATACCAAATCTCTCCAGCAGCTTCACAATATATTTTCCTTGAGAGAGGAAAATCTCGCCAGGTCTCTACCAGACCTCCAAGCCTAGGAAGTAATGCATCAGTCCTAGGTCTTTCATCTCGAACTCAAAGGCAAGCTCCCTCTTACACTGATGAATGAGAGGGTCAGCACCTGTCAGGAAGAGATCGTCCACATAGATAACCAAAATAAGAGGCTTTTATATATCAACCTTGAATTAAAGGTTCGGATCAACATTACTTCGAGTGAAGCCCAACTTCATCAAGTAGCTATCTATCCTCTCGAACCAAGCCCTAGGGGCTTGCTTCAACCCATAGAGGGATTTTTTCAACCTACATACATGAGAGCCTCTATCCTGGACTTCGAACCCCAGAAGTTGCTCCACATACACCTCTTCCTTTATCGAACCATGTAGAAAAGTGGTCTTCACATCCATTTGATGGAGACTCATTCCTTGCGTAGCAGCAAGGGTAATAATAGATCGAATGGTGGTATAGTGGGCCACAGGTGCAAATATATCATCATAGTCTATGCCTTCCTTTTGAGAGAAGCCTCGGGCAATGAATCTTGCCTTGAACTTTTCAGCACTACCATCAGATCCATGCTTGATCTTAAAGAGCCATTTCGAGGTGACAACATCTTTGTCCTTTGATCTCGGAACCACATCCCAGACATCATTCTTCGTAATGGACTCGTACTCTTCGTGCATAGCATCCTTCCAGACTTGATGCTTTACGGCTTCTTCAAATGATCCAAGCTCAAATTCTACGATTGTACTCATGGCTACTAGATACCCTTGGTATCTATTCAGCTTCTTGCTTTCACGAAATGTCCCCCTTGGGCCCATATGTCTCTCGGCATCTTCGAGAGTATCCTGGAGCCATGAGGGTCTTCTCTTCATTGAAGGAGGTGGATCAATAGGGTCCATTGGTCCTTCAACATCGGGCATCAACTCATCCTTCGGCTTTTCCTGCTTCCCTAATCTTACATCATGGTCTTCCTCAGAGCTAGGAAGATTTATCACTTTCCTGAGGGAAGCATCTTCATCGAAGGTGACATCGTGGCATATCTCCACTTCTCTTTGACCAGGCACATAGATTCTATATGCCTTTGAAGTTTCACTGTAGCCCACAAACATTCCCTTCTTTCCAGAAGCATCCAACTTGCTTCTCTTCTCTTTCGACACATGATAGTAAACGAGACAACCAAAAACTCTAAAATGAGAAACATCAGGTTTCTTACCAAAGAAGACTTCTTCGGGAGTTTTGGAGTTCAAAGCGGAATGTGGGCATCGATTTTTTATGTACACAGCAGTGTTCGCAGCTTCTCCCCATAGAAACTTCGGAAGACCTTGGTCACGTAGTGTTGTAGCACAATTTGACTCAGCTAAAAGTCAAGAGAGGTTCTGAGCAATTCAAGGTTGCTGAGGAACAATTATTAAAATTTAAGAAGAACTGGAACATGTTCAAGAAGATAACCACAAGCTCAACACATGTTGCTCAACGATTCTCCTCGTCTCATGTCTTGGATATGTTTCCTGGCTCAATGTGCCAGCAAATTAAAAGGTACAAGCATGAAAGTTCGAGTCTTCATGGAGGTGGAAAAAGTCTGAGCATATCAACAAAAGGAAGCCCAACACTATGAGATTATAATTAAGGAGAAGGACAAGAAGGAGAAACATCTCGAGCTATTATTTGAATTGATTGAACTTAGAAAGCCTTTTGCAAGTTGGCAGATGGAAACAACTGACTTTGCATCTCCGAATGATATACTAGCTACGAGTGTCGTGGATGATGAGGTTAATGTGCTTTAAAAAAAAATTATATAGATATATATATATAATGTCGGATCTTTCAGATAAGATTGAAGATCTAAAGGCGATGATACCAGCTCCACCGCTGTCTGAAGTTTTTCAATTTCTTTATAATTACAAGAGCCTTTCTCAAGATTAAAATGTTGTATGGATTTGAATTCCTCTTATAAAGTGGCCGCAACGGCAAGAAATGGCTTTGATCGATCAAATCTACTAGAAATTACTTCCAATGGTAGCATAACGCATCTTGGTGTGGTTGAGAGAGATCTGAAATGCCCAGCATCAAAATTTTATTTGAGAGTGGAAAATTATTTGCACAGAAAACGCAGATCTTCTCAGGTCATGATTTTTTATTTCAAATTGCGAGCAAACAAAAGAAAATTTTAAAATTCCGTGACCTGGGTTTTTTGCAACATATGCCCAATTGACTTCAACAAGGAAATTGTTCAAAAATTCAAAGCAGTTTAAGAGATTTTGTGAGTTCTTCAAATACGAGTTTTTCCAGAAATGTCCTGCAAAACTGGGTTTGATTCATTCTATGAGAATTCGATTGGCATGATGACCATTTCCTTCTCAGATGATCACTTGGCATTTAGATGATGTTTAAATAAAACTCAGTACATTTCAGATTGTAATTTGAGTGCATACAAACCCAAAGATCAATGAGACTCTGTGTGATAAAGAATGGAAGCAAACGCATATAATGTAGCGGTAGTCTATCTCAAGAAATAAATCTCAACGACTTGGATCATCCGGCCCAGATCCTATGGTTTTGCGGCATCACAAAATGCTCAAAGATTATTTGAGATAGTGCCCCTATAGAATGGTTTTGCTTAAACCATTATTCACAAATCGACGGCTACGATGCAATGCGCCATCACTCAGCCTCTTCTCAAGAAACTACTACAGGTGCTTCCATAGGCAGTAATTGGTTTTCAAAACCATGTGTGATTTCATCAATAATGCATACGAGTATAACGGTGGGACCCAAAATGTACTATTCGTCCTTCTTTAACTTGCAATAAGGCGAGGTTCTATTTTGGTTTTATATTATATATTATATATATAATATTAAAACAATTATTTTGTAAATTTAATTAATTCCAAAATTTCCTAAACTGACTTCAAGAATTAGTTTTAAAACTGATCGTAGTAGTTAGGAAGCTAGATTAGATGGCAAATATAAAAGCAGAGGCAAGAAGAGGGGAGAGGGGGGGAAGTTTTGGGACCTCCAAACAGCAATTTTTGTACTCAGATTTCAAATTATTAATGAATGAAAAGCAAGCTTCCGGCATTTGTCGATATTGATTTGTCTTCCAGTTTACATTGTGTGTTTTCTGTCTCTGAATAAAATGAAGTAATGAAGCTGCAGGTCTCTTTTTACGTGTGTAAATAAGAGTTAAAACCCTTAATAGGCGCTCCTTCATTTTAACTGTTCCTTTTCTTATAATTCTTCTGAAGTTTGAGGTGATAGATCATGTACAACAGCATATCAGTTTGGGCTTCTCTCTTTCATGTTCTTCTGATCATTTCATTCTATATCAGCAGATACTAGCATTGTGGAACATTCGTTGTATTTGATTTTTGAGGGTTTAATGATAAATATTTGGAGGTGATTAAACAAAGACCAATATTTCTGTGACATAATTATATAAATGTCTTAAGCACAGATTCCTTATCACAACTAAGGGATTGTCTCTTAAGGTACAACATTTTTTGGCGCCGTTACCGGGGATCGAAGAAGCGAAGTTCATTTCACTGGGTTTTTCCTTCAATTTCCTCTGGTTGTTCAGTGAGGGGGAAATATTCGATTGTGTTTACTTTTTACAGAATTTTCATTTTCAAAAAGCCACACACGAGATCAAATACCTTGCAGCAGAAGGTCTCATAATCCCTTATTCTTGATAGTGAACAAGATTTAGATTTGAAGTTTGGTTGTTTATTATTCACCTGGCGACTCCACTGATGAAGTTTTCATTTGATGAAGAATTTTGTTGGCAAGAAAATGAGAAAGCATCATGGAAAAAACATGTATCAGAGGTTCAGTTTTTTAAAGGAGGTTCTATTTTTTACTATCAGTTTAGTGGTCTATTTTCCCTTATATATCAAGAAGATTGTTTCCTGCTTTATGTTCTCAGAAGATTATAAGGCCCAAAATGTACATTCTTTATTGGAAAAAGATGATTTTTCTTCTGCTTGTATTATAGATCTTGACACAACTTTATCTCCTAAATATGAGTCAAGAGATGATTGTTGTATTACAATTCTGAAAGATAATCATTCACAGTCTGGGCATAAAGGTGATGACTCATCATCTTTAGATGATAATATTTTGCCTCACAAGCAATTGACTGTTTTTCAGCTCAAAAATAAAGAAATCTTTAAACCCTTGAAGCTGCCCACAATTCTTCATCAATATCCTTCAAAAGTTTTTCTAGAGAGGAGAAAGATATTTCAGCTGAACAACATAACTTGGAATTTGACTACTTTCTGGACAAATTTCAAATTATTATGAAGACGTGGCTTTAAGGATGTTTTGTCATTCATTAAAGCAGGGTGCTCAGCAATGGTTTTCGTGTTTGGAAGCAAGTTCAATTACTTCATGGCAAGGTTTTCAAGATATCTTTCTTAGATATTGGGGCGAGCGTAAGTCATATGAAAAACACCTTTTGGAATTATATTCTATCCAGAGGCAGAGCAATGAATCAATCGTTGAGTTTAATAGTAGGTTTCAAAAAAATTATTTCAGCATGCCAAAAGAAATTCAACCTCCTAAAGCAGCAGCTATGGTTTACTATTTGAGGGCTCTTTCTATTGTCTTGGCTTTCTATCTCAAGGAGAGGAAGCCTTGCACTTTGAAGCTGATGTTTATTTATGCACAGGAAATTGAAGATAATGTGTGGGCTTGCAGAAATTTTTCCTGTCACGTTGAAAGAATAAGTTTTGTTGAAGACAAGAGGGCCTGTCGAGAAAACATTGGAATTGCTTTACAAGAGAATGCAAATTCAGAGGTCAAAAACGATTTTCAAAGGGTGTCAGAGGATTCCTGTATTTCTGAAACACAAGAATCTAAGCATTCTGAGGATTCTGGTCAAAACTTCGTTGCAGCTACTAAACTACACGATGAAAGCCTAGAAGATAATTACAATTTTCATAATTTTAATGATTTTGTGAATAGAGGGGAAATTAGTGGATCTTCCCAGGTATGTCTGCAGGAGGAGGAAGATTTTTGTCAAGAATTGGCATTATACGAAGAACATCAACATTATAGGGAACAAACCTTGGATTTCTCTTTTTAGCCTAAATGCCTACCTACAGAAAATGGCAATCAAGTTCCTCGCACACAATTCCAAATTGAGGAGTCAAATAGTGAAGGAAGCTTTCATGTTCAAAGAAGTTTACATCAGCAAAATGTTCAAGAAAAGGAGGTAGTCAAAGTTCTGTCTCATCAATTCTATGATCAAGTGGTTGAGTATATGACAAATTTTTTCAATCATCAACAAGATTTTATACAAGGGTATGTACAAAGTTTTGTATATGGAAAATTTGTTTAGTACATTCCTGTTTTGATTTTTAAATTCCAGCAGTATGAAGGTATTAAATCTAACAATCAGATGTTGGGTTGGTACCATTGGAAGGCTGACTTCACCTGATTAAGCTCAACCATGTGTGTGTGTGTGTGTATATATATATAGGAGTTGTACATAAATAAGCTCAGAAGTTGAGCATTTTCAGTTGCAGTATTTCTAGTTCGGTATTTTAAGTTTAAAGAATAAAGGAAGAAGTTAAACGTATGGCAGATTTGAAGGATATTATCTATTGAGATCAACTTCCGTTTTGTTTTGACTCCATGCCCAATAAAAGCTACCGGTCTACAAGTTCTCAGCACTTTGTTACCAAAGTGCTGTCCCCAATTGGAGCCAGATGTTGTAGCACAATTTGACTCAGCTAAAATTCAAGAGAGGTTCTGAGCAATTCAAGGTTGCTGAGGAACAATTATTAAAATTTAAGAAGAACTGGAACATGTTCAAGAAGATAACCACAAGCTCAACACATGTTGCTCAACGATTCTCCTCGTCTCATGTCTTGGATATGTTTCCTAGCTCAATGTGCCAGCAAATTAAAAGGTACAAGCATGAAATTTCGAGTCTTCATGGAGGTGGAAAAAGTCTGAGCATATCAACAAAAGGGAGCCCAACACTATGAGATTATAATTAAGGAGAAGGACTATGTAGGAAACATCTTGTTGTTATTTGAATTATTCAACCATGCTTTTGCAAGCAAGGAGTGGAATAAATGGAAACAACTGACTTAGCATCTCTGAATGATACACTAGCTACAAGTGTCGTGGATGATGAGGTTAATGTGCGTAAAAAAAAAATTATATATATATAATGTCGGATCTTTCAAATAAGATTGAAGATCTAAAGGCAATGATGCCAACTCCACCATTGTCTGAAGTTTTTCGATTTCTTTATAATTACAAGAGCCTTTCTCAAGATTAAAATGTTGTATGGATTTGAATTCCTCTTATAAAGTGGCAACAACGGCAAGAAATGGCTTTGATCGATCAAATCTACCAAAAATTACTTCCAATGGTAGCATAACGCATCTTAGTGTGGTTGGGAGAGATCTGAAATGCCCAGCATCAAAATTTTATTTGAGAGTGGAAAATTATTTGCACAAAAAACGCAGATCTTCTCAGGTCATGATTTTCGATTTCAAATTGCGAGAAAACAAAAGAAAATTTTAAAATTCCGCGATCTGGTTTTTTTGCAGAATATGCCCAATTGACTTCAGCGAGGAAATTGTTAAAAAATTCAAAGCGGTTTAAGAGATTTTGTGAGTTCTTCAAAGACGAGTTTTTCCAGAAATGTCCTGCAAAACTGGGTTTGATTCATTCTATGAGAATTCGATTGGCATGATGACCATTTCCTTCTCAGATGATCACTTGGCATTTAGATGATGTTTAAATAAAACTCAGTACATTTCAGATTGTAATTTGAGTGCATACAAACCCAAAGATCAATGAGACTCTGCGTGATAAAGAATGGAAGCAAATGTATATAATGTAGCAGTAGTCTATCTCAAGAAATAATTCAACGACTTGGATCATCCGGCCTCGATCCTATGGTTTTGCGGCATCACAAAATGCTCAGAGATTATTTGAGATAGTGCCTCCGTAGAATGGTTTTGCTTAAACCATTATTCACAAATCGACGGCTACGATGCAATGCAGCATCACTCAGCCTCTTCTCAAGAAACTGCTACAAGTGCTTCCATAGGCAGTAATTGGTTTTCAAAACCATGTGTGATTTCGTCAATAATGCATGCGAATATAATGGTGGGACCCAAAATGTACTATTCGTCCTTCTTTAACTTGCAACAAGGTGAGGTTCTATTTTGGTTTTATATTATATATTATATATATAATATTAAAACAATTATTTTGTAAATTTAATTAATTCCAAAATTTCCTAAACTAACTTCAAGAATCAGTTTTAAAACTGGTCGTAGTAGTTAAGAAGTCAGATTAGATAGCAAATATAAAAGCAGAGGCAAGCAGAGGGGAGAGGGGGGGAAGTTTTGGGACCTCCAGACAGCAATTTTTGTACTCAGATTTCAAATTATTAATGAATGAAAAGCAAGCTTTTGGCATTTGCCGATATTGATTTGTCTTCCAGTTTACATGGTGTGTTTTCTGTCTCTGAATAAAATGAAGTAATGAAGCTGCAGGTCTCTTTTTACGTGTGTCAATAAGAGTTAAAACCCTTAATAGGTGCTCCTTCATTTTAATTGTTCCTTTTCTTATAATTCTTTTGAAGTTTTAGGTGATAGATCCTGTACAACAGCATATCAGTTTGGGCTTCTCTCTTTCATGTTCTTTTGATCATTTCATTCTATATCAGCAGATAATAGCATTGTGGAACATTCGTTGTATTTGATTTTTGAGGGTTTAATGATAAATATTTGGAGGTGATTAAACAAAGACCAATATTTCTGTGACATAATTATATAAATGTCTTAAGCACAGATTCCTTATCACCGCTAAGGGATTGTCTCTTAAGGTACAACACATAGCATGGTACGGGCAGCTTCCACAATGGTCCTATTCTTTTTTTCAGCAACGCCATTTTGCTTAGGAGTATACACAATTGTGGTCTCCCTCTTAATGCCATCTTCTCTACAAAAGTCATTAAACTCATTTGACCATATTCGGTGCCATTATCAGTTCTCAAAATCTTGATCTTCTTTCTTGTTTGATTTTCCACCAAGGCCTTGAAGGTACGAAACCACATGAATGCTTCATCCTTCTTCTTCAAGAAATATATCCAGTTCTTGCAAGAGAAGTCATCTATAAACATCATGTAATAAGAACATCCTCCCAAGGATGTCACTGGCAGCATACCAAATAAATCAAAATGTATCTATTGCAAGACATCAGATGTCTTTGTGACACTTGAGGGGAAAGGTCCCCTTGTATGCTTTCCTTTGGCACAACCCTGACATACACCTTCATGATCATTTTTGAATTCGGGCATCCCTATCACCACCTTCCTTGCTTCGAGAAGGGGTCGAGGGCTTTGTAATGAAGGTGTCCAAGCCTCTGGTGCCATAATTCGGTTTGATGAATTGTATCACATGTCATAGCCCCCAATGAACTTCGTCCAACCTGGTAGAGTGTATCAATTCTGAAACCAATAGTGAGAGCTTCCTTGAAACTCTTCTTCCAGATGCGTACCTTTCCATCGACAAATGCCACCTTGAAACCTTTGTCTTCCATGGCCGAAACAGACACAAGGTTCTTCTTCAGATCAAGTACATACAATACATCTTGCAAACGGAGGACTTGACCTTGAGATAAATGGAGGGTCACAGTCCCTGTCCCTTTCACAGGATAGCTGGCATTATCTACAAGGATAATTTGCAGATTAGTATCCTTCTCAATCAAATCAAAGAGGGCTTCTTTAAAACCAGTGAGGTGCCTTGAAGCACCACTATCAATCAACCAGACATCCAAGGTGTCGGGTGGAGATGCAGCACAGAAGGCAAATACAAGAATGAATTCACTTCTTTTATTGTCAACAACATTAGATTCTTCATACCTAGAATTTCTTGATCTTTTGAAAGGTTGCCCATTTCCATTACGACCAGAGGGAGCCTTCCTCTTTCCTTTGAACATGTTGTTCCTTTGATTTCCATTCCCCTGTTGTTATTGTCATCGTCACCTAGAGAATCCCTTCTATTAGAGCATTCTCTAGCATAGTGGCCAAATTTGTTACATGTGTAACATCTTCCTTTCTTTCCTTTGGCCCTTGCTCTTCCATGGTTCCTCAGACCACCATTGTTTTTCTTCTTAGCAAGAGCGGTGAAGGCAGCATTACCTTCATTTTCATATTCCATCATTCTTGTCTCCTCTTGAGTGCATCTCGACAATACTTCATCAAAATCAAGAATCACATTACTATTGAGAATGGTAGTAATGAATACATGCCATTCAGAGGGGAGACCTCCAAGTGCAGTGCGGGAAGGTTATTCCTAATTTCGGTCAACTTCAGAAAATAGGATTGAACGGATTCATCCTTGCCTTTCTTGAGATTCTTCAATTGGTTCTTAAAGAAAAAAACTTGATTTGCATTGTTAGCCCTGAACATATTGACCAAATTATCATACATCTCCTTAGATGTGTCCAGCTCAGTAAGCAACCAGAATTTTATGGATGGAATCCCGGATGATCAACTTAGCTTTGATTTCTCCTTTTCTATACTTCGTCTTTGTGGCAGCAGGTGCAAATGATGGAGGCTCTTGGATTTTACCCTGCACATAGTCCATGACCTCTTAATCTTCCAAGACCAAGTCCAAAGACATCTTCCAAGCATGATGGTCAGACTTGCCAGTCAACTTATCATCAGCTTTGAAGCCATTATAATTTGAGGTACCCATGGGTCCTTGACAAATGCTACTTCTTAGGTGATTGCTCTTAACACAAACTTGGGCTTTGTCTTCACCTTTGCTCTGATTCCATGTAATTTCTGAAGACGTTCTATGCTTGATACATGTTTACTTCAAACCCAATACCAAATAGCAATCACATAAACAAGAAAGTAAAACACTGATAGAACATACCAATAGATCGACGGAAGACAAGCCAAAAATACACTTAACTTTGATCAACAAAATATATGTGTTGTGGTGCGTTACGGTGATCAACAGGATGCTTCAACCAGCAAAGTCTCCTCACGGTCAGCCAACCAAAAGTGTCACACAACCCTCAAGACAACTCCACAAAAGTCAACCCAAAGTCAACGAAAGTCACCACTATCTAGTCAACGCAATCAACGCAGAGCAGCTGCAAAAAGTCAACACATCAGGTCAAAGGTCAACATCTAGCCTCGGTATGTGTGCCTATTAGTACGACCGACAAAAATCCAAGTTTTGGTGGAGTTTGAGGTCAAAAGGACCAAGCATTGACCAAAGTCAACGCTAGTCAAACCTGCGTTGAAACCCTAGACAGATCCGTACAGAAACCCTAGTTGTTGTTCCACACGTGGGAGAAGAAAAGCCTCCAAAAGATGATCGAACCAATTAGACACAAGAGAGAAGTGTGTGATGAGTGGATGATGAAATTACCTCCAAATCTGTCCAATTTATATCCATCTGTGAGGGTGTGACACATCTATTGGGGCTCCAAGCCTACATTAAAATTCTGGCCAACCTTGCACATAAGTGGAATAAATTCAAAAAAAATGCCTTTCTCATCCGATCAAGATGATCTTTAGATCAATCTTGCACCTCTCTGAAAGAGGAATCCAATAAAAATATTGGCATCATCATCTGAGCAGTACAACATGGAATTTGGACCTAGTTGCCCAAAATTAGCAAAGTTATAGCTGGAAGTTGGCTAATGCGGGATTGAGCCTTGTTGACTCTAAAGGGTTGACTTAGTACTTTGTGGAGGACTTGGTCTAGGGTTTGCGTCTTTGTTGTCTCATTTGAAGCAGATTTTGTAAGAAGAGAAGAGATTTTATGGGTTTTTACCCTAAGAGGGGTTTTGCCCTGACTTGGAGCCTAATTTATGTGTCCAATGTCTATTCTGTTTTGATCTTGATATTTTTTTGATGAAAATATCTAATAAAGAAACACAAGAAGGTAATTAAAGTTCACAAGCAAGTATAATAGAATAAGGAAAATCTGAATTGATAGCTGCCACACTGCATTTTCCAACAGGGTATTAGAGCTAAGGTGAACAAGAGAAGGCAACTGGAAGGATCATCTTGTGGACACAAAAAAGGTGAACTCTTATCCATGAAGGAAGTTTCGTATGAAGATGGACCATGAGGATGTTGATGTTTTGATGACAAGGTCATCATGATGAGGTAAGTCTAATATTAATATTTTTGTTGGTTAACTGGTTGAAATGTTGTTTTGCTACCTAGGAAGATATTGCAAGAATACATGATGACAGGCATAGTTTTAAACTCTGACTTGGATTCAAAACCGGCCGAGGGTCAACTCCGACTCGATATTGACTCACCCTAGTTGATTTCAATGACTCGGTATTTGTAAAAAATACATTAAATATTTTATTTTTTATGAAAAAACATAATTTTAAAGATTTTCGTTCATGTTTCCAAACTCAAAGCATTAGAATATAGAGAGTGGACAACATATGATCAAAGTATGCTCATGAATATATCTATCATATCAAAATGGCACCCAGTGCATTGCCCAATACATGTAATATATAGAGATCAGAAGAAAAACACATAACCAAGGAGGCTCTAAATGGCCACTACAACAAAACATCACTAGTCACTACTGCTAGAGAAGCCAACATCATCTGGCTCATACTCTGAATCAGAGTCAGACAGGGAAACTCGTGGCTCCTCCTCCTCATCAAGATCTCCAACTACAACTGTAGAAGTAGTAGCACTAGCAGGCGCAACAGCTGCACGTTGAGATAAATGAGCTATGCGCCTGCGTCATGGCTGAGTAAAGGAAGTGCCTACAACTGGAGGACGTGGGGTTGGGCCCGGTACTAGTGGATCTGCATTTAACTAAACATTTTGTTCAAGTAATGTCTCCATCTCTAAATCCAAATCAAGACCAATATACTCATCGGGGTCAAACGTTGTTGGTTGACTCTCCACTACCTAATCTGATGATGGATCAACGAGATCTATACAATGGGATCTGTATCAAGTCTTTTGTTCAGCAATTGGTTGTGTCTTAGCCAGAGGTTGTATTGGACGTAGACTAGATCATTTGATCGTTTTTGTTCCAAACAGTTTCTCTTCTTCGTGTGAATCCTCTCAAAGACAGACCAATTGCACTCACACCCCGAAGCACTGCAAGTTTGACTCAAAATATGGATTGCAAACCTCTGCAATTGAGGATAATGGCTACCAAATGCCTCCCACCATTGTGCTGCATAAGAAAAAAAAAAAATTACATAATGAGTTAGCTCACCAAATTATATCCAACTTTCAAATTATAAACAAGTTAACAAAATAAGAATTTGAAAATTGAAATTGTTTACCTAGCTCATCTGCTTCCCTTGCAATCCTTGCTAGGTTCTAGCCAAAGGTACCTGTGGCTCTACTGAAACAACTGATTTGTCGATGTATCTCCACCTACTCACTCTTCATAGGGACCATGCGCTCAAGGCACTCAATCAATCCATCTCTAACCTCCCTAGTCAAATCTTCTACCTCCAGAGATTTATAATGATACCTTGGGTTCAGAGAAAAAAAAAACAAAAAACAAAAAAACAAAACAAAACAAAACAAAAAAAACCCAGTTGCATGTATAGGGCGATGGAGTTGATTATTCCACCTTTGATCAATGATTTCCCAAATGGGCCCATACTTAGCCACTCTATCCTTGTATGTTGCCTTTATTTTCTCCTTTAATTGATCTATAGCCTCATAAATGAAACTCGTAGCCAATCTTTCCCCATCCACCAAACACCTTAGCTAGTGCAAAAATGATATCTAATATAATGCACTACAGAAAACCCCCATACTTGAACCTTCACAATCTTTGCTGCCTTTTTCCAAAATATGTCTTCATTAATTTTCTTTCTCACATCTTTGCCATCTTGTTTGCGAGCCCATTGACATCATTCCATTCATCACTATAGAACATCCTCTACAAGTTTCTATGTTGGGAAAGCATAGATTGTAATGTCAAAAAATAAGTTGCAAATCTAGTAATGGCAAGCCTAACAAGATCCTTGCCCCCTGTGTTTTTCTTCATCAGGTTCAAAACCCATGAGTGATTCTAGATATACTTTGTTATGTTTTTGGAATGCTCTACAACGTTCTTGATCCAATCTATTTTACCAATATCCTTAAGCATGAGGTCTATGCAATGTACAGCACATGGGGTCCAAAAGTTGGTGTGTTTTTCGTCCAACATTTTACTAGCAAAAACATAGTTAGAGGCATTATATGTGATGATTTGAACAACATTAGCCACCCCCACCTGTTCAACAGCCTCATCCAAAAGTTGAAACAAGTGTGCATCTGTCACCTTATCAGATGCATCAACTAATTTTAGAAACATGGATCCCTGTGGGCAAAAGATAAGAAAAATTATGATGGTACGACTCCTTTGATTAGTCCATCCATCTGACATGATGGTACATCTTGTTTTCACCCATGAGCTTTTGAAATCTTTCAAATATTCATTAATGGACATAACCTCCTTTTGCAAAAGAGATCCCCTTAACTCATGCATAGTAGGGCCTTTGAAGCCCTTTCTAGCAGCAAATATGGCATCAAACATAGGTTCATAATATGGTGAACAAGAAGCATTGAAGGGGATATCAGCAGCATACCACCATCTAGGTATGTAATCATAGGCAGTTTTTCTCAATTCTTTCTTCCAATGGTCATCTAAAGTAGGTTTTGTTTGACCTCTATAAGCTTGAGGACCATGTGCACTATCAGAGGGAGAGGAGGGTGTGACTGTGAAATAGCTTTTGTTATCAACCTTCGTTTTAATTTTACCCTTACCCTTTTCTTGAATAGACTCCAAAGAGGGAGGAACATAGAGAAAGGGGTTGGATGCATCAATGCAAGGGATAGATGAAGAGACCTCATAATCAAAATTGGGGTTGGCAGCCATTATGTGTTTCATACTCCTCTTCCTCCCTATTTCAACCTCTATTTCTTTTTGCCTAACTTTTTCTTCCTCAAACTTCTCAATTTTTTCTAGCAACTCCTTCCTAATATCCCCAATTTGTTTTGTTGGTGCTGCACATGGAACAATTTGGCCTCTAATACCAGCCAAGTGTTGTTTCAGCCTATGAATGCCCCCTCCACCTCTCTTAATTTTTTTATGAAAAAATTTGCAATGCATTTGATTATCAATCATCTCAGCATATGCCCAAGCAACATCTTTCATTCTAGGAACCATTTTCTGATATTTGGACTTGGAAATGAAAGGACAAAAGTTTGAAAATGAAAAGCAAAAAAAAAACTCTTCAATGTTAATTTCTTTTAGAAAAATTACTCTTTTCAATATCCAGATTTGCAAAAGAAAAAAGCAAGGGCAGATTTGAGAAGTGAAAAAAAACATACCTCTAGCCTCCTCAATGGTGCTCCAATGATTTCCCAAGAAGCTCCTCATTGTTGCTCCAATGATTGCCCAAGAGGCTCCTCACTGCTGCTCCAAAAACCAACTCCAACTCTTCACAAACTCCTCACAAATGTCCACACAAATGCAATGAGATAGATGTGAGGAAATGTGAGGGGGTTGATAACTTTTTTAGGCTTGGGAGAGGGTAGATGCATTGACAAAAACCTTAAACCAAAAAAAATAGTTTAAGTCCAACTTTGTCGCCCTTTTCTGTTGCGGACCGGCTCGGCCTGGTTATGACAGACTCGGCCGGTTTGGTAATAGATCAACCTTCGAACCAGTTTTTGTACCGAGTTGGCCCGGGTAGGAGTCCGGCTGTGTCGACCAAGCCGAGTCCGATTCGGAGCGGCCTGGTTTTAAAACACTGCTAACAAAAGTCAAGTTCAACTGTATGGATTAAATATATTTGGCAATTATGGAGTCAAGATGTTTTCATCTTGGGATTGAAAGATAGCAGTGTTGGAGCATAACCTGAAGGTCAAGATCATACAATAACAAACAATATCTTTCTTGAGGAAGCTATGATTAGCTTGAAGTTTGGTAATACTCGATATAATGCATTCATTGATAATGACAAGATGAAAGTGATGTACAATATTGAGGTTGCCAGAGGAAGTAGATGGCTCCATGATACCCAGGAAAGAAGAAAGCTTGATGTAATGAGATGCGAAGGAAAGAGGCAGCCATGCAGTTATCTCCAAAAAGAACAAGTAGCTGATAATTTGTGGAAACAAGCTAGAAAGCTTGTGGTTATAACTTCTCATATTAGAAAGAAGTCAAGGATCTCCTCTATATTTGAGAGGGAGTCTCCTTGAACATGAGCAAGGATCTATTTCCCAACCAGGAGGAAATAGGGATATCATTTGTGGTTCAGAGGGAGTGATGATGCATTGGGAGAGGGTAGATGCATTGAGGAAAACCTTGAACCAAAAAAAAAAAGCTTTAAAGTCTGACTTTTCCGCCCTTTTCCGCCACGGACCGGCTTGGCCTGGTTAGGACGGGCTCAGCCAGTTTCGTAACGGACCAGCCTTCGAACCGGTTTTTGTACCGAGTCGGCCTGGGCAGGGGTCCGGCTCGATTGACCAAGCCGAGTCCAATTCGAAGCGGCTTGGTTTTAAAACACTAATGACAGTAGGCAAGTTCAATTGTATGGATTAAATATATTTGGCAAGCTTTGGAGCAGCAGTGAGGAGCTTCTTGGGCAAGCTTTGGAGCAGCATTGAGGAGGCTAGAGCCTAAAGGTATTTTTTTCACTTCTAAAGTTGCCTTTGCTTGTTTTTTTTTTTGCAAATCTGGAAATTGAAAACATAGATTTTTGTGAAAGAAATGAACATAGAATGAGTAGTTTTTTTTTGTTTTCATTTTCAGATTTAAACCTTTCATTTCCAAGTCAAAAAATCAGTCCAAAATGGCTCCTAGAATGAAAGACGCTACTTGGGCATATGCTAAGAGCCTAAGATGGTTGATGATCAAATGCATTGCAAATTTTGTAAGAAAAAAATTAAGAGGGGAGGAGGGGGCATTCATAGGCTAAAACTACACTTGGCTGGTCTTAGAGGCCAAATTACTCCATGTGAAGCACAATAGAAGAATTAGGGAAATTAGGAAGAAGTTGAGAGATCAATTTCAAAAGTTTGAGGAAGACAAAGCTAGGCAAAAAGAAATAGAGGCTGAAATTGGGAGGAAGAGGAATATAAAACACATGATGGTTGCCCACCCCAATTTTGATTATGAGGGCTCTCCATCTATCCCTTGTACTAATGCATCAAACACCTTTCGCTATGTTCCTCTCTCTTTGGAGTCTATTCAAGAAAAGGGTAAGGGTACAATGAAAAATAAGGGTACTATCAAAAGTTTTTACACGCCCTCCTCTCCCTTTGATAGTGCACATGGTCCTAAAGCTACTAGAGGTCAAGTGTAGCCCACTTTAGATCAACATTGGAAGAAAGAATTGAGAGAAATTGCTTGTGATTACTTAGCTAGATGGTGGTATGATGTTGATATCCCCTTCAATGCTTCTCGTTCACCATATTATGAACCTGTGTATGATGCCATATATGCTGCTGGAAAGGGTTTCAAAGGCCCTACTCTGCAAGAGTTAAGTCCATTGATGAATATTTGAGAGATTTCAAAAACTCATGGACAAAAATAGGATGTACATCATGTCAGATGGATGGACTGATCAGAGGAACCGTACCATCATAAACTTTCTTATATTTTGCCCATAGGGAACCATGTTTGTAAGATCAGTTGATGCATCTGATAGGGTGAAAGATGCACACTTGTTGTTTCAGATTTTGGATGAGGTTGTTGAAGAGGTGGGGGTGGTTAATGTTGTTCAAATCATCACAGATAATGCCTCTAACTATGTTCTTGCCGGTAAAATGTTAGAGGAAAAACATAAAACCATCTTTTGGACCCCATGTGCTACACATTGCATACACCTCATGCTTGAAGATATTGGTAAAATGGATTGGATCAATAACACTGTAAAGCATGCCAAAAGCATAGCAAGATATATTTACAATCACTAATGGATTTTGAACTGATGAGGAAACACGCAGGGGACAAGGATATTATTAGGCCTGCCATCACTGGATTTGCAACACATTTGTTGACACTGCAATCTATGCTTTCCCAACATAGAAACTTGCCAATGATGAATGGAATGAATCTCAATGGGCTCGCAAATAGGATGGCAAAGATGTGAAAAAGAAAGTTAATGAAGAAATATTTTGGAAAAAGGCAGCAAAGATTGTGAAGGTTGTTGAGCCACTGGTTAAGGTGTTGCGGTTGGTGGATGGGGAAAAATTGGTTATGGGCTTCATTTATGAGGCTATGGATCAAGCAAAGGAGCAAATAAAGGCAGCATACAAGGAAAGAGTGGCTAAGTATGGACCCATTTGGGCAATCACTGATCAAAGATGGAACAATCAACTCCATCACCTTATACATGCAACTGGGTATTTTTTTAACCCAAGGTATCATTATTAAGCTCTGGAAGAAGGAGCTTTGACTGGGGAGGTTAGAGATGGATTGATTGACTGCATTGATCGCATGATCCCCAAGGAGAGTGACCAGCTACTGATACACAATCAAATCACTATCTTCAGCAAAGCCACAGGTACCTTTAGCAAGAACCTTGCAAGGATTGCAAGGGAATCAGATGAGCCAAGTAAACAAAGAATTTAAATTTTCCAGTTCATATTATATTATTTTGTAAAATTGTTTATCATTTCAAAGTTGGATATAATTTGTTGAACTAACTAAAATTCATTACACAACTATGTTTTTTGCAGCACAATGGTGGAAGGCATTTGGTAGCCATTGTCTCGAATTGCAGAGGTTTGCAATCCGCATTTTGAGTTAAACTTGCAGTGCTTCTGGGTATGAGCGCAATTGGTCTATCTTTTAGAGGTTTCACACAAAGAAGAGAAACTATTTGGAGCAAAAACGGTTAAATGATTTAGTCTATGTCCAGTACAACCTCCGACTAAGAAGAAACCAATTGCTGAACAAAAGACCCAATTCAAATCCCATTGTGTTGGATGATATTGATCCAACATCAGATTGGGTAGGGGAGACTCGTCCACCAGAGTTTGACTCTGATGAGGATATTGATGTGGGGTTGGACTTTGATTTACAGGTAGAGGCTCAGCTAAATGCAAATTCACTAGTAGCAGGCCCAGGCCCAAGTCCTCCAGTTGAGCCACAGGCACTTCCTCTAATCAGCTACAACGCAAGCACATAGCTCATCTATCTCAAGCTCAGCGTGCTAGTGCTATAGTTCCAGTTGAGGATCTTGATGAGGAGGAGCCATGGGTTTCCCCCTCTGATTCAGAGTCTGAGCCAGAGGATATTGCCTTGTCTAACAGTAGTGACTAGTCATGTTTTGTTGTAGAGGCCATTTAGAGCCTCCTTGGTTATGTTTTTTGTTCTGATCTCTATATCATGTATGTATTGGACAGTGCATTGGGTGCCATTTTGATATAATGGATATATTCATGAGCTACCTTAATCATATGTTGTCTTTTGTCTATATTCTAATGCTTTGTGTTTGGAAACATGAATGAAAATCTTTAAATTATGTGTTTTAATTAAAAAATATATATATATATTTAATGTATTTTTTAGAAAGACTGAGTCACTGAAACCGAACTACCCGAGTCGATACCAAGTAGGAGTCAGAGTTGGAGTCGACCCTCGGCCAGTTCTGAACCCGAGTCAGAGTTATAAAACACTGTGACCAGCAAGAGGAATGATGATGAGGACAATAGCCCAGCGTGAGTGGACGCAGCCACTCATTCAAAGACTTCTAGTATAGGGTGAGTCTGAGCCAAGTGGGCAGAGGTTTTGGTTAAGGGAGATCAGAAGAGAGTTGAGTCCCCTAGCATCAAGAAGCAACCACAGAGGTAAACAGGGTACATGGCACTTGGGACTAAAGTGGTGGACTCGCAGAGTATTGTAGGAAAGAACAGGTCTTCAAAGCAAGTTCCGCAAAACAGAGCAGGGAAGCCATCTAGTTCATACGGATCAGTTGCAGCAGCAAAGAACATGGCTGTGTTGGAGATAGATCTAGATGGACAAGGTTCTAACTTCTTCCAGGAATCCCTTCCTCACTAAGAGGGAGTGTTGAAAATAGTAGCAAGAAATTGATTCCTTGATTTATGCCTTAATTCAAGGAGTCAAATTCGAGTTCCTTCTTGTGCATGCTCGAGTTCCTAAAATTTAGGAGTGTCCCTAAAAATTAGGACAAAATAGGTTGCAGTTAATTGATGTGTTGAAATTGAAAGTTGAGCTCTTGATTTTCTAGTGTGAGTTCTTAGTTAATTGAGGAAAAACACAAGTGATTGAGTTTTGTAGAAAAAATATGATTTGCACCCTTAACCCAATTTACAAGTTTGCATGTGTTGTTTAGGCCCAACCCACATGTTTTTTCATGCTGATATAAATTTCAGTATGCATTAATTGTACATATTAAAAGTGTACTTCTACTATTTTTCACTTTCCTATCAGCTGAAAATTAACACAATTTTAGCAAGCATTAACACAGGTGAGACACTTATTTTTGGTCAAGGTTACCCCGAAAAAACCCCACAATCTCTTGCGGAAAACTGGTCTTCAAAGGAGAATTATATTGCTTGAGAAAATTAGTCTAAGTACATAAAATAATCACTATACTTATCTCCCTTAACAGCTGAAGCATTAAATGCGAACCTGGAAATTTGTGCCCACTGATATTTTTCAAATTTTTTCACAAAATACATGCCCAGAAATTTTCTGCACTTTCTCACAGTTGAGCTCCTCGATTTTTGTGCCCAAAATTCTACCTCAATTTATGTGCCAACTGCTGCCTTGATTTCTATGCTGGAAGTGACTGTTGTACCTCGATTTTTAGGCCAGGTCAACGCTAGAACAGTCCTCGAAATTCATGCCCAAGTGCCTCAAAAATCATGTGGTTGCCCTCGATTTTTGCACTGCTATTTGCCTCAAAAATTGTGTTGTCTCCTCAATTTTTGTGCCTCACCTTGAAAATTGTGCCTATTACGATTGCCTTCCTCCTAGAAATTCAAGCCCTCCTTCATACACTTTACACATAAAGTCACTTTATAAAGTACAAGTGACTTTAATATTAGAAAAGTACATGGTACAACACTTTTAAGTACCTTTTCCACCCATGACATTAATATAACTCATAAATGTCACCATGACAAAATTTATTAATGTCTACTAGGCTAAAAGGGATAAATGCCTAATAACACCTCTCCTTGGTACTATTTCCAACACTCCCTCTTACCGAGGAAGGTGTTGTTCACCACTCCCATCCTGTCTCTGAAAAAACATGTTTTCCTCTTGGCAAAGACTTGGTGAGAATGTTTGCTACCTGTTCATTAGTGGATATGTACTCAAGCTTCACTGCCCCTCGTTGAACCCGGTCTCTGATAAAGTAACATTTGATCTCTATATGCTTTGACCAATCGTGAAATATTGTATTCTCAAAGAGTTTAATACAACTCTGATTGTCACAATAAATTGTAGTTGGTCTCAACATCTGACCAAATAGACCATGAAGCATCTTGCGAAGGCATAATGCCTCACACCCTGCCTGACTAGCTGCCATGTAATCTGCCTCTACGTTGCTCAATGCCATTGATCTTTGTTTCCTGTTGAACCATGACACAATTGTTGAGCCGAAGGAGAAACAACATCCGGAAGTGCTCTTTCGATCATTGACACTACAAGCCCACTATGAGACTGTGCAATCAATCAATCTGACTCCATCACATCTGACATAGTCCAACCCATAATCCATTGTGCCCTGTAAGTACCTCAACACATGTTTTGTAGCCACCCGATGTACTCTCCTGGGCTCCATCATAAACTAACTCAATGTGTTGACTGCTAAACAAATATTTGGTCTAGTGTTGACCAGATACATTAATGAACCGATCAGCTGATGATACAAGGTGGGATCCACCAACTCGAAATCAACATCATGAAGCTTCTTCTAGTTGGTGATCATAGGAGTAGTCATAAGCCTGCAACCATCCACACGAAATCTCCTCAAGATATCTCCTACATACCTGCACTGGCCCACAAAGATGTGCCCATCATCTTACCAAACCTCCAACCCCGAAAAGTAATGCATCAGCCCCATATCGGTCATATCAAACTCTGAAGCAAGATCTCTCTTGCAGTGCCAGATGAGTCTGTCCTCCTCTGTAATAAACAAGTCATCCACATATAGTACCAGAATGAGTGGATCATCACCTACCAGGATAAAATATAGGTTCGGATCTGCATCACTTTTCTAGAAACCCATCTACTGCAAGCTCTCATACCATGCCCTCGATGCCTACTTCGGTCCATACAACGCTTTCTTCAGCCTGCATACATGAGACTCCCTCCCATGCAACTCAAATCCCTCAGGCTGCTCAATGTCCATCTCCTCCTGTATAACACCATTGAGAAAGGCGGTCTTCACATCCATCTGGTGAATCCTCCAACCCATCTCAATTGTTATAGATATCACTGCTCTAATGGAAGTATAACGAGCAATCGGTGCAAAGGTCTCCTCATAGTCAACTCCCACTACCTGTGAGAACCCCCGCACCACAAATCAAGCTTTGAACTTCTCAATGCTGCCATCTGCAACATGTTTGATCTTGTAGAGCCACCTGGAAGTCACAACCGACTTCCCATCAAGACGTGTTACTACCTTTGAGACATCATTCTTCATGATAGAGGCATACTCCTCCAACATGGCATCCCTCTAGATTTGATGTATAGCGGCCTCCTCAAAACTAGTTGGCTATGTCTCTACAACATCTGCCATGAAGCCACCCAACCTCCCTGGCCATCTACTCTCCCTCAATGACCACTTAGGTCTCCCCACTGCCCCCTAAGCCTCCTTCAGTGTCTCCCGAAGCCATCTTGGCTTCCTCTTCCCTACAGTGGCCTCCTGTGGTGGTATGCGAAAATCCTCAACTGGTGCCTCTTCTCTTGGCGAGGAAGACTTTGAAATAACCAAAGGAGATCCTAAACTCTGAGATATTGTGCCTGATGATCCTGCACCAAGTGATCCTGTACTCCATGAACCTGTCACACTTGAAGAAGGTGAACCTCCTGATCTTGATGTACCACCTAATGCTCCTGGAATTTGTAATGTGGCCCCCTGTTGAGGAGCTTGTTGCTCTACCTGATCAACCTCTCAAGACCTCCTAAATGCCATGTCCTCAAATGTCACATCCCTCCACAAGGATATCTTCCTCTATCTAGGAAGATATATATGGTAGGCTCTTCTAGTCTCATTGTAACCCACTAGAATACCCTTCTCTGTTGTGGGTTCCAACTTCGTCCTCTTCTCCTCAGGGACGTTTGAATAAGTAAGGCACCAAAATATCCTGATGGGCCCAACTTTCGGCTTCTTACAGGTATGCACCTCCTCAAGAGTCTTGCTCCCCAAGACTCAGTGTGGACTCTTGTTCTGCAAATAAACAACAGTGTTACACGCCTTGGCCCACAAGAAGAAAGGTAAATTGTAAACTCTGAGCATGAAGCATCGCTCTAGCTGCACCCACAATAGTCTTGTTCTTCCTCTCTGCCACCCCATTCTGTTGAGGGTTATAAGGCACAATGAGCTCCCTCTTGATGCCAACACTCCCAGAAAAAACCATCATCTCCGCAGATGTGTACTCACCCCCATTATCTGATCTCAAAACCTTGAACTGCCTCCCTATCTGGTTCTCCATGAGAGCCTTAAACTCTCGGAATAGCCAGAAGACCTCATCCTTGGTCTTCAAGAAGTAAATCCAGGTCCTCCTGGAGTGGTCATCAATGAATGTCACATATTACTCATATCCACTCGATGAAACATGGGACATAAGACCACATACGTCAGAATGAATCAAGTCAAGGACACCTACAACTTTGTTGTCACTGCCCTGGAAAGGTGACTTGGTGTACTTTCCCAAAGCACACCCGCTACACACATCATGATGCTCTGTGTTAAAGTCAGGCAACCCTAAAACCATCTCCCTCAACATCCTAAAGGTTCCATGGTGCAAGTGGGCCATCCTCCTGTGCCATAACTCACTGCTACTAGTTTGAGCTACCATAGCTCTAAGAGGCTAAAACATGAATCTGTATAGTTCCACTACAAGATCCAATCACACAAGTAGACTCAATACTAGATCCCTTGGGATATATCAACACTTCTCTCTTTCGGAACAATATCTCATACCCCCTGTCCTCCAACAAGCTAAAGACTGAAATAAAACTTTTCTTCAACCCCGAAACATAAAGAACATTTGTCACCTTCAAAGGAGGCAATGACTCCCTCTGAAATGAAACTATCCCCATACTTGTTGTTTTGACTTTGGAGTTGTATCCAAGCACAACCCCCAAGTTAATGTCATCCTCCAAAAGGCTCATGAAGTGCTCTCTAACTCTGGTCATATCGCAGGATGCTCCACTGTCTATGAATCATGCACATGAAGATGTGATATGAGTGGTTAAACTCACCACCAAAGCACACTCTGAATCAAACATAACCACAAAACCATCCACTTCTGCTAAAGCTACAACTCTTTGTTTCTTCCTACCCTTCTTGTTGGGACATTGAACAGCATAGTGACCCATCGTCCCACAAGCAAAGCATTTCACTTTGTTAATGTCCTTCTCCTTAGCCTTCTGCTTCCCATTCTCCTACTTTGTTCCACTAGAAGACCCATTCTTGATCTTCTTTTCCTTCTTGCCCTTTCCCACAAGAGCAACATTCTCCTCTTCACCTCCCCCACCACTCTTCCTGCCACCTCTCACACTCCTAATCTCCTCCTAGATGAAATTGTCCCACATCCTCCTCTAACCAGGAAAATGCTCTTTGGCCACCAAGTCGTGGATAAAATCATCCCACTTCTCGGTGAACCCATCCAAGGAAATCCTAACCAACTACTCCTCTGGAACAGCCTCGCCAACAGCAGCTAACTCATCCTTCACCTATGAGACTCTAGTGAGGAAAGATGTCACACTGTCGGTCTTGGTCATATTGTTGTTGCGTAGTTTTTGCCTCAACACCATCTTCCTGTTCTGATTAGAACTCTAGTGCAAAGAGACTAAGGACTCCCACATCTGATATGCATACCTCATCCCTGAAACATGAGGGAATAAATGGTCCTTGATGGCATCTAGAAGGATCACTTTTGCCTTCACATTCTTCTTGTTGAACTCTAACAACTGAATTGGATCAGTGGGTGCTTGTACAGTTGTTTCAATAACATCCCACACTTCCACCTCCTCCATTAAAAGCATAATCATCTCCTTCCATGGGCCAAAGTTTTCAGCCCCCATCAATCTATCCTATACTCTCAACCCAGTAGCCATGACCCCACAACCAACAAAGTGAAGAAAATTTGAAATCTAGAACCTTCTTCTCTATAAACTGCTGAAGTCTTTGGGTTTCTGACAAGGTTTCAAAGGTATTGGTTCACTATTTGAAGATTTTAGATGCTTGCTGCCCTCTTTATCAGCTGACTGAAATTGAGATTTGAACCTCAACTTAGCTCTGATACCATGTAGAAAAATTATGATCTCCACCCTTAACGCAGTTTACAAGTTTGCATGTGTTGTTTAGGCCCAACCCACATGTTTTGTCATGTTGATATAAATTTCAGTATGCATTAATCGTAAACATTCAAAGAGTACTTCTACTATTTTTCACTTTCCTATCAGCTGAAAATTAACACAAAATTTTAGCAAGCATTCACACATGTGAGGCATTTATTTTTTGTCAAGGTGACCCCGGAAAAACCCCACACCCTCTTGGGGAAAACCAATCTTCAAAGGAGGATTTTATTGCTTGAGAAAATTAGTGTAAGTACATAAAATAATCACAGTACTCATCTCCCTTAACAGCTGAAGCATCAAAATGCAAATCTGGAAATTTGTGCCCACTGATATTTTTCAGATTTTCACAAAATACATGCCCAGAAATTTTCTGCACTTTCACACAGCTCATCTCCTCGATTTTTGTGCCCAGAATTCTGCCTCGATTTATGTGCCAACTGTTGCCTCGATTTCTGTGCTGGATGTGATTGATGTACCTCGATTTCCTTGCCAAGAGACTCCTCAAAATTTGCGCTGCTTGTAGCAGCAAACCCGAAATTTTTGCCTTGAATTTCGAGCCAGGTCAACACTAGAACAGTCCTCGAAATTCGTGCCCAAGTGCCTCGAACATTGTGTTGCTGCCCTTGATTTCTATGCTACTATTTGCCTCGAAAATCTGACTGTCGACTCAATTTTCATGACTGTCTCCTATGGCTGCCTTCCTTCTAGAAATTCGAGCCCTCCTCTTGCTGCAAATTCTCCTTGAAGTTTGTCTTCTCCTTTTCTCCTCATGCTCTCTCAAGTGTGAAGTAAAGAATGAGCCCTCCCCTTTCTCCTTTTGTCTCTTAGAAAAGACAGAATCCCTAAACCTAGGATCCAATGGATGAGATTTAATCTCCAAATCTCAAGATGTGTGGTTGAGATTAACTCTCTTAATTGACCCCCTCACAAATTGGCCCCATTACTTAAAAGCCTCCTCGTACGTAAATTACTAAATTATGTACTTTACACATAAAGTGACTCTATAAAATACAAGAGACTTTAATATTAGAAAAGTACGTGGTACAACATTTTTAAGTACCTTTTCCACCCATGACATTAATTTAACTCATAAATGTCACCAAGACAAAACTTATTAATGTGTCTACTAGGCTAAAAGGGATAAACGCCTAGTAACATCTGTCCTTGGTACTATTTCCAACAAGTTTCAAGTGGCTGACATGAAATAGGACTAGTTACATGAGCAGTTAACTCATGCTAACTCAATCAGTCACAAAATCATTCCTTAATTAGAAAATTCACTAATTTTAGCCATTCAAATTGCTTTTAAAGGAGGAACGAAGGCACAATTTATTCATTATCTTGTGCGAATGAGTTGGTGAGACAGGATGATAGAGCTCACAGGTTTGTGAGCAGGTTGCACAGGTTTGTGTGTGTGTGCTTGTGAGAGAGCATGTGGAAGAGGAACTTGTGCACAGGTTGGTAGAGTGCAGCAGAGATCAGTAGTAGAACGAGCAGGAAAGAGTCAAGACAAGTGTGTCTTCCAATTGACACAGTTGTATTTTGTAAGAGATCAATTGTTCAGTTTTTGCTATCAATAAAATTCTCATCAAGGAGAGAGTTTTCCTAGTTGGGTTCCCTAGATAAACAGTGTGTTTTTATTGTATGATTGTGTTTATTTCTGTTCCTATTCCGCTGCAAATTTGAAGTAGAGAAATTCTGTGTTTTAGTGTTAAGAAACTAGTTTTCAGATTGTTCACTATAGCAGATCACAATTTCGTGGATTTTCTATACAACAGGCTTGAAAAACTGATCAGTTTCATGGAAATTTTGATTTCCTTTGAAATAGCAAATATACAGATTTTTCTCAGAAAGAAAATGGCAGTGGAGCTGAACTATGAGGAGAATAGACATGCGGTACTTCTGGAAGCTCTGCACTAGGAGAAATTGAGTCATCGAGAATCACAAAATGGACTGAATATTTCACCCATGATCACGACATGAAGAGGTTTACAGGCTGTGGAATGCCACAACGTCAAGCCCAATAGTGAGCATGCCTGGCACAATGAAGACTGTAGAGGAACAATGGAGTACTTGCAAGACAATGGAATTAATCTACGAGGAGGATCAAGGTCATCGAGTCCTCCTGGAAAGCTCCACATTAGGTGAAACTGATCTCCAAGAATAATGAAATGGACAATGAAAATTTCATCCATAACAGCGACAGAAAGAGGCTGTGAAACACCACAACATAAAGCCCAGTAGTGACCATGCTTGATAAAATGGATATAAGAGTAAAATATTAGCTCTATTTTGTATTTGGAGTTTTGTGTGAAAGCAGTATGGTTAGAGGATAGCCCTCCTCCTTCTGTAGCATCAAGAGGCGATGCAGTAAATATAGCTAGCTATATAGTCTTTAACTCTTAGGGCAGAATTAGTTGGGCCTAGTAGACCAAGTATCTAAAGCAGTCAATGGGGGCTTGGTTGGATGGTAAAGCAAGAACATTTCATATCCCCCAAGATTGACATCCCCGAGAGACATTGCAAGTTTCACCCCGCACGGATCATCTCTGCCATTCAAGCAGACCATTTCAAACAGTTGGGGCCAAGTGGAAGCCTGGGCAATTTCAGCATAATAAATACTCCACATGTGGATGTTGTGCCAATGGAATCTTTGCAGTAGATTGTAAGCTTGCTTGCATTTTAATATCCCCAGATTGGGATGCAGTACAGCAATAATAGTTTTTGTAATTTTTTTCTCAGGAAGAACAGTCAGTATGTTTCCTTCCTCTTCCCAAAATATACACATAGAGTTTCCTTCCTTTTCTAAAAATATCCATATTGAGGATGATGTCAACCACTTGTTGCAGGAGTGACCAAAACCCCAAAAGGACTCGACTGAATTTGAATCTGTATGATATGGCATCCTCTAAACAACACAGGCCGATGGTTATCCTGATTGAGATAACCTTTGGGGTTAATAGATATCATACATATTATTTGTATGAGAGAGAGGATGAATCACTTAGATATCTCAAAAGGCTTTTCTTTATATACATATATGGGAAAAAAATTGATTCAGAAAATAAAATTGTAGAATATTTAGTCATAATTGTAACTGGTTGGGCTTATACCATAAATGAGAAGATAATGAGACAATGCAGACTCCACATTAGTACCATTCAACTTGAATCTGTGGAGACAGTTATGTCAAACTTAACAAAAGTCTTAAGATCTTAAAAGAGAATAAGAAATAATTTGATGACTTACCAGAAAGAGAGAGCTCATGGGAAACCAAGAGAACAAGCTTAGACTTCATGAAATCTAAGGCATTGGAGATTCGAACAGTAGACTCGGGAAGAGGAATCCTTAGCTTCTCTCGATGGTTTTCTTCGCAAACATCGAATGCAGCTCTGAAAATGAGGAAAAGGGCCGTCGAAAGAGATATAATGAGCAATGATACAAGAATCCACTGTTTTCGAATGGCCATCCAGCCCCCTGTAGATTTTCCCATCGTTTAATTGACTGATGATACTATTGCTCTTATACCGCCAGTCTGTGGAGCGAGAAAACCAAATCCACAGCGTCCACAACGGGAAACACGAACCTTCAATCCCACTTCGTTTCTTCCTCCTCTGCCCCTGCTGTCGCCTCGTGGCATGTAATGACCAATTAACCAATTCTTTAAATCGTATACCCATTTTCAAAAGTTTTCATTCTAACCAATAAATTAACCCCGTCGTGGAATTCTCGGGATAAACTTCACCTTGGCGTGGCTTTTGATGAGATCGGCTTTAGATCCTAGATATTGATTGCCTAGCCGTGATTGGACCCGCATCATCCGCAGTTCAACCCACGATAGCGCCAAAGCCGGCTCCTTTCGGAACAATCTGCAGTTCGGAACCAGCAAAAGCAAGGTGACCCGGGAGTCGGAGCCCCGTACGGAAACAAATCACACTGCAACAAAATCAAGGTGTCGCCAGGAATCCCATCGAACGTCCCCAGCCCTTGGATTCAGGTAATCCATACGATCTTTTACACGAACCCGCCATCGACCCCGATCGCATACACAAGGATATCCTTTCGGCGCCAAAATCCCTGCAAGTCTGCTCACGCATTCAACATTTTCTTCGCTTTTTTCACGAACTCAGAGGGCACTGTCTCATGGTTGAGAGGACCTGCCGCGTAGATCTTGGACGAGTTCTGTAGCAGAGTAGCCGAGCTGTTTGACTGGGAAACGCAAATCTGGCTACTTTTGCTGTGTGGGGAGTACGTACATTAAGCCGAAGCTGATCTACGAGTTAAGGAGACCCGTATCTACTCCCAAACAGACAGAGTAGACCTTTTTCACATACAAAAATCTCTGATACAAGTAAATTTGCGAAGCCGAAAGCCGGAAAAAGCACCAGAAGAGGCCAAGCTTTGCTCTTCCGAAAACTCTGATAGATCACCTGGAAAGGGGGAAGGTGGCTCTAGCCTCTTCAATAAATGGATTATCAACCTGCCGAAGGACTGCGAGGTGGTCGACTTCAAACACTTCTCGGTGAAATTCAAAATTTTTGTTATAACCATCGTTATAAATATTTTTTTGTTTCTTTTGTTCCTGGTTGGCACCTAAACAAATTCTAGAAAAGGTTCTTCACATTCTTTCTACTATTCAGCTTGGTGGAAATGCTAGAAAGGCACCATCCAAATTATTTATAATGATTAGAAATTATAAGACACATTGCTCTATAATATAGCTTTTCTATTTAATAATTTCGTAACTTTTTGATACAATAATTCTTAACAATATTATTAAAAATTGGAAGGTTATGGTCAGTGTTTTTAAATTTCACGTATATTTGATTTATTATAGTTGTATGTGACTTAGACAAGTTGTATAGTCGCAAGCTGGTTCAAGTCGAATAGTCGCATGCGACATAGACAAGTAGCATAATTGCACGCTGGCTCAAGTCGCAATCTTGTTGCTTGGACGTGTTTATGCAACTTAGCGATTTAGATAGGTCACATAGTGGTATTTTTTTGCCAAACACCATTTATGGTTATCTTTTTGGGTAGTTGGATGCTAGTTGCTCTATGGGTAATCAGATGCTAGTTGTTGCGGGAGAGACTGATTTGTAAAAGCAAGACGAAATTTCCTTTTCTATGTGAGCTAAGGGATTGGGTACTAAAATACCAAAGAGTATTTTATGTCTAGACAAATTTATTGGTGTTTCAATAGAGAGAACCATTCATGGAATTCTGAACTCATGCACTGTTTCTAGTGAGAATTAAAGAAATAAGAAACAGAAAACACAGCTGAACTATGCATTCAATATTTATTAGATAATGGGACAAGAAATGTCAGAACCTGTGCAAACAAATGATATAGGGCAAGTGAAAATTGCCTCATTAGCCAAAGTCGGGAAGTGGGTTTGGGTTAATGCCAAACAGTATCGGGGCATTTTAAAACGAAGACTAGCTCGTCTAAGATGGGAGCAGACATGGAAAAAAAGGTCTCAAAGGGAAAGTACTCGGGTCCTTCCCAAGACACAACATTCAAACAAGTCCTCTTTGCAAGCATATGGCAACAACAAGAAGTCCAAAGGAAAAGGAAAAATCATTAATGATTCTGCGTTATATAGTCCCACATCCACACCTCTCATTTGCTCGTCTGATCTTTATGTGAAAGAATTGTTAAATGTAAAAAAGAGGTTGGAGGTAGTAGAAGCTAATGAACAGGAAAGAGGTTTTACAATCCATATAATGATAGCTGAAAACCAGGCATTAGTAGAAAGCAACAAAGTTCTGAAGGAGCAAGTGGCATTGCTACAAGAAGCTCTCCTGATAGGGAAGATAGAATGACAACACATGAAGGCGAAGGTGCAAAACATGAAGGAATTTGCAGTGAAGAATATTGAGGTGATGAATGTGAAACCATCCCAGGATAAGGAAAAAGTAGTTGCCCAAATAGAGAACCATGAAGAGACATCAAGAGAAGAAATGAAAGGAGATTATGCAAAACTCTCCAAAACCTGGGCGCAAGTTATTAGCAATTCTGCAAAGAGGGAAGGAGAAACAAACATTCAGGTTGACAACATGCAAGATAGAGAAGGAAATGAAACACAAGATAGAGGAACAAACATAATTATTAAAGGCGTGAAATATTATGGGAAAAATGAATGTACTCTTGATCTTGCAAGAGACTTCTTGAAAGATAAGTTGCAATGGCAAGGGAAAATATGCCAAGCATGGAGAGTAGGTAAGCTTAACGGTGAGAGAGTCAAGCCCATAAAAGTCATCATGAGGGAAAGGAGGGACGAAATGACAAAAGTTAGGGCAGCAAGAAATGAGGGAAAGAGAGCATGGATTTATAAAGGTAAAGTTGTTATAGCGTAATTTGGACCTCCTTCCGAAACAAGGCAGCAAAACGATAACAAAGAAGATGCAGCAAAATATTCAACAAGAAATGAGGAAGCATGGTCAGTCTGGGCAAGCAGGAACAAAGACTCAACTGTGAGTCTTGCATGTCAAAACAAATAGCAATCAAGTCATACCCAAGTTTCCTTAAGATTAGGTTGTTGGAACTACAGGGGTTACCCATGGAAACGAGGACCTGGGTTAGGGCCTATTGCGAAAGGTAGAGACATAATTTGCCTCATAGAAACACATGAGCATGAAGGGTGTAGGACACCTCTGTTTGAAGGGTACTGGAAGATAGCAGTGTGGAACAAGGCAACAGGGAATGGAAAAGGGCATGTGGGTATCATGGTATTAGTGAGAGAAAAAGAAGGTCATTTCATTCATCGAGAAAAAGAAGACCCAAATAAGCAATTTGTTTGGCTTAAAATATCAGAAAATGGAAATCACATCAGAATTGCAGCATGTTATTTTGCGCCGCAAGTTTAAAAAATATACAAAATTAGAGGGCTTGACCTCAAAAATCCCTTTACAGCCATAAAAGCAGATATTGCAATATATCCTCAACTAGGTGAAGTCCTTATAGTGGGGGATTTCAATGCTAGAACTGTAGGTGAACAAGCTAGCATTCTTTGTTGTAAAGAAGATGGTGACCCTATCCGGCTTACAGAAGAGAATAATCATCAATGGGAAAGAATTTCAGAGGATAAAGATTGCAATCTCTTCGGAGAAAAATTGCTTATGCTATGTGGGGCTTTCGATTTATTCATTAGTAATGGTTTGACTAGGTGGGAAAAGTTTGGTAATTTCACTTGCAATACTTACAATGGAGCAACTGTAGTAAATTATGTAATTTACTTGCATAGTTTTTGTGAGAAAATGGAGAAAGTGTTGATTGGAGATCAAATTTGGGACTTAAAATCATATCACAAGCCAATTTATTTAAGTCTCTCTTGGACCAGAAAGAAGCAGTTAGGGTAAAAAACTTAGCGGGTTCAACAAAATCCCCCAAAGGGCAGAATTATTTTGACTCCAAAAAATTGTAATACCTTCAAAATAACGCTAGAGAGGCTCTTCGAGAAGGAGGAAATCTCATTTCATGGCCTTCATAGTCACGAATTAACACATTTAATTCAAAGCGCACTTGTTGAGTGCAAAAGAGCACAAATTAAGAAGTCTGAAACAAATTGCTTTCCAGTTAATGCTTGGTTTGACGAAGAATGCAAAAAGGCAAGGAGAATGTGGAAAGAATCAGACAAGGATAACATAAAGCTCAAATCTTACAAGCAGATATTAAGAAAGAAAATGGTTGATTTCATGGTTTCGAGGAGAGAATAACTAATCTTCCTTGGGAAAAATAACCCCAAAGTATTCTGGAAAGAGCTCCAACCGAAAAAGGTGCAAACTGAAACAACATTACAGCTTTTGAATGGTTTGACTATGCAAGACAACTTTATGAGCAGGATACCAAGGTTGACTCTCATCCCTTGGTCAACACAGACACAAAACTCTTCACGGTGCAAGAGGTAGAGATGGGTATCAAGAAGTTGGATGCTGGAAAAGCAAAAGACTTAGCTGAACTCCAAGCAGAGTATCTAAAATGGGGCTTAAAAATTCTTTCACCTCACATCACAAAAAATTTCAACAACATCATGCAACAGGGGTTCCCCTCAGATTGGAAAACTAGTATGGCAATACCTCTTTTCAAGAGTGGGGACGTCAATAATCCCTCCAATTATAGAACCATAATGATAAACCCCTTGTTTGCAAAGTTATTTGGAAGCATGTTAGAAAAGAAAATTAGTGAGTGGGCAGAAGAAAGAGACAAATGTGCTAAAGGGAAAGCAGGTTTTAAACCTAAACATTCCACAGTTGATCATCGTATAACTTTAAGACACATCATTGAAAAAGTTTGGGAAAAAAAGGAAGATTTTTTTTGTTGCTTTGTTGATTTCATAAAATCCTTTGACATGGTTCCTAGGGATAAGCTTTGCGCAGAATGGAGGAACTCGGAGTTCCTAGGCATTTGAGAGCAGTTGTGTATAGACTGTATGAAGAGGTGAAAGTCAAAATTAGAACTTCAGCAGGGATTTCTGAAAGTTTTAGAAGCGATATCGGGGTCAAGCAAGGTTTCCCTTTGTCTCCTACCCTTTTTGGCTTATATATTGACAAGCTTGAAGAGTGACTAAATTCTCAAGGGGGTGACAATATCCATTTGAGAAAGCTCGTTATAAGGCTTCTTTTGTATGCAGATGACCTTATATTGATTGCTAAATCAACTCTTGGTTTGCAAGAGCACTTACGTTCCCTTGAGTATTTATGTAGAAGGGTGGGGATGCAATTCAATATTAGAAAAACGAAAGTAATGGTTTTCTCTAACAAAAGAAAGCATAAGCAGCATAAGTTCTACTTTGAAGGCAACATTTTGGAAGAAGTTGCAGACTACAAAGACCTTGGAATTGACTTCAAAATAAATTTAAGTTGGGATGGTTGTAGAAAGAAAATAACTTTGGGGTGTTGGAAAGCATTTTATGCTCTTCAAAACAGGTGTAGAGAGGCGGAACTGTGGGACTGGAAAACCACTCTAACTCTTTTTGGGCTTCTAGTGATTCTGGTGATTCTCTACAGTTGTGAATTGTGGCCCAGTAGCACAAGTGACATGCAATGGAAACAAATTGAGAAAATTCAGAAGCATTTGATTACAAACAATTTCAAAATTAAAAGTGCAGTTCCTTATGCTATCTTGTTAAGTGAAACAGGGGTTGCTCTGATTGAAGCAATTGCTATGGTGCGAGTCATAAGATATTTGAAAAAAATTGAGCAAATGGAAGAGGACAGATGGCCCAGGGTTGTTTTTAATAATAGATTATGCAAAAGAAAGAAGACGTGGATGCAGCAAAATATCAAATGGTTTAGTAAATGGGGTATTTGCTTGAGCATGTGTCCTACAAATAGTAAAGAGATAAGAACTTTTGTTATGGATAAGTTCCACAAATTCACTTGGGAGAAAGAGTTGGGGAGAAAGAAGAAGTACTACATTGAAGAGTTTAACCCGACTCATAATCATCAACAAAAAGCGTGCATAGGGGTCAATATTTCTTAAAGATCTAAAATTCTTATTGCTCAATTAAGGACTGATTCTCATCAACTCTGTTGTGAAATAGGGCGCTGGAAAAGGCCAAAAGAAAGGTGGGAGGAAACAGTATGTATTTTTTTCTCTTCCGGAAAAGTGGAAACAGAAAAACATTTCATTTTAGAATGCGAGGCCTTCAAAGACAGTAGAGAAAATTATGCAGGTATTCCAGCAGCTAGCTCCTGGGATAATCTATTCAGTGAAGAGTTTGTCGAGAAGATGGGAGCATTTATTGTAAAACTCCACAGGAAAAGGGCTGATTATAAGAGCCAGATGGAAAAGCAATATGTCCCATAGGCTATTTTTAGCCTCGTGGACATTAAAATTACTTTTTTTCTTTCCTTCTTACCCTTGGGAACCTCTGCTATATAGAAGGGAAACGGTGGAGGAATGCACAAGTGTAGTGGAAACCCATAATGAAATGATGCGCCGCGGGAGTGGGCCGCTTGGAGATTTGAATACGAAAGGGAGAGTGGGAATTGCTACGAGATTGATTATTGCATTTTATTCTTGTGGACATTAACATTTCATTTCATTTCATTTATTAAGGGGAGGTTACTCTGATGCTTTCATCGTCTATTCAGAGCCTATAAAATATCAACATGTGTTATATTTCCTCTATATGTGTGTCCGTCGATTATGTTATTAATCTGCCTTCATCATCGATTTTGTGACCTCCTTGATTGCCCTTTCCCCATTACCTTGTCTTCATCGTCGATCTTGTCACCACCTTGATTGCCCTTTCCCCAAACCCTATCCATCTTAATCGTTTGTGTTGGTGATGTTTTATCAAATGTTGCCCATTAAATCAAATACCATGTATCCACATCTAAGTGTGCGGATTTGAGTACAAGTCCGATATACATTACCTAGTCGATGTTGACCATTGGCTTCGATCTGCTTTTCCTTTTCTACTCTTTTTGCTCGTATCAATCCCTCACAATTTGAACATCGATCATAGGGTTTGACAGCGTTGGAAATTTTTTAAACTGCAATTGTACACTCCCCTGTCTCTGTGTATTATTGTAGCGCATTTTGAAGCTTCAATTTTTACATTTTCCTCATCTCGGTATATCACTGTTGATGATATTCCCATCTCTGTGTATTATGTTGTGGCTTTGCCTCCCATATTCTGGCTTTTAGGGACACAGGAATTGGAGTTTGAATATTTTCTTTTCTTTTTTAAAAAACTAAGATAACATCTATATCCCTCCTCCTCCGTTAAGAAATAGTTTGAGAATGACGAAGAACAAATCTTCCCGATTGCCCGGTATTGATGGAATTGTGGCAAGCTCTGGATTGATTTTTTGGCACCCCTACCTTTATATTAGTGCCTCCTAGCTAAGACCTTTGCAAGCAAAGACGGATAATGAAATGAAATGAGATTTTTTAATGTCTACGAGACTAAAAATAGTCTATGGGACTATGAGTTCCATGTTTTTCGCCTTTTGCATTTCAGTCCTTTTCTTATTCAAATTGATGATGAGTTGGCCCAACCTTCTAACAATCTCATCGTTGAAAAGACAATACCAAGAAACCGATGCTAACATATTCCCATAACTTTATCTGATGTCTTTGAATGCATCACATTCCAAAATAAAATGTTTTTCCGATTCCACTGCCCCAGACATGCAAAATGTACACACTCATTCTTCCAAGCTTCTTTAGTCCTTTTCCACCATCCTATTTCACACCAAAGTTTATGTGAGTTGGTTCTTAATTGAGCAATAAGAACCTTTTCCCTCCACGGAATGTTAGCTCCAATGTACTCTTTTTGTTGGAGATCATACTTAGGGTTGAATTCTTCAATTTAGTACTTCTTCTTTCTACCCAACTCTTTTCCCCATACATATTTACGAAACTTCTCCATAACAAAATTATTTAGCTCCGTGCTATTTGTGGGACAAGCATTGAGGTAGATATTCCATTTTTTCATCCATGTGTAGTTTTGTCTCATCCATGTTTTATTTCTTTCACTCATGCCTTCCTTGAAGATAACATTAGGCCATCTACCTACTCCCATTTTCTCAATTCTTTTTAGATATCTTACGAGTCGCACCATAGCAATTGCTTCGATATGAATTGCTCATGTTTTGCTCAGCATTATCTCGTAAGGTACCGAACTTTTTTATTTTGAACTTGCTCATGATCAAGTGTTTTTGGATTTTCTCAATTTGCTTCTATTTTGAGATAGGGGTGCTGCTAGCCCACAATTCACACCCATATAACATCACTGAACAAACTAGGAGTCCAAATATCACTTTAATCATTTTCCAATCCCATAACTTTGCCTCTCTACATCTGTTTTGAAAAGCACATAATGCTTTCCACCCTCCTAAAATTCTCTTCTTTCTACAGTCCTCCCAATTAAGTTTGTTGTTGAAATCAATCACGAGGTATTTGTACTCATTTGCTTCTTCAAGAATTTTGCCTTCAAAGAAGAACATATGCTGACTCTGCTTCCTTTTATTAGAGAAAATCATTATCCTGGTCTTGCTAATATTGACTTGCATCCCCACTGATCTACAAAAATGGTCAAGGGCATATAGGTGCATCTACAATCCATGGGTCGATTTAGAAATCAATACAAGATCATCAGCATGTAAAAGAAGTATTATCACAAACTCCCCCAATCGAACACCATCCCCACCTTGCAAATTTAGCCACTCTTCCAATTTATCAATATATAAACCAAAAAGAGTAGGGAATAGAGGACAACCTTGCTTGACTCCAATGTCACTTCTAAAGCTTTCTGAAATACCTATTGAGGTTCTAATTTTGACTTTCACCTCTTCATAAAGTCTATGGCTGGCAGCTCTATAATGCAAAGGAATTTCAAGTTCCTCCATTCTACACCACAACTTATATTTAGGGATTGTGTCAAATTCCTTTTTGAAGTCAACAAAACATCGGAATACTTCTTCTTTACCCCCCCAAACCTTTTCAATAATGTGTTTCAACGTGATGGTGTGATCCACTGTAGAATGATTCGGCCTAAAACCCGCTTGTCCTTTTGCCCTCTTTTCTTTTACTTCTGCCCACTTACTAATTCTATTTTCTACCATGTTGTCAAAAAGTTTTGCAAACAAAGGATTGATCATAATGGTTCTATAATTGGAAGGATTATTAATGTCTCCACTTTTAAAAAGGGGTATTTCTAGGCTAGTTGTCGAGTCTCTTGGGAATCCTTGTTGAATATTTCCATGATGTGCAATGCAACAGTGTTCATTCCCCATTTTAGATACTCTGCTTGAAGTTCAACCAAGTCTTTTGATTTTCCTGTTTTCAGCTTCTTAATTCCAATCTCCACCTCCTGTATTGTGAAGAGCTTTACAGTTGTGTTGAGACCCGGGGGAGGCTCAACCTCTGATTCTTTCTCATAGAGTTGTCTTGCATATTCAAACCATTGATTAGATGTAATATTATTTTCGATTTGCTTCTTCCTTGGTTGAAGTTCCTACTAGAAAAGCTTTGGGTTATTCTTGCCTAGATATATTAACTCTTCTCGCCTTGTTTGCATGAACTCCTCTTTTTTCCTTTTTAGTATCTGCTTATATAAATTTTCATTCATCTTCTTGTTACACAGTAATTTGTCACCGTTTCTGCAATCCCCGTCCCGTACATTGGAGGGCTCATTCCGTGACCTGTGAGTAGTGACATGGCTTGAAACCACTTTCATGACATCCCTCTGAACAAGAGCTTTCATTGCCCTGAAGACATTTCCTTGTGGGAAACCCTGAAAATGGCCCTTTTAGCATTGGCGCGAGCAGGCAGTTCAGCACCCTCGCCAATGGGGAAAATACTTCAAAGAGGCCGCGCCAGTTGGCGCTCTGTCCCAGAGTCGCACTCGCGCTAGCCAATTTGAGAGGTGTTTTTTAAAAATAAATGGCGGAAGTTTCGTCCTAACTGATCCAGGAACTGATATCTATCTTGAGTTGGGAGGTTTGGCTACAGATTTCCATATAGAGGAAGTGGTTTGCCACCTCTCATGGAAGCTTCCTTGATGATAGGGCCAATCCCATGATTATAGGGATCCCAACTCCTCTTCCTCCATCTATAAAAGCTTGCCCATCTCCATGGCAAGCTAGTCTTGAAGTCCCCAAATTTCCAAGAGCCTTATGCTGCAAGAGCCTCCATAATTCCCTTAAGGCCACTTCAAGTAAGGAGACTATCGTCAAGAGCTGAAGAGAGAGGTTTGTCCCATCCTTGACAGACTTTTTGAGACGTGTTCTGCTGGCGACCCCTCCAAAGGAGAATTTAGCGTCAGAACTATGGTTGTAATTTTCCTTTGATTGATTATTAATGAACGACTATTGGTTATGGTTCCACTCTTGTTATTGTTCATAATAATGAGTTGTGTCCTTTCTGACTGACATATAGTTGCATCTACTGGATTTTATGCTTGCGTTTGTTTTGTTTCTCGCATGTGCAGGTGTCCCATCACGAATATCGTGGGGATCGTGATCTGCCAGGGCTGAGGAATGGGAGCGCCACCTCTTCTGCAACGACCGCGTTGGATTCCAGGTAAGCCTTCGTCGCTAGTTGGTTTATTTGCAATTAGGAACCTGCACTATAGCGTGATTGATTGTTGCTAGACCTGGTCTGGGCTAGTAGGGATCGCCTCTGTCCGTAGAGGGGATTTACCTCCACAACAAATTGGCGACTCCACTGGGGATCATTAGCTTGTTGTCGTTCGTTTTATGAGCTATAGATGGAGCCTGAAGTTGGCCAGATAGCCTTCGAAACGTTGTTGCTCTACAATTGCGAAGTAGATCAAAGCCGCTTTAGTCAATCTCCGGTTTAGTTTGTAAACTAAACCCTTGGAGCATTGTCTTGCTTTTTTGGTTGATTCTTGATTCTCCTTGCTTGATCCGCTCTTTTGGGCTGGTTCTTTTTGTGGATTTGGGTCTTTGATAGCTTGATCATTCACTGGTGTGCTTGTTGGATTGCTTCTTTTTTATTTTTGACTGGGAAACTCGACTGGCGCGCTTTTCAGCCCGACAGTCGCGCCCATTGACGCATGTTGCTTGTGTATTACCCGCGCCAATTCGTTTCTGGCGCTAGTTTTAGCCTCACAGTCGCACCAATCCTGTGAGCTACTAGGGTTTGTTCAGTTCTGAGCTTCTTGAGCCTGGTCTGTGTGTTTGGTCTTGATTTTTCCACTGTTTGAGTGTTTTGGAGCCTGGATTGACTAGCTGTTACCTTCATCCTTTAGTTGTTTGCCCATTTCCATCAATTTTGCATTTCAGCCCTAGGTCATCTAGGTGCTGTTGTATGTCGAGCCTTCCTTAGGAGTTTTTGGTCTCTTTCGGTTCAGTCAATCTTCTGATTGCTTCTTTGCATTTATTTGGTGGTTTTCTATTGTCTCATTGCGTTGTTTGAGTGATTTTTTTCGTCTTCATTCGAATTTCGCTTCATCTCGTCTTGGGCCTAGATTACATGACTCATTTTGAGTCTTTGGGATTCTTTCGTTTTGAGGGACTTTTGGTCGATTTGAGGTCTGATTGTGATTGCCATTGAGTGGAATTTGTTTGGTTTTGCTCTTTTGTCATCGTATCTCGAATTGCCTTTGCGTTAGTTTTCATTTTTTAGTGCACTTTGCTCTGAAATATTGAAAATAAAAAAATCTCTTTTGCTTGTCATTAGTTAATGAGAATTAGATCTTTTCGGTGTTAGTAGTGATTAGTGACTTTGAACGAAAAGCTTTTAATTTCCATTAGTTGCATTAGAGGTATCATTGGTTGTCTTCTGTTCATTTCGTCGTTGTGTGGAAAGCTCTCAACTCTCTCATAAGTAGCTTTCATCGAATGAAATGATATACTATGGCATATAGATTGCATTTAAGAGATTTTGAGACATTACATTCGCTGGGGCCTGAAAATTGAAACGTAATTGAAGATAAACTTTAAAATTTACTCAATTTACACTAAGGCATCATTGAAATCTAACGAAACACATTTAGAGGTCTAGGCTAGAGACGTGTTCCGACGTCTTTAAACCTAGTAGCTATTACGTCGTTTTTATTTTTACATGTCGCTTAGGCACTCCCTCTCTGTGCTCCCCCGTACCATCGCGTATATAAAGGAGACCCCACTAGGCTGGCATCCGGAAGAAGAAAGAAGAAAGAAGAAAACAGGGAGAGAGAGAAAGAAAGAAAGGGAGAGAGAGAGAGAGAGAGAGAAAGGCAGGGAGAGAGAGAGAGAGTGTGGATCCATTAGGTTGTAGTTCGTCGTCTATACTGTGGATACACTTTATACACATCTGTGGAGATTGCTCGCATCGTACTCGCAAGTCCTTGCTGATTTTCATTTTGAAACCAAGGTGTATATTGCAGTTCACGGTTATTTGGTACACCCTTTGCCTAGTATTCCCGAGTAGTCATTTTGATCCTATCTGACTCCCTAAATTTGAAAGGATCACCAAGCGCTTGTCCTTTCACGCTTGTGTCAAATCTGAAAGAGATAGAGTCACCTTTTCAACCGTTTCTCGACTCTTAAAACATGAAACGGTGAAGTTTCTTATTTTTCAATGTGGTAAAAAATTAATCACCCACGATCACATGCCCTGTTAGATTTTGCTTGTCAGCCGTTTGATTGTGTGTCTTGACTCTTTTTCAGCCCGTGTGTGTGTTTGATCTTTTCTCTTATCGTTGCTACCACAGTGGCGGAACCTTCGGTTTCGTCTACTGGTAGTCCTTATACGGACGATTCATCAGAGGTTTCCCAATCCTCTGCTGAACTTCAGCAGCCCATTGTTTATGAGCAACCCTTTGGGGGACCAGTTGAGTTCAATTGGCCCTATTCCGACCCTTGGTCTGAATTAAGAGTAGGGGCATAGTTCCTTTCTCTTACATCAGGTTCGTCGTTTATAGCTGCTATTTTTCCTCCTAGTCCTCACCGTCTATTACGAGATCTAGCGGCAGGCTCCAACATGAGTGATTCCAGTGAGGAAATACCAACGTCTGGTGAAGACTACCAGCTCTTCCCACGAAGATTATTTCCAGGAGACAACTCTGAACCAGCCATTATGTCTTCATCCGGTCTCTCATTGCCAGCAGGGTATAGATCCTTGGGTCAGATCATTTCCGCCGCCGCCCATATGGGAGTGTCAGCTCCTTCTATGAGGCTGGTTGCTCCTTCATTAGGGATGTCTCCTCAGACACCCGTCACTTCTATACCCACTCGGCCCATGGTCTGTGTGGCCGCATCTGCACCCGCTGTCACGGCACCCTCCGCGAGGGCTATGCCGCCTCTTGAAGACGTTTATATAGCGACTGCTATACCGGAGAACATCTCTCCAGAGGAGTTTCGGTTGTCCCTACAACAACCGAACCCCGAGGTTGGACCATCCTCCCAAGATCCCAACTGCTCTTATTTTTCGCACTATGCACAGGATGGTACACCCGTGTATGCTTTTCTAGGTCAGTATGATGAGCACGGGGACATTTTACGTCTACCCGCTCCTGAGGCTCACCTCCATGCTCAAGGTTTACCTTATAACCAGGCTTATAACCCGCAAGGGCAACCTTTCCAAGGCCAACCTTCGGGCCAACCTGGCTATCCTTATGACCCGCAAGGGCAGCCCGTGCAAGGCTATCCTGCGGGCCAGCAAGGGCCATCATACGGTCCGCAAGGACAGTATTACAACCCTTCTAGTCTGTTGAAAATGCAACAAGATGATGGAGCTTAGTGAAATAAAGTCGCCTTCACTAAGTGGGCTCGCAGGCTATTTTTGGCGCAAAGTCTATTTTTATACTATGTCTATTTTTAGACACAGGGATCATGGTCTATGAGTTGCAGGATGATATTTATGGATGATTGGTCGAGTTGGTAAAAATAGATGGACCTCTATTTTTAGACATTGGGCGGTTTCTATTTTTAGACTGCCGGGCTAAAAATAGAACAGTCAAATATTATTAACTCTTAATAATATTTAGACTATAAACATTATCTTATCCTCTTGGAGCACTTCAGTTTGATGCTTGGATGTGGCACATGCAGCTGACAGAAGGAAATACGTTTTTCCTAAGGGTTATTTGAGCTATTGCATGGTTGACTTCAGTTAGAACTCATGTGGCAGAGTTTGGTGGAGTTGATGAGACAGTTGGTGGAGTTGTGTTCGGTTTAACTTAGTTGAACTAGTTGTATTTAGTCTAACTGATAAATACACTAGTGATGAGTGGTGTGAATTAATTATAAATTAATTCACTAATTATTAACTCATAATTCAACTAAATAACACATCAGTTAACTGCAATGCATAGACAGTTCAGTGGAGACCAATGTTAGAGGTGGGTGAAAGGGTGAGTCTACTATCAGTTGTGACTATTGGCTGTGCATGAGATTTGCACACACATTGATGGAGATTGCCAATGAGGATTGCACAGTTGGAGCTAGTGGGATTCGAACTTGGATCTCATCATTAATCAAATTGGATTGCGCAGTAGAGGCAGGCAGACTTGTGAAGGAGATTTGAACCTGTGACTTGTTCATCTTCATAACTAGTTTTGTGTGTAGCTTTGAGATAGTGCTGAGAGCTGTGAGAGCTTTGTGCTATGTATTGTTACATGTTCTCTATCATTATAATATACAGATAGTTGGGGGTTTTCAGCCATTTCTTTCCCCATTACATACTGTTTTGATATGTGTGCTTGATCATGTTTTAATGAGTGCATGCGACTGCTTTCTATTTCCGCATATTGATGATCAATTGTAGAAGAGGTTATGTATTATGCATGAAGCTTAAATAGTGTGTAATCAGGATAATCTCGGTGAATAATTCAGCAAATTATTCAAATTTCTACATGGTATCAGAGTAGAGAATTGATCATCGGGATCTATTACAGTGATTACAATTATTTCGGTAGACAGAGTTTGTAACGGGCCAGGTAGCCTCTAGATCCATCCTTTCTCTGAAAGGTGATATATCCAATAAACGCCCCTACAGTCGATCTCTGTGCTAGAAATAATTTGTTCTCACAGATCCAGAAGCAGTTGAGTTTTGAGCTTGGAATTCGAATTTTGCAGCAGTTTGTTTTCTTGGTGCCGGAGTTGAAATGTCTTTCAACGGTTTGCGACTGGAATATGCCCTTGAGGGCAGTTCGAATTATGTTGCATGGAAGGACATAATGGAGGCGGTATTAGATGATAACGGGCTGAAGGAGTTCATAGATGCTGAGATCCCAAAGCCTACTGATGCTGCTCAAGTTGAAGCTTGGCAAAAGAAGATGGCGGAATGTCGAAGGATTCTATTGGAGGGCGTGAAGGATCACATTGTATTCAGCCTGCATGGAAAGGCTTCTCCATACTTGATGTGGAAAGTGTTGACAGATCTATTCCAGAGCAAGAGCGACCAGAGAAATTTGGCGCTCAAAGATAAACTCAGAAACATTAAAATGGAGAAAGGCGACAATATCGCCAAATATATCACGAAGTTCACTCAATGCAGAGATGAGCTGGGAAGTGTGGGGGTGACTGTCGATGATGAGGACTTGGTGGACTTGGCTCTCCTTGGTCTTCCGAAGAGTTGAAATTCCTATCAGGACTCTGTCAATGGTCGGGAGAAGTTTCCGGGATGGGAGCGACTTTGGTCAGATCTCATGCAAGAGGAGATAAGGCGAACTACCGGGGACGGATCTTCATCGAAAGGCATCGATGAAGAAAATTGCGCTTTGGCTACCAAAGCAAAGAAGGGGAAGAGCAAGAAAGCTTCTCGGTACGGTGCGAAAGGCAAGAAGCAAGACATGTCCAAGGTGAAGTGCTTTCACTTTGTCACCGGCCACCAGTTTTTCGGCGGAAGTCGCATGCTTGGTCGCAAGTGTGATGGGATCAGTATGGTTCTTGGATAGTGGTGCGTCTTTTCACATGACTGGAGATCGAGATCTGTTTTCAGATTTGGATGAGAAAGATCTTGGAGTGCACATCGAGATGGGTGATGATGGTAGATACAGTGCGACCGGTATCGGTACCATTTCCTTTGAGAGGGATTCTGGTAAACCCTTCGTATTAAAGGAAGTGATGCATGTTCCAGGATTGAAGAAGAATCTGATCTTTGTGGCGATGTTGGAAGACAAGGGGTATGATGTTGTCTTCAGCGAGGGAAAGGCTTTCCTGCATAGTAAGACAACTGGAGAAACCCAAAAGATAGGGGTTCGAATCAAGAACCTTTATCAGTTGCAAGTAAATGGCTGCGTAGCAATGGCATGCAAGGCGGAAGGAGTGGTGAGCCGGGATGATGGCGAGCTGTGGCACCGGAGATTGGGCCACCTTCACCATGGAGCTTTGAAGATACTGCAGCATATTTCTACTGGGCTTCCTAAGGGCACTCTTGCGCAGTCGGATCGGTGCAAGGGGTGTCCCTTGGAAAAGGCTAACGAAAGCCACCTTTCATGAGAAGGATAGTCGCGCCACGACGATCCTTGAGAGAATCCACACAGACATGTGTGGACCTTTCTCAGTAGTTTCGACAGCAAAGCACAGGTACTATGTGATCTTTGTTGATGATTATTCTCGGAAGTGCTGGATCTTCTTCATGCAGAAGAAGAGCAAGACATACTCAAATTTCTGTGAGTTCAAGGCGTTGGTTGAGAAGGAATCGGGGAAGCATGTGAAGGCTCTTAGGAGCGAAAATGGTGGTGAATTCATCTCTGGCTAATTGAAGGACTTCAGCGACGAAGGGATTCGGAGAGAGCTCCTTCGCACCCCATAACCCACGGCGAACGGGGGTTGCGGCGGAAGAACGAGGAAACGATCGTGGGTGCTGCACGGGGCGATGTTGCATGATCGGGGCCTACCCTTCACTTGTGGGCGGAGGCATGCGGCTCTTGCCGGTATATGTGCAGAACCGTTGTCCTCACAGGATAATTGGCATGAGTACACCCGAGGAGGCGTTTTCTGGTAAGAGGCCTGATATTTCCCATTTGAGGATTTTGGTTCACCTGTTTACATTCATGTGACTAAGGATGCCAGGAAGAAGCTGGAGCTAACTGTAGAGGTTGGGATATTTGTGGGGTACACTAATACACCCCACAACTATCGTGTGTATTTTCCAGACAATCGCAAGATTGTTGTGCGGCGGGATATCAAATTTCATGAGGAGAAAGCCATGAAGTGTTCACTTGAGAGGGAGCCACACTTGCATGCAGATGAGGAGCTATTAGCTCCTAAGGATGAGCCTCAGGATGTGGATCAGCCACAAGAGGAGGTTCATGGAGTGGAAGAGACCACTAATGCGGCCTTGACCATCAGAGGGCGCAAGCGCACTAGAGAAGCTGAGCGACTAGCTCAAGATGCAGAGAATGTTGTAGGACCACCTACAGCACATCGCAGGCAGAGACAGTCACCGGATCGGTACATTGGATACATGGCTCTTGTGAGCAAATGTGTCGTGATGGAGCCATCCTCTTTCGAGGAAGCTGTGGAGGAGCCCGCATGGGTAGATGCCATGATCGAAGAGTATGATTCGGTGTCGGAAACGGTGCATAGGAGGTGTCCGCGGCCAGGAGGAAATCGAGTGGTGGGTTCGCGATGGATCTACAAAGTGAAGCGGCGGTGACGGGAGTGTGGAGAAGTACAAGGCAAGATTTGACACCCGTGCTTCTCACGGATCGAGGATCGATTATGAGGAGACTTTTGCACCTGTCGCAAGGTACTCTTCCATACGGACGATCCTTGCTCTCTCAGCACAGATGGGGTGGCACATCCATCAGATGGATGTGAAGACTGCATTCCTCAATGGAGTCATTGAGGATGAGGTGTACATAGAGCAGCCTGAAGGTTTCGAGATCTTCAGCAGTGAGTCGCATGTGTGCCGACTCAAGAGAGCACTGTATGGGCTGAAGCAAGCACCTCGTGCTTGGTACACACGGATAGACAGTTACTTCACCGGACTTGGATTCTCCAAGAGTGAGGCGGATCCTAACCTGTACCAGATTGTGGTGGAGGGGAAGTTGTTGATCATTGTATTGTATGTAGATGATCTGATTTTGACGGGTGATGAGCTGTTGATACTTTCATGCAAGGAGGACCTTGCTAGAGAGTTTGAGATGAAGGACTTGGGCCTCCTTCATTATTTCCTGGGATTGGAGATTTGGCAGCGCAGTGGAGGACTGTTTGTTTCTCAGGGTAAGTATGCCCGGGAGATACTGGAGAGGTTCAACATGCATGACTGCAAGCCTGTTGTGATATACTATTTCACGGAGGTTGGGAGGAAGAGGAGGATGCCCGCCGGCGAATTGTGGATGCCACTGTTTATCGACAGTTGGTGGGGTCGCTTATGTATCTGGTCAATACATGACCCGATATATGCTATGCAGTTAACCATCTTTCACAAGCTATGGTTAAGCCTACCAAGCTCTTCTGGAAGGCGGGAAAGCATGTATTGCGTTATCTCAGAGGCACATCAGGATATGGATTGTGGTATAGACAGGAGGATGAGGTGAAGCTATGTGGCTTCACGGATGCAGATTGGGCAGGGAGCCCAACGGACAGAAAGAGAACATCTGGAGGGATTTTCAGTATCGAAGATGGAAACCTTGATTTCACGAGTATTGAGACGGATCTGCGCAGCACTCGGTTCCGCGGAGGCCGAGTTATGGCTTATAACTGCGCTGCATGCGGGCATATCCATTTGAGGAAAGATTAAATTTGGGTTGTTCGGAGTCGCATTTGGAGCCCTCTTGTGATTTATTGTGATAACTAGAGCTGCATTAAGCTCTAGGCTAATCCATTATTTCATGATAGATCCAAACACATCGACATCAGGTACCATCATATCAGAGACTGTGTTCAGCGGAGGATCATGATGCTTTCATATATTCCCATGGAGGATCAGGATGCTGACATTCTGACGAAGGCGCTCACCAAGAGAAAATTTGAGTTCCACAGAGGCGGGATAGAGTTGCGGAACCAATCCTCTTGTTGAGAGGGAGTGTTGAAAATGCAACAAGATGATGGAGCTTAGTGAAATAAAGTCGCCTTCACTAAGTGGGCCCGCAGGCTATTTTTGGCGCAAAGTCTATTTTTAGACTATGTCTATTTTTAGACATAGGGATCATGGTCTATCAGTTGCAGAATGCTATTTATGGATGATTGGTCATGTTGGTAAAAATAGATGGACTTCTATTTTTAGACATTGGGCGGAATCTATTTTTAGACTGCCAAGCTAAAAATAGAACAGTCGAATATTATTAACCCTTAATAATATTTAGACTATAAACATTATCTTATCCTCTTGGAGCACTTCAGTTTGATGCTTGGATGTGGCACATGCGGTTGACAGAAGGAAATACACTTTTCCTAAGGGTTATTTGAGCTATTGCATGGTTGACTTCGGTTAGAACTCATGTGGCAGAGTTTGGTGGAATTGATGAGACAGTTGGTAGAGTTGTGTCCGGTTTAACTTAGTTGAACTAGTTGTATTTAGTCTAGCGATAAATACACTAGTGATGAGTGGTGTGAATTGATTATAAATTAATTCACTAATTATTAACTCTTAAATCAGCTAAAGAACACATCGATTAACTGCAATGCATTAGACCGAGTTCGGTGGAGACCGGTGTTAGAGGTGGGTGAAAGGGTGGAGTCTACTATAGAGTTGACTATTAGGTTTGTGCATGAGATTTGCACACATTGATGGAATTGCCAATGAGGATTGCGCGGTTGGAGCTAGTGGGATTCGAACTTGGATCTCATCATTAATCAACTTGGATTGCGCAGTAGAGGCAGGCAGACTTGTGGAGGAGATTTGAACCTATGACTTGTTCATCTTCATAACTAGTTTTGTGTGTAGCATTGAGATAGTGCTGAGAGCTGTGAGAGCTTTGTGCTTTGTATTGTTACATGTTCTCTATCATTATAATATATATATAGTTGGGGGTTTTCAGCTATTTCTTTCCCCATTACATCCTGTGTTGATATGTGTGCTTGATTATGTTTTAATGAGTGCATGCGACTGTTTCTATTTCCGCATATTGATGATCAATGGTAGAAGAGGTTATGTATTATGCATGAAGCTTAAATAGTGTGTAATCAGGATAATCTCGATGAATAATTCAGCAAATTATTCAAATTTCTACATGGTCAGCTTTGTGCGGCCTGTTTCGGTACCAACCGGGGCCGGTATATGGTCCTGGGGGGAAAATCCAGCCTTCTCAACCCATGCAACCTCAGTATCCTGTTAATCCAAACGTTGCACACCAGCCAGGACCATCTTATGGTCCTGCTGCAGGTCAACCTGGTTACCAGCCACCACCTGGCTCCATTCCTCCACCAGGCCAACGCCGATTACATCGTGTACAACCGATGCTTCTCCATGACCAAGTCAGCACAGTACAGCGGGTCTTTGTTCATCTAGGTCAACCTGTTAAGCCAGGGCAGCCCCCTCACCCAGGTCAGCTTGCTCAACCAGGCTAGCATGTCCATCCTATTAACCCTGCACAATAGCTAACTTATTCGATGTCGCAGCCAAATCAACCGCTGCACCCTAATTATCAGGCTCAGCAGGGTCCCACCTACCAGCAGCCCACTCAACCTCAGGGTGGCTACTATTCTCATGGTCAATATCGACCGAATTATAGCCGGCCCCAAGGGTATAACTATTGTCCTCAACAACCCAGTTATACCTATACTGAGCAGCCAAATCCAAATGCTGCTTACACGGGGCCGACTCCTAATCAGGGTCCATACTCTGGTTATCAACCCCTGTACGCTGGTTACCAGCAGTCGAATCAAGCTGGTTATAACACCTACACCCCCTACTATCAGAATCCTACTGGACAGAACCCATGGGGGCAAGGATATTCCCAACCGGCATGGAGTACAGATATTGGTCCTTACCCAGGGCCAGGTATGCCGTCTAATCCACCATTGTCGTTCCTGGCTACCTTGGAGTTACCGGATGTTTCAAAATTAACGAATGATCCAATACTGCATAATCCTTATTGGCCTCCGATTCCTACCAAGGTGCCCGACGATTGCCCCAAGTTTGAGGGTAAAGCTGGGGAGGACCCCCAAGCTCATGTGATGACCTACCATCTTTGGTGTTCGTCCAACTCTTGGGTGGATGATTCAGTTCGTCTACGCCTCTTCCAGCGCACTTTGACTGGCGCTGCAGCTAAGTGGTATATTGAATTACCCCGTGGCATCTTTCAAGATTTCAATACATTAGCCATGGATTTTCTGACTCACTTTCAGTTACCGGTTCGCTACGAAGCCGGGACGCACCTCCTGACTTCTTTGAAGTAGGACAAAGCCACCCACATTTCTGATCACATTCATGAGTGGTGACGTCGTCGTAGACTGATCAAGTTTCATATACCTGATCAGATACTAACTCATTGGTTCACCACCTCCTTTGTTAACAAAATCGCCCAAGATATTGCTATGGGAGCGTGTGTGACTGAAGAACAAGCCATCGCACGTGCTCAATATCTGGATCTGGTATACTCACAATCCAGCACGCTGTATGATATCTTGCCTGATGCTCCATGGTCTGGAACCTCTAAAGCCCCACCTACCCCAGCAGTGGATGGTGTTATTGGCTCCGTATCTCAGAATTCGAAGAAATCCTCGAATGGGAAGCAGAAGTCCAACTCATCCAATAATTCTGCTCCTCCCGCCCCTACCGATTCTGGCAAAACTGCAGAGGTTAACGCCGTTCAGGCCAATCCTACGGAGAAAGCCTCCAAAGGGAAAAGGAAGGGCAAAGGTAAATCCAAATCCGACGCCCCAAAGCCAGAATCCAAACCTCGTACTGAGGATGGTTCTCAACGTAAACCGAAGTACCCCTGCCTCATTTGTGAAGGAGACCATTATACCAAGGATTGTCCACGACGATCTGAAGTTAGTCAACTTCTCAAAGGCTCTAAAGGGACTCCGGTATTCTTAAAGAACCATTCCCGTCTCAGCAGACCCAGATGGTTGAACAGCCTTCGCCATCTGCACCATTTGGGTCCCAAGTTTTTATGATGAATGGTGCTGCACCTATCTCTATTGCCACACGTTCGAAGGATTACAAAAAATTGTGGCAGGCACCTGGGAAGGTAGTTGTGGATGGACCACCTCCCCCATCTGTCTTCAGTTCGTTGGAAATTGAGAAGCCTACCCCTGAACCTATTGTGAAGCCACCTTCTAAAGGTGTTTTACGAAGATCTTCTTACAATTTGAATGCCCGTGCCACTCAACACTACAGTATTGTTGAGGATTTGGCATAGGCGCCTTCTGCTATGTCTGCACTAGAAGTTCTTCAAAGTTGTCCTTCGCAATGGAAGGCTTTGTTGTCTGCAATCGGTGGCATTGATCCCGCCGATTCAAGTCTTCTCACCTTCGACTTAGAGAATTTCACCCCCCGACTTCCACATCAGATCGCTCTTGTTATTCAAGTCGGGATCAACGGTCTTAACATCCATAGGGCCGTTGTGGATGAAGGTGCCTCTACCTGTGTCATGTCGTCCTCTTGCTAGAAGGCCATTGGCTCTCCGGCCCTTTCATCATCTCCCAATGCCCTAGAGGCATTCGATGGTCGGGAATCCAAACCCATGGGTGTTCTCGAGAGTTTAGCGATCACTTTACAGGGGAAGACAGTCAACGTAGAAGTAGAAGTGGTTAACGCCAAGCTTAAATACAATATACTTCTCGGACGCAGCTGGACTCATGCCATGCTATGCGTGCCATCCACCGTTTTTCGACTTCTTAAGTTCCCTCACGAGGGAAAAATCGTTACCGTGGATCAGTTGTCCTTCTTCGCCTCCACCTCCGAGAACAACGTTCCATACGTGGATCAGATCCCAAATCCCCCTGACAGTGTAGGACCCGGTCTCTTCAAGGACCCCGTCCTCATGGGTATTTGTCCCACACGACCACCGCACACCGCTCAAGTTAACATGATCTCCAGGTCTGATGACCCCTGGCTCATCCCTACGCCTGAGCAGGTGCTTGAGTTTGGAGAATCAATGCCCTTGACTCCAGTAGAGATTAGCTACTGTGAAATTGTTGCTGCATCTGATCCTCCCCCTCCTCAGCATGCTCATTCGAGCATGGCTCTCGACATCTATTCTCAATCCCCTTGGCTTGGCGAGGCCGACTCGTCAGATCCTCTTAAAGAGACTTTTCCTTCTGATGAAGCCATTATTGAAACAATGTCTCTTGAGGAGCTGCCTTGGAGCGATGGACATCATTGTTCCTCCTTTATGCCCTGCCTGGGGGCAATGTCGGATTGTCTAGAGCATTATGCATCTCAGGTTCCTACTCCTCCTCTCCAAACGCCCATTTTGACGCATGAGGTTCTTTCGGAAGGAAACCTGAGTAATATCACTCAAACCATCCCGATCAACATCTCCGTTAAACCGGGGATCATTGAGAATATACACGTGGGAGTGACTTGTTCTCCTGATGAGATTCAAGTCTATACTGATCTTTTTAAATAATTCAGAGATGTGTTCACCTGGTCCTACGAGGAAATGCCGGGGATTGATCCCAGTATCGTAGTGCATGAGATTCCAACCTACCCTGGTGCGAAGCCCGTGCGCCAACGCTTACGCCCCATGCATCCTCGGAAAGCCGCTGCAATCAAGGCAGAAGTTGAAAAACTTCTGAACGCGGGCTTTATTTATCCCATCCCCCTCACAGAATGGGTTTCCAACATTGTCCCTGTTGATAAAAAACAGGGTACTATTAGGGTCTGTGTTGATTACCGCGATATTAATCGCGCCTGTCCGAAAGATAACTATCCCACTCCGTTCATAGACCAGATTATCGACGAATGTGCCGGAAGTGAGATTTATTCCTTGATGGACGGTTTCTCAGGGTATAATCAGATCAATATTGCGCCTGAGGATCAACACAAGACTGCATTCATCTGTCCATGGGGTACTTTCGCGTATAAAAAGCTCCCGTTCGGCTTGAAGAACGCTGGAGCCACTTTTCAGCGTGCGATGTCTTATGCTTTCCATGACATTCGCCATATCGTTCAGCCTTATCTGGACGACTTGCCAGCTCATTCAGCTAGGCGAGAGGATCACCCTGAACACCTCCGCCAGATTTTCCTTCGCTGTAGGCGCTACAATATTAGGCTCAATCCTCATAAGTGCGTCTTCGGCGTGGATTCTGGCCGTCTTTTGGGATTCATAGTCTCCAAAGACGGAATTCACCTTGACCCTTTAAAAGTCGAGGCTATCATCAACCTCCCATCACCCTCCTCGTTATATCAGTTGCAGAGTCTGCAGGGAAAAGCGAACTTCCTTCGACGCTTTATCCCGAACTACGCCGAGGTGGCCAAAGGATTCACACGCCTATTAAAGCAGAATGTTCCCTTCCATTGGGACGAAATTGCTCAACAATCCTTTGAGAAGCTGAAGACGTTACTCGTTAATGCTCCTTTGCTTCGTCCTCCGGACTATCGTCGTGATTTCACTTTGTATCTCGCCGCCGCGTTTAGCACCATAGCTATGGTTTTGGTGCAGGATGATGATGATGGTAATGAACATGTTGTTTATTATCTATCACGAAACCTTCTCGATACAGAAACGCGTTATGCTCATGTCGATAAGTTGGCGTTAGCAACAGTACACGCTGTGCAGCGTTTTCGCCATTACATCCTGTTGCGTACGATAACAATGGTTTCGGATTACAACCCCATGACATATATTCTCTCTAGACAATTACTGGGGGGAAAATACTCCAAATGGATCGTTATCCTGCAGGAGTTTGACTTAGAGTTCACCACTGCTAAGTCAACCAAATCACTTGTTTTCGCGGATCTTATATGCTCACTCCCGACAGACTCCACTCCTTCACACTCCGAGGATCATATCCCGGACGAAACTCTTTTCCTCATCAGTACTCGCGACCCTTGGTATGGCGACATAATCGTGTATCTTCAGACCTCCACATTTCGGTCTGAGTTGACTAAAGATGCCCGACGTCGAATTCGGCATCAGTCTCAACCCTACCGCATCGTAGGAGATACCTTATACCGCGTTGGAGTAGATTCGGTGCTCCGTCGGTGCCTAACCTTGGAAGAGGCTGAAAGGGTCCTAAATGACTGCCACAGTGGCGCCTGTGGTGGACATATGTCCGGATATGCCACTGCCTAGAAAATTCTGAGAGCAAGTTACTTCTGGCCATCCATATTCAAAGACTGTATCATTGCAGTCCGTAAATGCCATGCGTGCCAGGTGTTTCAGTGCAAGATGCGCACGCCGCCTCTCCCTTTGCATCCTGTTATTACCGTCGACCCTTTTGCGAAATGGGGCATATATTTTATGACGTGTAACCCTCGTTCGGCTGGGGGACATGCGTATATAATCGTCGTTGTCGACTACTTCACCAAGTGGGCCGAAGTGATGCCTACACTAGCTGCCGACGGTAAGACAGCTGCCCAATTCATCTTCAACCACATCATTGCACGTTTCAGGGTCCCTCAGGCCATCGTCACCGACCATGGTACTCATTTCCGAGATTATATGATGGCCGAGCTGACTTCAAGATTGGGCTTACGCCACGATAGCTCAACGCCATATTACCCTCAGGCAAATGGCCAGGTTGAAGTAGTGAACAAGGTTCTGGTCACTATGCTTCAACGAACAGTTGGTATTCACAAATCCAATTGGCACCTCCAACTGTTCTCAGCTCTATGGGCCTACCGAACGTCTGCAAAGAGTGCAACTGGATTCACACCATTTCAATTGGTGTATGGTCTGGAAGCAACTCTTCCGGTTGAATGCGAGATTCCTTCTTTGAAATTAGCTGTGGAACTTCTACCCAACACTTCTGCTGAGGAAGAGCGTCTTTTGTATCTGGAACGGTTAGATGAAACCCGCCGTTTGGCTGCTTTAGTCATTGAAGCACAAAAGAAGCGGGTCAAAGCTCACTTTGATCAATCAGTTTCTCCACGTTCCTTTGTCGAAGGGGACCTCGTCCTCTTATACGATCAAGCGCATGACAAGCTTGGGGCCGGTAAGTTTCAACCTATGTGGCATGGGCCCGGCATAGTAAAACGCGTTTTGAAGAATGGGGCTTATGAGCTTATAGATTATGAAGGAGTTCCGCTGGCGCAACCCAGAAATGGGCTGTACCTGAAAAAATACTACGCTTGAAGTCATTTTTGGTGTGGTGTGTGTACATAAGTGTGTTATTTCATTTGTGTGCATGTGTGGTGTGGTGTGCGATGTAAACATCTTTCTGCTGATCGGGTCTTCCTGATTGTGCAGATGTCCATCAATCCGTTTGTTGGTTTCGCGGATGGTGCCTCCCGCAGTACCAGGAATCTGTCTTCGGCAGCCTGGGTAATCTACGATCCTGCTGGTGAGTTGGTCAACCTGCAAGGTGTGTGTCTGGGACGTACTACAAATAACATCGCGGAATATAGTGCTGTATTAGAATTATTAACTTAGGCTGTAAACCTTGGTATCCGTGAATTACTTGTGTATCTAGACTCACAACTTGTAGTATTGCAGCTTAACGGTCATTATTCAGTCAGAAACCCATCCATTTTACATCTGTATCTGCGTATTCATTTACTGGAAAGAAATTTTGACTATATCACATATCAACATATACTCAGGCATATGAATACACTAACAGATGCAGTAGCTAATTTGGCTTTAGATAGGCATTTGCGCAATTTGTAAAACAACATCACATGTAAAAGAAAGATCCATCCAGAAATAGATATGTATATATATATATATAGATATCGAAATGTTTACATAGTGTGCGTCGCATAAAATAAAAAAATATACAAGTTCGTCTTAATACATCCGGAGACGACATGTCTCTCAAGAAATATGCATGAAATAAACCCTAGGTGTCTAATCTGCGTGGTGCTCATGATAACAAGTCACCGCACGCACTAGCCATCTCAGGATGTGGTGGAGGCGACTGGGCACTCCCACCGTATGTCTCTGGTATGCTAGTGGGACCTCTGCCAGCCGGGCGTAGTCTGGAATCCCCCAGGCGATCCCCTCGAGGTTCTGGATTAACTCTCCCCCCTCGGCACCCTCCGCCTGAGGGTCAGCTGTGGACTAAGTTCTCCGTGAGATAGGAGACATGCCGGCAGGTCGCTCTGGGCCGACATCTGCATACACATAACAACTGTCTTTAGAACAAACATGTATTACAAAAAAATCATAAATGCATAAAAATAAAAAAGATGGTCTTACCCAACTCCTCGTCCCAATCATCTCCCTCCGGGAGTGGAAGATCTGGATCACCAGTGAAATCGGTTCCTGCATATGGTTAGTCTTCGACTACGATCAACTGACGCCGTAGCCACCTAAAAAACCCCCGTCTCCAGGACATCTGTTGGCCTCCTCCCGCTCTGGGCATCAGTGCTGCCCAACGAGCCATTCTCGGCTCTCGTGGTATTGGCTTAGCTACTACAGCCCCTTGGCCTTGGAAGATTGGTAGTCGTTCCAGGATGAACGATACCAGGATAGAACCGTAGCCAAACTGTTTCAGCTTGGCTTGTTTGCATTTTGTCAGCTGCCTCTTTATGTTGACTGTTACTGCTGTGGCCCAATCAAACAATGTAGGACTCATACACTCAGAGGCGAGTATGAGTTGGGCTTTGGTGGCTTCATGCGGAGCCTGTGCTCCTGTAGCACGCGTAATGGTGTGAAGCACCACTCTGAGTGCTAGATCCTCGATAGTGTGAATGTCTACCTTTTGGCTTCTAGATCCGGTTTGTGCCCCTGGGCACACCCTCGCCATTACCTGCTCCATCTTTTCACCAGATGGTCTGCTCCCTTTCAATATGGGCACCGGACCTCTGCGAGACAGTCCGGTTATGAAGTATACGTCAGAAACCTCCAGTTCCAATACTTGATCCCGCAGCTTGAACACTTGTTCATCTACATCCCAAATACTGATCAGGTATTGTAGAAGCTCAGGTTGAGCTCGTAAGCAAGGTGTCAGGAAGAATTTCTTTAGCCCGAAATTTCTAAGGGCATTCATGCAAGTTTCATTCTCCATGGCTAATTCATCCTCTTCCTCATGCTCCCGTTCTCTTCATTCGATCACCATTTTGCTCGGTTGCCTGCATCAACTTGATCAGAACCCTTGATTAGATCTCTGTCATGCTTAAAAAACTCATTTAAGTTACTCATAATTTAGAAATTTTGGGTGAAAAATTCGGTTCCGCCGTTGGCGCGGTCCCTGTGTATATAAAAGCCCATTGGCGCTGGTCCATGCCCCATACCCGCGCCAATGGGCAGAGCCCTAAAATTTTAAAATCCTTCCACAGAAGTATAATGAGCAATGGAAAAATATTAAAAAATGGATTAAAACAGAGTACAAGGAAGCACCTCTTACCTGGAACGAACATGAATCTGAATAGTATCCTGGATCAGTCGAAATCGCCGTCAGAAGTTTGCACACCAAACGGACCACTGTTGCTCTCCAATGAGGTAAATAGTAAAAGTAATTTTGTTTTTACCATTTGACACTTATTTATAACTTTTGAACTCTAATTAGGTTTAAAAAGTCATTTTTTAATATATTTTTTCGAAAATGGATTTTACGCTTGCCTCTGTGTGCAGCAACAGGTTTGTACGCGACTTAAACGGTGAAACGAGTTGTATTTTATACTTTTTCGGACTCGGTAAAAACACGAAAAAGTCATTTTGGAGTCATCTTTCAGCTCTTTTCTGACTCTCTAAACATGAAAATATCGTCGAGGCCCTTGTCGTTTCGATCTCGTTAAAGTGGACACGAAACGACATCTACCCAGTATACGTTTACCCCTTTTTCGGGCTGGGATAGATTATTTACGAAAAAGGAATACCCTAGCCTATCGCGACTAGGAGGTTTTCTCAGACATAGTTTTCTACCTTTTCGGATTTGAGGAACTATTTACGAAAAGGGACCATTGGAGTTTACTTTTCAGCTGTCTTTTCAAACTCTCTAAACATGAAAAGACGCCGAGTTCTTCCTTTGTCAGCTCGTTAAACCCTGATGACATCGGATTCAGTCGAAATGACGCTATTCGAGTTCCTCCTTCCTAGGGCTCGTTAAATGTACTAGGATGGACTTATATCACAAGCATATGCTATCCCCTTCAAGCTTGTTATCAAAAATAATTGGGGTACTCGCCAGAAATGGCGGGGAAAAAATGGAACCAACATCATTGTCGTGTCGGCAGTATGTCGCTCTTGAACATGGCACTTGTCTGCATTCGTGTCGGGTTGGGGACATCTCATCTCATTTTTCACTTGCCTCCGTGGGTTTGGGTAATCCCTTTTGACCTCTCATCTGCTCTTTGCCTCGTCACTATGACCTCTGATCTTTTGATGTCAAATACTGCCAAGTCCACTGTCGTGCCGTTCATATGTTCAAGAGAAGTTGACCTCTGCAAGTATCAACCTTCCTCTAATTCTCATTTGATCGTGATTCACAAAAAACATTATGTTCCTCTGTCTCGTGTCGATGATATGGGAAACATTATGGCCCACCTTCGATCAAGGTCACTTCCTGTCGACTCCAGCTCATTATCCAGGAAGTTGATCTAGAGACTCCCTTCTGGTGCCTTGGAGCCTGCATGCCTCAATGGCAGGTTCTTTGCATTCAAAGCGAGGTTTTCATCATTGACCTCTGATCGAGTGATTCTACGGGTGTTCGATGCCAGCTCATTGATTCACATGCCGTAGATTGTACCTGTAGTACCTTGAGGGCCATCGTCGTTATTGGTGGTACCTCTCGCGTCTGTTAACAACTTTCATCATTGGTTGGTAATCAGATGATGTTCTTGCATGCTCGACTTCAGCTCACATATTCGCATGCTTGGACTTGTACTTTGTTCGGGCAGAGATGGAGCGCAAGACCCTGGATTGTGTCTGTTGTAATCCAGGTTGCGATTTTGTGGATTATTATGATTGATTACATGACTCACTTACTAGATGGCTGCGACCATACCTGAGTCTATTTATCGATCCTTACTGGATGGCTGCGTCCATACCTTGGATCTGGATTATTGTATACTCTGTTATGGATGACTGCACCCATACCACATATATATCATGTATCTGAGATATCAGTTGTATTTCTTCACGCAGATTTTCCGACGGCAGAGTTTCCAGTTAGACACGTTCTCGTAAAGCATTTCACCCCTCTTTTCTCTCTCGGGCCTCATGCTTTAGGGGGCATCTGTTACACAGTAATTTGTCACCATCCCTGCAATCCCCGTCTCGCACATTGGAGGGCTCATTCTGTGACCTGTGAGTAGTGACATGACTTGAAACCACTTTCATGACATCCCTTTGAACAAGAGCTTTCATTGCCCTAAAGACATCTCCTTGTGGGAAACCCTGAAAATGGCCCTTTTAGCATTGGCGCGAGCAGGCAGTTCAGCACCCGCGCTAATGGGGAAAATACTTCAAAGAGGCCGCGCCAGTTGGCACTCTATCCCAGATTCGCACTCGCGCCAGCCAATTTGAGAGGTGTTTTTTAAGAATAAATGGCAGAAGTTTCGTCCTAACTGATCCAGGAACTGATATCTATCTTGAGTTGGTAGGTTTGGCTACGGATTTCCATAGAGAGGAAGTGGTTTGCCACCTCTCATGGAAGCTTCCTTGATGATAGGGCCAATCCCATGATTATAGGGATCCCAAATCCTCTTCCTCCATCTATAAAAGCTTGCCCATCTCCATTGCAAGCTAGTCTTCAAGTTCCCAAATTCCCAAGAGCCTTATGCTGCAAGAGCCTCCATAATTCCCTTAAGGCCAATTTCAAGCAAGGAGACTATCGTCAAGATCCGAAGAGAGAGGTTTGTCCCATCCTTGACAGGATTTTCGAGACGTGTTCTGTTGGCGACCCTCCGAAGGAGAATTCAGCGTCAGAACTATGGTTGTAATTTTCCTTTGATTGATTATTAATGAACGACTATTGGTTATGGTTCCACTCTTGTTATTGTTCATAATAATGAGTTATGTCCTTTCTGACTAACATATAGTTGCATCTACTGGATTTTACGCTTGCATTTGTTTTGTTTCTCGCATGTGCAGGTGTCCCATCACGGAGATCATGGGGATCGTGATCTGCCAGGGCTGAGGAATGGGAGCGCCACCTCTTCTGCAACGACCGCGTTAGATTCCAAGTAAGCCTTCGTCGCTAGTTGGTTTATTTGCAATTAGGAGCCTACACTATAGCGTGATTGATTGTTGCTAGACCCGGTCTGGGCTAGTAGGGATCGCCTCTGTCCGTAGAGGGGATTTACCTCCACAACACTTCTCCTTGTCTGTCTTTTTCAAGGTTCTCCTTGCCATTTTTTATTCCTCATCAAACCAAGTATTTACAGGAAAAAAAATTGATTATGATTTCCTATTTTTTTCTCTTTTGCACTTCTCGAGTGCCCTTTGAATTATACTTGTTAACTCATGGCTGCTGAAGCTTTGGAAACCAATTTTCTCTTTCTGAATTTATCTCTGCAACATTGTCTTGAAGATAGTACAATTTTCTTGTGTTAGAAGAATATTTCCCCTTGGTAGTGATTTCCGAGAGCATTGGGTTTTTCTCTTATGCTGCCTTTCTTCTACCCATGATAATTCACTTCATATACATTGGGTTATGGTCTGATTTTAAGTCCCAATTATGCTCTCCAATCTTAACTTTGTGTATCTTTTCTATCAAGCTTTGTGAACAAATCACATAATCAACGATACTTGCCCCATTGTATGTGTTGCAAGTGAAATTCCCAAACCTTTTCCACCTATCCAGACCATTGCAAATAATTAAGTTGAAAGCCCCACACAGTGTAAGCAATTCCTCTCCAAAATGATGGCCAAATTTTTCATCTTATGAACATCTCACCCATTGGGGATTCTCCTCTTCAGTGAGCCAAATAAGATTATGATCCTCTTTGCAACAAAGAATACTAGCTTGCTAATTTGTTGTTCTAGCATTAAAACCACCCACTAAAAGCACTTCTCCCTGCTGATAGTACGCAGAAATAATTTTCTTTAAAGCTGCATACAGATCCTTGTTGTCTAGCCCCTTATTTTTGTAAGTTTTTGAGACTTGATGGGAAAAATAACGTGCTACAATTCTTATGTGATTCTCATTCTCCGATACTTTGAACCATAAATATTGTTTATTTTCATATTCTTTCGTCAACTGAATGTGACGACCTTCCTTTTATTTCACTAAAACTAGTATTCCCCCATACCCTTTGCCATTTTTTGCTACCTTGTTCCAAACTGCTAACTTCAAATAACTGTCAAACACAAGAGTTTTGCAACCATCATGTTCACAAGTTTCTGGGAGACAAATTATGTCTCTACCTTCCGCATTAGGCCCTAACCTAGGTCCTCTCCTCCAAGGGTAGCCTCTACAATTCCAACAAACTAAACTTAGGTAGACCTGGGTAGGATTTGACTGCTACGTAGTTTGACACATATGACTCAACTTTGAGTCTTCGCCCCTTTCCATCCATGTTTCTCTAGTTGTTTTCCTTCCTATTATCGAATTCTTTGTTTTTTCTTGCCACGGCTTCTTGCCTGACTGTCTGGGTCCCGAACTTGTTGCAATAATTGCTTTACCATTGTACAACCATGCCATTTTTCCTGTCTATCAAAATGCCTTATTGTAAAGAAAGCAACAAGTTGGTTGGGTCATCAAACTTCAGTGCATGGAAGAAGAGAACATACTTGAATTTAATAGAAGATGAAGTAATGGACTATATCGAAGGATCTACTGTTCAGCCTCCAAAAGAATATACTTCAGGCCATGCCAAGTACATGAAGGGAGAAATTAGATCCCAAAGGATTCTCATAGAATCCATCAAAGACTCTCTCATTCCCTATGTATCAAAACTAAAGACTGCAAAACAAATATATGAGAAATTGGTGGCGCTATTCTCTGTGAGTACTATTGGAGAAGCAATCTCTCTGAGAGAAGAACTATACAAAATGAAATTATCAAGGGAAGTAGGAATCACTCCATACTTTATGAGGATTTCTGAAATAAGAGATCAACTGCAGGAACTAGGAGAGGTGATGTCTGACACTAAGATGACAACAATGGTGTTAAATGCTCTACCAGATACATGGGGAAACTTCACTTCTAGTCTATATGGGAAGAAAGAAGCCACTCCATTCCATGATTTATGGTCTCTATGTAAAATAGAGGGAAAAATACTAAAGTCCAAAGCTGACACAGGACCAAGTGAAGGGAATCATGCCTTTGCAGCCTCATACAGGAAGAAAGGAAGATTCAGAAAGTTTGGCCCTCAGAATAAAAGAAGAAATATGGACAACGTCCGATGCTTTGGATGTGATGAGCTTGGGCATTATAAAAGAGATTGTCCTAAATTTGGAAAGGACAAGATGAAAAAGGCAGAAGCCCATGTCACTCATGAAAGAGAAGAACCTGATGCTAAAATATCTAAGAAGGAGGAAGCAAGAGATCTCTATTATTATCGAGATCATCTTCCTCTGTAAGTGATCTCTGATTAGTTGCAAAATTGTATGATAGAAATGTACATTAAGAAGCATCTTGATAGAAGCATGGAAGGAGATCTCGGTGAAACAACCTTTGGAAAACCTCTCTACTAAAAGTAAAGTGGTCATCAGATCAAGGGTCATCATGGAAACAAAATTTTGGGATGTGATGACATATTGTTGAAGCAAGTCAAAGGAATGAATCTCTTCATTCACGAGAAACCGCTACAGGATGACTCAAGGAAAAGATGTATGAAGTATGCAAACATATATGTTGATATTGGATGATGTGAAGTCATGTCATATGGTTGCAAGTAATTTAACTCTGTATTTAGGAGTATGATCTATGAAGAAGGATCTCTTAGTGCAATAATAGACGAAATCAACATAATATGACCTCATAGAATATGAGGTGGTTGTTCATAAACAAGAAACTGGAAAATTTGGGAATGGAGAATGTGCAGAGACGAAGAGATCATGAAGTACAATCATGTCAAGAGGCAATTATCATCCAAAGGCCAAGAAGATGTGACTAGAAGACCTCCTGGGAAGATATGTAGACTCTGACAAGAAGTCTGGTAAAGTAGAAGACCCTTGGCAAAACATATCATTAGGAGACATGTCAATCTGTATGAAGGATGTCTATGCCTATAGGAAGATGTCATGGTGAAAGATCATCACTAAGGTAAATTTTGTTCTAAATTCATATATATATATATATATGGATGAATTAGTGCAGGGCTGCTAATCATGAGAAAGGATGCATGATCCTTGGAGATGATTCGAAGTAAAGCAACATGGCATAACAGTGGACTAGATAAGGAAGTCTGATGAATCACTCTCTGATAGCTGACATGACTCAGGATGGAAGTGATGGATAATCTGTGCCCTATGAAGCTAAAAGTTGAAGATTAATCAATATCGAAATCCATGACATCGAGGATAGGAATTCTTCATGAGCAGCTGGGTGTCTCACAATTGTTGTTGGAGGTCCCTGGTTAAAAGGGAGCCCGGTGATAAGTTTCCTACTTGGAAGAAACTTGGTAATTCCTAAGAATAAGCTTAGGTACATTCCTTGTATAGGAATGAGTACATTTCCTTGTGGAATAGGTCCTACCTGGTTGAGAGGGAGAGATAGACACATCATTATGGTCTTCACTTGGGAAGACATAATGGAGGATTGGGTAATCATCTGCCATTCGATACTCTTTGAGAATGTGTTAGGGAATTCAAGATAAGAGTAGTCGAAGACCAATATTCTTTGAGGGCTAGCTACCCAAGAGAAGAATAGTCCAAAGAAGGTCATACTTTGGGAACACCTGGGTGGAGTATGTACCTTGGAGAGACAATGACGAAGGTGTCTATAAGTCATGTGTCTCACCGACATTGTAGCCCATTGTCTCGTTGACAAATGGGGCCGTTAGTCAAGGCCTTGCACTAGGACATTATTGGTTGATATGATGCTATATAGATGCGATTACCAATCTGATTCTTCTTATGAGATTCTTCAGTTTGAAAGTAACCATGTACCTATATGAATACCTCCCTAGTTAAGAGGGAGTGTTGAAAAATGTAACTAGGTCGATCTTCATGTTGACTATGTAATTATGTATTTACAAGACAAAGGTTATAAAATATAATTTGTTGTACTTGCTTCATGGGTTTCATGAGCAAGAATTTGTATTATAGGTTAATAGACTTCTTCTTAATGTCTATTTAGGGTTTGTTTATAAGAATAATTAGTGTCATGTAAATGGAGAACGTAGTCTTCAGTAGAGTGCTCCAAGATCTTGTCATATACCTTGTGGAAGAATGAAATACAATAGCTCCTTCTCAACGCTGGAATCAAATGATGAAATCGACCTATCTGTAGCATTAATGTCGGCCTTCATACTGTGGACAAGTCAGCCTATCTATATATATCTATATATATATATATATATATATATATATATATATAAGTTGCTATGCAGCTCATTTGATAAGAAATGGATTGCAGATTCCTCTGAAATTACGATAAGTTTGAGCCAAATAAAGGAAGCATTTGTGGATCTAATACAAAAAGTAATTGCGAATACCACAACTAAAATAGTGCGGAACTTGCAGCAGAGATAGTGTGGAACCTATAACAGAGATCGTGCGGATACCACAGCCGAGATAGTGCGAAACCTACAACACAAATAGTACGGATATATACTAAGATACAGTGGGGATAAAGTTAAAGACTTCAATGCGGATAAAGTAAGGGTTCAATGCAGATAAAAGAAAAACATAAGTGTAGATAAGAGACATTGTATAATTTGAAACAGTGAAACAAGAAGAGGACTGTGGATATCAAGGGTACAAGTTAGACTGCAGATAAGTGCAATGGTTGTTAACCTGAAGAGAAAATTTGTGGAGAAAAGAAAGCAATAGTAAGGAAGGTAAATCTATGATTTACCTTCCTACTGTTCAAGCAATTCAACTACAAACACAAGCAAGGTCTCCAGTGCTGATGCAGATCTAAGTAATTTGGTGAAGAAAAGATCCAAGGTTGAAGAGGTGGAATCAAGGTCTTGGAAGCACATCTAAATCAAGGGTCTATATATAGGTCATGGTACTTGTCAATTGAATATATATAAGAAGAATTATTTGCGGGTTTGCCTCTCCAAGAGGGAGAGGTTTTGCCCTGGCTCTAGGAGCCTAAATTTTGTGTCTTGTGTCTTTTGATAATTGACTTGATGAAATATTAACTAAACTAAAAGAAGAGAAGACATAAGTATCACAAGTAATTATCAAGAAGAGAATTTGTATTAACCTACAACCCTTCAAATTCTCAATAGATAACACATTAGATTCTAATCTATATGTTAACAAAAAATTTGATCTAGCATTTGCAATTCAACATATTAATCCAAGCATTGGTTCTGTCAAGTGATAGTGACCCTTCATGACTGATTATGTTCCAGCACAAAAGCAGTGCGACTCCCATCTGTATAAAAAAGTAAATAAAACGTCTCCACGTTCCAGATAAAAAATGAGCTTGTCTCCTCGCAATATCAGAAAAAATTTATTGTGCCAATTGCCCCTCTTCTGCTAGCAGCCATGAGTTCATAGTGCATTTCTCCAAAAGTCCCTTGCATCTCTCTCTTTGATAATATGTCAGCAGTATCATTTTTCTCCCAAAAGATGTGGTTGAAGGTTATGCTGGAGAAAAACCTTCGAAGTTCGTTAATCCTGTCCACCCAGGAAGACAAGTGCCCAGGTGCAAATGTGTTATGCTTGTTCATGTAATCAATTAGCACCTTTGAGTCTCAAAAGACCCAAATCATGTCAATGTACAACTGCTTGGTGAACCATAAAAGTCCCCACACTGCCAAGAGCTCAGCCCTAGTGTTTGTTCCTTGTCCCCCATACCAATGTATTTTGTAGTGACACTGTGGATTTATCATTAGCCAGGCACCACAACTGCACTTGTGATTCTGTGCCACCCCATCAAAGAAACCCGTCAGATAGTGAGTGTTGAAAGGCCTTATTTTATGAGAAAGGTCCTGTGGAGGTCTGTTTATACTCTTTGGTCCACCCCAACATTGTAACACATGTTCTGCCACCCCAACCGTTGTGCATGCCTGCTCTTGACATTTATTTCGACCACACCACAACCTCCAGTGAAAAAATAACGGAATTTCTCTAAGATGAGCACCCCTCTCACACCACAAAGAGATGCAATCCTGTACCGAGGTAAAAGTATTATGCTGCAGATGTAAAGCATAAAAAATATGGCCCCAAGTTTGTCTCGCAAAATCACACTTGTAAAATATGTGTGTGTTTTCCTCCTCTGCATCCATACAGAGTCTGCAAATCCCCAGCCCAATCCACCCTCTCCTCATGATATTTGACCAAGTAATATTTTTATTCTTTTACACTTTCCATAGAAATATAATGATCTTTACCTGTACTTTCGACTTCCACAGCTTCGCGAACCAGAATTCCTTTGTATTTCCTTTTTGTTGAAGGATGAGTTCCCTATAAATATCCCCTATGATCACTTGACCCTCCTTCAACTTGCCTCCCCATTTTATTTGATCTCCCATATGGTTATGGAGCAAGACCATTTTTCTCAATCCCTCTATGTACATATCCCATTCAACAACAATGTGACCATGTCCCCAATTCCGTTGCCCCTTTCCAACTTGGGTACCCCTCGTACCAATGGTTTATGACCTACCCTACATAAAAAATGCCCCTGTCATGTAATATGTTGATAAGTTCCACACTCAAGTTATTCAGAAAGGGGTATCCCTGGATGACTCCATTGCCGATCAAGATCTTCGTACCATTGCCAAAAGTCCAACATAATCTCATCATGAACGATGGCCATATTTTCCTAAAACCATTCCATATGACAAACCCCCTCACATAGGCACTTCCTCCGTGTATGAATATCGTTTCCATCAGCTGTGATTTCAAATATTTATGTTTGATGATGTCCTGCCAAAGACCAAGTGTATTTAATCCCCTCCAAAAATATTTCATCAGTAGTGCCTTACCAAAAACATCAATATCCAACAGCCTCCATCCCCCATATTCTTCGGCATTGTGATACTATCGCAGCTTGTTAAGTGATATTTACCACCCCTCTCATCCCCCACCTAGATAAAATTTGAAATAGTGGACTTATTCTTGTTATAATGGATTTGGGGATGAGAAAAAGGTGTGACCAATAAACAGATAATTGTTGCAATACCGCCTGTGCCAAGATCGGTCTCCCTCCCTTCGAGATCCATCTTATAGAACAACTATTGTTTATTTTCTGGTATTTATCAATAATGCAAAACCAATTTTCCACCCTATATTGTGTTGCCTTGGGGTGAAATCCTAGGTAAGTAAATCCATCTTTGAGAGGGGTACATCTGAATTTGAAGATCTCGCCCACCTGTTTAATTGCCTCCGGATCCCCCACTGAAAACAATATACTAGACTTCTCCTCGTTTTCTATCATACCTGAAGCCATTCCAAATTTCAACAAAATGAGTTTGATTTCAACCCAATTTTGTCTTTTAAGCATACCAAATATCAAAACATCATCAACAAAGAAATTGTGTGATGCTTGTCTATCATCCATGATTTTAATACCTTGAAAGGTTCCCCCAGAAACTTCCGAATTTATCTTGTTGCTGAAGGGGTCCATTACCAATATAAACAAAAATGGTGAGAGGGCACAACCATACCTGAGTCCACCCCCTGCTTTAAAAAACCTAGAGGGAGTTCTGTTGATTAATACCCATCGGTGCCCTGGTAATGCACCCCATGATCCACTCCACCGACTCACACTTCATCCCGATTTTGTATAGGATCATACACCTAAATTCCCAATCCGCCATGTCATATTCCTCGTTGAGATCAAATTTCATCACCATTGCTTCCAAGGGTCTGTTATGGATCGTATGTAAAATTTCCTGGGTAGTGGCCACAACATCATGGATTAACAACCTATTGTGGAGGAACCCGAATTGTTCCTTTGTAATATGATGAGACAAGAATCCCTTAATTATGTCTGCTATAATTTTTGAAATAATATTATAGAGAGTGTTGTAGAGTGATATTGGTCGATAATCTTCAAAATTCTGTGTTCCTTTCTTCTTGGGGATTAATGTAATGAACGTTGAGTTTATCACGCCATGAACATATCCTTTCAGCCTCACTTCCTCCACCATATCTGTAATGTCTTGCAAATTTTAAAATGAGAAATGAATGAAGAAGTCTGGCATACACCCATCTGGCCCCCGGCTCTTATCCCGAGCGAATGACTTGAGTACCCCATCTACTTTAGCTTTACTGATTGCCGCTCCTAGAGCATTATTGTCAGCCTCCGTGAACAAGAGGGAGAATTCCTCCACTCCCCTAAGTTTCTCCTGAATGATTAGTTCCTCTCGTGCCTTGAAGAGACCTTAGAAGTGTTTCACTGCTTTCCTCTATATCAATTAAATATTATTAAATTGTTTTCCATCCACAATAATGTCCCATATGGCGTTCATGTTCTTCCTCCCATTTGCTAAGGCGTGAAAGAATTTGGTGTTTCTATCACCTTAATTAAGCCAAAGAGCATGAATTTTAAGCCGCCATGTTTGTTCCTGTGCAAGAAGAACCTTGTGTTTCTCTGTCTCTAATGTTTTGATTCTTTCCTATCCCTCTGGAGTCATGTGCCCCCATCTATATCATCAAAAATTTGTTTGGACTCTCAGATGTTATCCTATAGTTCCCTCAATAAATGTCACTTCTTTAGTCTTTCCCAAATATGAACCTTTGATTTGAGGCCTTGAAGTGTCTATGATAAATGTTCCATAGGGGAAATCCCTTCATCCTTCTTATGGGATTTAAGAAAATCAATTACCATTGAGTTAAATCCCTCATCCTCTAACCAAATTCGATTGAATTTGAAAGTGCGGCCCTTATGATTCTCGAACTGCCATTTTAATACAAAGGGTCAGTGATCCGATATCAGCGATCCCTCCACCCACGTCTTAGTCATACCCATTTGTTCCAACAAGGATTCCTTCACCAAGAAACGATCAATTCACTTCACAATGTAATCCTTTCCCTTCCTACCATTATACCACGTAGGGCATCAGACCTCCATTCTCAGATCTTTAATATAATCAGCAAGTGGATCCATCCTACACTGCTCACCCCAACTTTCCCCCTTATCCAACGTACAATTCATGTCACCAGCCAACAATGAGTTGCTCAATTTAAATACCCCACAGTCCTCCATCCTCTTCCAAAACGGACCTCGATCACAATATGGGGCATATATGTTCACAAGATGGACCCTACTCTTATGACCCCTAATAAATCCCGTCAATAATATACCCCCAAAGAAAATAGAAGCCTTGAAGTCTGCCCAACTCGGGTCCCACATCACCGCCAAACTGCCAGATCTTCCCACAGAATCCGTCGCTACTATGCGCCATGCTGAAAACATATCAAGAAAGAACGAGATCGACTTATCAGCTATAGTCATAATTTCCTAAAGAAGAAAAAAAAATGACTTATCTTGCAACTAAATTCACGCATGGATACGAATTTAGCCCTCCCCTCCAATCCCCGCATATTCAGGGAGTAGCAAATCATTAGGAACCATTGTCCATAAAAACTAGTCAAATAATAAAAATGGATACTCCATTGAAAATTGCCACTTTGCATGATAAGATTGTGGTTGAGTGTCTAGCCAAGTTGGTAGCCAATCTTGTTTGTGGTCAGGGTTAGTACCTCGTAGTCACCCTCACCTATAAACTTAAATTCTATGAAAGGTTTTAGTGTCAATGTTGCTTTTTCATTATTTTTCAAACTTACTTGTACCTAACATAAGGCCTAAACATTATTAAACTAATTTATATGCACGAAAGAGTTTGTAAGGAATCCATAAATGTAATTAATAGTTTTTGAAGGTTGGAGTAGAAGAATATATGTATAGGGTTGGGAGAAGACTTTTGAATTAAAGATGTTAACTTTTTAGGATACTCGTATCAAGCTAACACTTACTTGTTTTATTATCAAGAGTAACCCTAGTTTTATTATCATGAGTAACCCTATAGTATTGTTCCTCGTTAAAGTTTAATCACCAAATTTTGGAATGGTTTGTTGTGGTCATTCTATCCCCAGAACAACATAATGTCAAATCACCTTGAAATGGCACACAAATAAGAGAAAGGTGTATTGGCTAGTGAATGTGTGGATTTGGTTTTAAAAGGAGATTGATAGCTTATTTGATGTTTAGGACAAAACAAGTGATCATTTATATTTCACTTTTAAATTCCTACCCTTCTCTTTTGAACTATTGATTAGAAACTTTATTGGCCAAAAACTTAATGTGATGTGAATTTTTACATGCATAAGCTTTATGCCCAAAGGTTTACATAAGAGTCGTGATCGTTTTGTCTCAAGGAGAGAATAACGCTCCTAATTTTGGAATCATATGAGTTTCATATTTGTCTAAAAATGTCACTATTCGTAATGCAAGTGTCACTCGGACATATAATAGTAAGTAGGATCATGATGCCAGGTTGTATCAAGGCATCAACATGCTTTCACCTTTCATTGTTGTCACCTTGTTTGAAATGGAGAGATTACCCAAAGGCCTGAGCATGATTCGATACAAGTTTGAATCCCAATTTGATATTATTCTCTTGTTACTGCAATTTTTTTATTCCTCTAGTTGTTGCACGTTGTTGTTTACATGCTCTGAGATTTTGTTACCCTTAAGCCCTAGGTGGTCGTGTATTGGCTTGGGTAGGAAGCATAGAGCACCCTACAATTCCTCTTTGACAAACATTAATATTACATGAGGTAGAGAGGCAGTCAGGGAGAATACTAGTTTGCAGGGGTTTGGGTTTTGCTTGCCTGCTGAATTTTTTATTTCCTTTTGTGATTACCGCATCGTCTTTGTCCTTGGATGGGAGGGATATGCTCGAGTTGAAGAAATTGATAAGCCAGGATCCTATTAACATTGTTTCTGATTGGAATGAAAACAACAACTACACTTGATCATGGATTGGGGTTAAATGTGATGGCTTGAGAAGAGTTATGGGCCTCAACATTAGTAAGGGCTTGGATTGCTAGACATGAAGCTTTTCCTCCTTAACATTTGAAGAAGGGGATGGGAATAATAGCCCTATCGAGCCTTTCTCTAGGTTTTTGCACTTTCCACTTATGGAATATAACTTTCAGTAAGTTGTTTGGGAGCTGAGATTTTTCCAAAATCAATTCCTCTAACTGCCCCATCTTTTGCTTCATTACTTTGTGGTAAAAAAGGGAGTATTGTAGATTCTTCAGTGTTGAGAAATCAATGTAATTAGATTAGTGTTTTATTTCTCTTTCTTGATAATTACTTGTGAATTATGTTCGATTATTTTACGTCGTTGTTAGATTATCTTTCATCAAGCGATTACCAAAGAATGTATGTACAAATATCATAAGAAAACAAGAGACAAGATGTAGGCACTATTTCAGGGCAAAACCCCTATCTTAGGGGAAAACCCAGTCAAAATTTTCTTCCTTCAATAGTATTTGTTGAAACTCTTCACCCTAGACATAGACCAAACCTTCCCTCCACATGAAGTCAACCTTCCAAATCTTCGACCTAGCAGCAACAACAAATTTTCCTCCAATAACTTTGACTAGGCAGTAGTTTTGGAAGCAACAACAACAACAAATACAAAAATACTTCAATATCCCAAGTTAGTGCATGAAATGGAGAGAGACCACCACCAAAATTTCGATTTTCTCTTTCTCTGTCTTCTTGACCCAACTCGCATTCCTTTTCCAACTTCACACTTTTTCCTATGCAACAATATATATCGAGCTTGCTTGAGAAGTGATGCTCCAAATGAATTTGATCTCCTTCCTTTTATAGGCTCCAGGTGAGATCGAATAGGTTCCTTTGAGGCCGACTTGATCTCCTTAAGGCCGACTTTATGTGGCGGTACTATAAATCATTTTTGACTCAATATTAAACCTATTTACATGATTCAAAAGCCCAAGATGAGTCAATTTAAATTTGTAATGACTCGTAATGACTCGATAAACTCATAATAAATCCTAGAAGTCCACAATGGGGAATTTGAACTAAAATAATATGACCCAAGCATGAAACTCGCGCTTTAATAAGTCATTTAATAATAATATAAATTATTTTGATAAGAAGATTAAATATAATTTATGAAGACCAAACCCAGTTACAATATTCAACACTCCCTCTTAACTAGGGAGGTATTCATAATATACAAATAGAAGATCTCAAACTATATGAAATATGAAGAGCTTTAGGCACCGCAATGCCATGGACTAGATTCCTGACCAAAGAAATCTATCCATTGGTCTCTCAACAGTTTAGGTACCGCAAAGCCATGGACTAGATTCCCAACCAAGGAAATCTATCCAAGTGGGACTAAGGCGGACTAAAGCTTTTAGCCTCTCTAGGTACCATTAGGCTTACTAACTAACCACCAACCCAAGGAACTAGGTGCACATTCACCCGATGCCACCCTCCCTACCAGACATCAATATAAAGTGACGACAATATGTCTTTCCAGGCAATGCTTCACTTGCAAAGCCTCGACATATATCTTCCAATCTATCGTCAATACAATCAGCAATATTTACTAGACCAATATTGTCTCTTAAATATTCAAACTTTTTGTTAGGAAGAGACTTTACTAATATGTCTTCTACTTGTTCATCTATCGAGACATACTCCAACTTCACTATCCCATCTTGTACCAAGTTCCCAATGAAGTGGAACTTATTGTTGATGTGCTTCATCCTAGTATGAAACATAGGACCTCCAAATATCTTGATACAACTTTTATTGTCACAGTTGATTATAGTAGGACTTAGAGAATTCTCGAACAAGTCTGTCAAAATCTTCCTTAACCACAAAACCTCCTTTCCTACTTCACATTCAACCACATATTCTGCTTCAACACTACTTAAAGCAACGAGACCTTGCTTCCTACTCATCCATGAAATCATAGCAAACCCCATATTGAAGCATCCACCGATAGTATTCCTTACATCGGCCTCACTTCCACCCCAATCAAAGTTTGTGAAGCAAATTAGGTTGACTTCCTTACTATAATACTTTAGGCAGTGATGTATAGTACCAGGAAGATACCTTAATATGTGTTTGGAAGCTATCCATTGATCATGATGAGGTTCCAACTGAAAATTACTAAGAATTTTTACTGCAAATCATATATATGGCCTAGTGTTTACCATACACATTTGGGAGCCCACTAGCTGTCGATAGGCAGTAGGATCCATGAGACTTGAGTCAGAACCTTGTAACTTCTTGAGATTGGTGATCATAGGAGTAGTTATGGGCTTGTAGGCCATCATTCTAAATTTCTGCAATATTTTGATGATGTACTTTCCTTGCCCTAAATACATCTTCCCAGATTTCTAACATACTTTGAGACCCAGGTAGTAGTGCATAAGTACTAGATCCTTCATCTCAAATTCAGCTGCCAACATATTCTTGCACTCTTGAATTTTTTGCTCCACACCAGTGATGAATAGATCATCCATATATAGTATAATAATGACGGGCTCATTATTCACAACCTTGATGTAGAGATTTGAATCAACAATACCCTTCACGAACCCATTTCTTAGGATATATGCATCCATTATCATGTGCCATGCCCTAGGAGCTTGCTTCAAACGATACAGGGCTTTCTTGAGTCTGTAGACGTGAGAGTCCCTACTATTTACTTCAAAACTTTTGGGTTGTTCGATGTATACTTCATCATCAATGGTTCCATTTAGAAATGCAGTTTTCACATCCATTTGATGGATATTCCAACCCATTGTAGCAACTAATGAAACCAAATATCTAATGGTAGTATACCTTGTTGTAGGTGCAAAGGTTTCTTCATAATCTATTCCTTCTTTTTGAGAGAAGCCCTTTGCAATGAACCTTGCTTTTTACTTGTCTATGCTTCCACCAACAACATGCTTGATTTTACAGTTCCATTTGGATGTGACAACTATTTTTTCACTAGGTCTAGGAACGATTTCCCAAACCCCATTCTTCATAATGGATTGGTATTCTTCATGCATCGCCTTCTTCCAAACTTCTTGATGAACAACATCTTAGTTCAACTTTAATTAGTTTCATCAGATATGCAGCATAGTTAGAATATCTCTTCGGTCTTTTACTTTCCCTAAAGGTCACCGTTAGAGCTTCATGTCCTTCAACATATTATAGAGTAACTTTTAACCAACTTGTCATTTTCCTCATGGTTGTGATTATCATAGGTTGAATAGGCTCACTTGGCCCTTCTTCTTCTTCTTGATTTGTAGTAGGGTTTTCATGGTGTGTTTCTTCTTCTTCTAATAATGGCGATTCTTCATCATTGGAATCTATGGGGATATCTTTAGATTTATTTTAGGCTTAAATTTCATCAAATATGACATCCCTACTTACTTCAATGTGCCTTCCTTCCTTGATGTAGATTCTATATGCTTTTGAGGAGAGAATATATCCAATGAATATTCCTTTGATGCTTGTAGAATCCAACTTCTTTCGCTTGTCCTTTGGAACATGGATGTAGGTAGGGCTTCCAAAGATTCAGAGGTGATCCACACTCAAATTATTTCCCGTGAATGCTTCTTAGGGAGTTATATTCTTGAGACTTCTATGGGGACTTATATTTTGAATGTACACAACTGTCATGGTTTCTTCTCCCCATAAGAATTTTGGTAGGTCTTGGTCAAGGAGCATTGTTTTAATGCCTTCTTCAATAGACCTATTCTTCCTTTCAGCAACTCCATTTTGTTTAGGATAGTAGGGAACAATAATCTCCCTCTTAATTATTGCATCCTTAAAATATGCAATCAACTCCTTGGAAGTGTATTCCCCAACATTGTCGTATCTTAGAGTCGTTATCTTTCTTTCGCTAAGGTTTTCTACTTCAGCTCAAAACTCCTTGAATTTTTCAAATAATTTGTCCTTTGTCTTGAGAAGATAGATCCATGTATTTATAGAATGATCATATATGAATGTCACATAATAGATATGAAATCCAAGTGATCTGTCAGACATGGGCCCACACACATCAGAGTGAATAAGGTCTAGTATTTCATTAGACCTAGACTCGCTTTTTGGAAATGGATTTCTTCTATGTTTTCCCAAAGAGCATCCCTTGCACATACCTTCATGGTCTTCCTTTATATTGGGTATGCCATTAACCAGTTGGTTAAGAGTGGGAATAATTTTCTAGTGTAGATGACCATACCTCCTATGCCATAGCTCAATAGGACTAATTTCCATATGAACCAAAGCTTGAGGAGGTGGAGTAGTGACCCTATACAAACTTCCTTCACGAATTCCAATAACTCTAGCTTTATTAATGCTAGATTATTTGCCCCAAACCAATACTTTTCCATCAACAAAAGAAATTCTTTCTCCTTTATCTTCTAAACAAGAAATAGAAATAAAATTCTTTTCAAACTTGGAACATATAGTATATTGTTGAGGTGCAGCTTCGATCCACTTTCCAATTCCAATGATGTTGATCTCATGCCTCTAACAACATAGCTTTTATTGTCACCCAATTCCACTGCATGAGAAGATGACTCCTTTGATATTGTGTGGAGTTGTTTACTTTCCCTTGTCACGTGTCTTGATGCTTTGCTATCAATGATCCATGTATTGTCATCATGAAGATATCATGTAAGAGCAACAAAAAATCACTGACTTTTGACTGTGTTGAATAAGTAGTGGATGACCTTTTTGATCCAAATTCTAGTAGTGTTGATACCCATTCTCATATAGCTTATGAAAGAGGGAGAATCCATGTTCAAACCTTTTGAGCCAACAAAGTGATCTTTGACCGTTCCTGACATTAGCTCTAAAACCATGTTGAGAAATAAATGTAATTAGATTAGGGTTTGATTTCTCTTTCTTGATAATTACTTGTGAATTATGTTGCCTTCTTTTGCTTCTTTGTTATATTATCTTTCATCAAGCAATTTCCAAATTATGTATGTACAAAGATCAAAATAAAACTAGAGACAAGATGTAGGCACTATGCCATGGAAAAACCCCTCTCTTAAGGGAAAACAAAGTCAAAATTCTCTTCCTTAAACAATATTCTTTGAGACTCTTCACCCTAGACATAGACAAAACCTTCCCTCCACACCAAGTCAACCTTCCACATCTTCGACCTAGCAACAAGTTGTCCTCCAACAACTTTGACTAGGCAGCACTTTCAGCAACAAAAAATACGAAAGATATTGATATCCCAAGTTAGGGCACGAAATGGAGATAGACCACCACAAAAATTTCAAATTTCTCTTTCTCTATCTTCTTGACCCAACTCACACTCCTTTCAGCTTCCTTGACCAACTTCACATTTTTTGCTATGCAACAGTAGATATTGAACTTGCTTGAGAAGTGATGCTCTAAATGAATTTTAACTCCTTCCTTTTATAGGCTCTAGGTGAGGTCGAATAGGTTCCTTTGAGGCTGACTTGATCTCCTTAAGGTCAACTTGATGTGGAGGTACTATAAATAATTTTTGACTTAATATTAAACCTATTTATACGATTCAAAATCCCAATATGGGTCAATTTAAATATGTAATGACTCTATAAACTTAGAATAAATCCTAGAAGTCTATAATGGGGACTTTGACCTAGAATAATATGACCCAAACACGAAACCCATTCTTTAATAAGTCATTTAATAGTAATATAAATTATTTTATTTAATTCTTTTGATAAGTACATTAAATACAATTTATGAAGACTGAACCTAGTTACAATCTTCAACATTCAACTGGGTACCAGGGAGAAAATTAGGTGGTTTGCAGGCTTACAGGTAAATTGCCATTGTTTTTTAGAAATTTGACAGAGTTTTACATTTTATTGTTGCCTTATAATGCAATATCTAGAGAGATTCCAAGAGAAATCACAAAACTAAGGGCTCTGGAAGAACTTGAACTTCAAGACAATTCTTCTATTGGCAAAATTATATCAGAATTAAAGGAATTGAGTACCTTACGTGTGCTCAAACTTGGGTATAATTCCATTAGTGGAAGCATTCCTATGGATCTTGGCAGATATAACAAATCACAAATATTAAATCTAGCAAGAAAAATGTTAAATGTGTCAATTCCCCTAAGTCTTGGGGATCTTCTGGAGCACCTTTATCTACTATAATTATTATCCTTATATTTTAATCAACTATCTAGAGCGATAGAAGCAAATCTATTGCAAGGTTGCTAGTCCCTGGAGTATTTTTATCTATCGAGCAACTTGTTGACCAGTGAAATTCCTACACAATTGGGAAATTATTCTACACTTCGTTCTATTTCCCTGTTTTGAAATAATTTAGATGGAGGTATCCCACCATAGATTGGAAAAATTTCCATGTTTGAAACTAAAGATGTTTCAAGGAACTCCCTCACTCATGAGATTCCCAAGGATTTCGACAATTTCCATGAGCTTTTTGAACTTGTGCTCACAAATCAGCTGGACTACATTCCTAGCAGAAATTATAATCCTACCATCGACTTATCAAATAGTGACACAGGAGATTAAAACTATTTTCATGGAGCTATTCTTTCCAATCTTGTTACACTTCCCTGACTTAAGATTATTTTCACTCCACAGATAAATTTGAATGGCCCCTTACCTGAGTATTTTGGTGAATGTAACAACATGGAGGAGATCCTTAATTTGGGTCAAAATCTCTTTACTAGTCAAATTCCTACAACTTTGGGTAAATGTAGGAACTTCTATTTTCTTGACTTGAGAAACACTCAACTTGGAGGGATGATTGCTAAATTTCCACTTGATTGTATGCATTTCTTCAATGTCATTGGAAACAAATTATGAGGAAACATTTCAACCCACTTGAATTATGACTTCCCAAAACAAGCACCACTCTCAATAACTGAATTTCTCGATATTTCACAAGCTTAGGTCACCCTTTTTTCTCTTTATTCATCTCTCTTCTCTCTTCCTCTGTGGTCTCTGGGGAATTTATCTATTCACTTCCATTTTGTTTGAGGGTCTGATGGTGCTTCATGATTTCAGCAATAACAACTTCATTGGTTTGCTTCCTCCACCAAAAATAAATGAAGGGTTGGTGAAATAACAACCATCTTATGGATTATTATTAAATGAAAACTAATTTAGAGAGTATTTCTAACTCCCTTTTTTTATTCATGCTAGAGATTTTGAGGTTTTCCTTGAATTTCAGTGAGAACTTGATACTCTTGTTTGTTGAACGATTTGATGACGATCTTAGAAGAAGAATTTGCAAGGGTTTTTCCCATAGGAAGTTTTTATCTTGTCTCAGATCAATCTTGGTGTCTCTATGTGTTCATGCTTCCCTTCCTTTGTTCCTTTACATTCCACTGTTTAGATGATGATGATGATGTTGTTTTTATTTATACATAGTTGCATATACTGATGGTTAATAATACAAATTTGTTTAATGATATAATGATTTGGGGTGAACTTAACATGTTATTGAAGAAATGCATCTACCAAAGCAAAGAACAATGTAGCTATATGAAAAATTAACATGGTATCAGAGCTGGGCTGAAGAAAATCCATGGAGATCACCCCCATGGAGTCACCTTTTGATGGAAGCAATAAAAGGATAGTAGAGACCTAAAATAATTTTAGGGTATGAAGAAAACCCTAGGTATTTAGTGCATAAGGGTTTGATAGTGAGGGTTTGAGATAAACTCTAGTTTATGGCTTGATGTATGCAACCCTTGCATGGTCTATGAAGCACTTGGGATCGATTTGACAAATAACCTAGTTATTGATAAAATTGTTGATTGAAGGCAACATTGTTTTATGGTCTATGGATGGCTCTTGAAGGTTGGCTCAAGAGGGAGAGGACAATATCTCATTGAATATAAGTATTCCTTGACTTATGACTTTACTCTTGTCTACTCTTATGAATCTGATTATTATGATTATTGTTTCTAGTCATTGCCTACACTTCTTGCATGTACATTTGAGTACCTGGATGTTTCTAATCTCCTTGATAAGATGTGATGAGTGGATCCCTCTTGAGGATATTTTGAAATGCAGGAATTATGGCTAGATCTGGAAGAGGTAAAGAGTCACTTGCGCACTACAAGCTGCCTAGGTGAAGGTGCACAAGTAATACCAAAATATATGCATGTTATATTGTATTTCAGTTGTAACATTAATGGATAGGTCATCCCTATGGTATGTTGAAAATATCTCCTTCGAAAATAGCTCATGCATGCATATGAAAGTGATTTGGATTTATGTTTCTTATGATGAAATGGTGCACCTAATATTGAATGTTTTGATCTTCTTGATTTTGCGAGGCTACTCATTGTTGATCTTGGATATAGTGGCATAACTTGATGTTTGGCTAACATCTATTGCTTTGAGATCCTAATCTTGACTCTAGTATATGGTTCTCTTAACTATTTATATGAATAAAACATGTTGGTTCTCTTATAGAAGGTTACCTCATTGATATGGTATTGATAATGCTTGTGATAAGCATGATTAAAGCTCATGGAAAGAGAGATTGGAATTTGTTGGTTTATTGAATAACCTAACTTGATCCTACTGATCATAATAAGCATGGTAATGACGAACATGATTATAGAGGAATATATATGAGATTAATGTTCTATATCTCCTACTACTTGTGGTTATGGCATATGGTGAAATTAAATTCTCTAACTTGATGTATTGTTATTGGGTTCATAAGGTTGTGTTGTCACATCAGCTTGCTACCCTGATCTTTCAAGTCCAGCCCTTGATGAAAGATTGATGACATGATGTTGATGATCATGATAGATACGTGTTTATCATAAAATAGAGATGTTGTTGCATGGCTCCAGTAAAGACAGGTTGATGACATGAATGAAAATGAAATTACCTACTCTTCTATGATTTATGAGTATCTGACATTGTTGATCTACAATAGAGGTCTGAGCCTCTCTCACACAATGGAAGGCCCATAGGTGTGACCATGCCTATTATTTTCATATTTGAATTTTTGGTCTGAATCAGGGGATCTCTAACATGTCCTGCCATTGTAAATTGATTTCTAGAATTGCTGGAATTGAGCATGAAATCATATGGTCACTTAGAATATGTCAGTTTTGTAGATGTGCTGCAGATAGCAGTAAGATCCGTTAGTCGGAAAAGTTCATATGTTTGAATCGAACTTGTGTATGCAGGTGACCGAGACATTCATATGAGTATGTCACTGTGTCTATGCTACAAAATTTTGACATGATTTGGCTAATTGATAAACTGTGCTTGGAACTTTTGACATGATGCTTAATGTTTGAGATATATCTAGAATTATAGATCTTACCATGATTGCACATTTGTTTATGACATAATTTGATCTGGCGATAGTTGATTTTCCCAGATGATAATGTTATGTGATATTGACCTTCAGTGTCTTATGCGAGTATTCAGAATCATGGTTTTGTATTGGCCCTCTTGTTCCTAACACAATCGTTGTGGTGAATTAGTATGATAATGGAACATGCATGAATTAACATTGATGTATGCACTAGCATCTAGTAACAAAAATGACTTGTAATGGCATGATTGACCTGTTTACTTGACAATGAATGAAGTCAAGACTTGATATGATCTCTACCTGTCACTAGTTGAAATAATTGATACTATGATATCAATTTCATTGATAATAGTTTAGGTCTGGATTCTAAACTCTGATGAAATTATTTTGTTGACACAACATTGACTTATGTAAGGTTGAGTATGTTGGATTGGTAAGACATTATGCTTACCGAGAGCGTTGCATGATGTAAGCTCCTCGATTCATATTTGTCCATATCTAATGAAGTCAGGATGATGAGTTCCAAGATAAGGCCTTGATTTTGATTATGTCTTTGGTTTTAGATACTGATAGTCTACCCTTGACATGTGATAAGCCTGTGACGATCTAAGTTAGAGGGAGATGGATTTTGAAGCTTGAAATAATGTATCATGGCATGATGAATCTATTTCTGGAATTTGGGAAAGAAATTCCATGTTGCAAGACTGTTGAAATGTATTTGTGTAATGTAAATCCTTGGAAACTCTGATTTAAAGTTCAAATTTTGTTGAACGTGACATGGAATTTGTTAGTTGACTAGAGCATTGATGTTTCATTTTGAACATCCATCCGTATATGATGTGTATAGAGCATGATTAAATTCATGATCGAGTTTCTTCATTCAGAATTTCCGCCAAGCATCTTTTTGGAATATCTACATGAAACGTTCTACTTTTAAAGGTTGAGATATTTCTCCCATGATATGTAGTTGCACGGACGAACTGATGATTTTTGGGATTATTATTGTTGAGAAGATGTGGATCATGCCTTAATATGAGGTATGCCATGATATCTCAGACAAGAGGCCCATAACGCGACTGAGGTCGGGTACAATGTTGCTAGCATGGCTAGCTGTGAGGCAGGATGTAGAATCTCCTTAGAGAATTGTCTAAGCATGATCTAGATAAGACATGGACACACAGTGATGACAGAGAATCCCATATATATATAGTTGGGAATGTGATTGATCCATTCATTGAGACGATGGAGTTGTTCGAGACAAGCTTGGATTTGTGATTGACACATCCGTGAGAGGGAGGATGATTATGGTATCCATGTGTGATTGACACCTCCATGAGAGAGAGGATGATTATGGTATCTTGATGTGATTTACATTATTATGTATGTTCTAACATAACATTTTATTTGATGTCATGTATGAACAAGAATCAACTGCTATTGTGATAAGAAAACACCAGATATGAGTATGATAAGAGCAACACTAATCGAGGACACTGAGCTAGCTCTTCCTCCCTGTTTGAGCTCCTGGGATGAGGAATTGAGATAGAAGGCTCCTAGGGTTGAGGGATCCCTAGACAATAGGGAATATTCCATATATGTTACCCATATGGTTAGATATGTTGTTCCCCTGTCTTCATAGGGTCAGGGAATCTTTCTCCCCCAATTGGTATTTACAGAGTATACCCCAGTTAACATCATACCCATAAGCAGGGCTTGTCGGGAATACTGCTCCTCATTTGGCCAACGAGTTGAGAGTGTATTTGGGGTGTAAAACCCAAGAAAATTATGATGCAGGTGTTCTACCACATGAATATTTAGGGTCATCGATGGGAATATCATTAGGAAATAAGATGGGTTGAGATAACCCTATGTGCTTCAAGGTTGAAATTGAGCTCCCCGATGTGATACTAGGGTCGAGATGGGATCCCCTGCGTGGATGGATATCCTATTGCTAGATATGGGGTTGTAGAGGTATATCTCCCCCATGATATTTCAGGTCGAGATGTGCTCCCCGATGCAGTTACTGGTTGAGGCATTCTCCCTGATGATATGCTCTCCAATGATGGTTGATGATGATATTGCAGGTAGTATCCCATTGTCAGAGAATCTAGGTTGTAGCCTGGTGGATGAAGGATGGTAGCCTAAGCTCCTCTCCGGTGATAAATTCTTCTTCTTCTAGATTCGATAATGTTGAGCACACGAGCAAAAACATTCAAGAGATAAATTGGAATAAGCATGAGAAGTACATTGATGATTTGTAATGAGAAATATCCACAACATGACGACTACGTGTCATAGATGATCAGTGACGATACATGATAATGCATGAAGATAACAAAATGGCATATTGATCGATGAACAGATATCGACACATGGAATTATCCCTGGTTGAGAGGGAGTGTTAAAATTATGCAAATGCGGTCAAATTACACTATTTACAACTCAAATTATTGATATTATATTTTCATTATATTCCTATTTTCGAGAGGACCAAAATCAACTTATAGATCGCCCCAATCGGTTAACCAAAAGTTAAATTATGAATTATTTTATTTATTAAAGTGTAATGGAATGGGTTGGCCTAAGCACATGTGAAATTAATTAAGTCGACCTCAACACCAAAGCGGACCCACACAAAATTTATAAATAGAGGCGACCTCAAACTCATTCTCACACATTCGCTCATGAGATTTTATTCTTGCACTCTTTGTCTATGATCGTCTTTTTTGTTTTGGTTTGCACAGGTTCGACCAGAGAAGATCGCACAGGTTTCGGGATCAAAAGCGAGAGGCTCGCTTTGATATGAGTCTTCTGAGCCATAGTTGCAGGCACATAACTAAAGAATTTGGGCCAGAGTCGTGGGCAGAGTGTGGCAAGATAGCGCCTAAGATGCCATAGTCGTAGGCAGACAGTGTCAAGGTCGCGATGAGGGCCTTAGGGCAAGATTGGGTTGATCAGGGCCATAGCCATGGGAAAAATGTGTTATGCCCGCAGCTAGGGATCCATAGTCATAGGCACATATAGATATGGGCATGATTAGTGTTCAGAAGGTTTTTTTGGGTTGCACACTCCTTCAGCCGCGGGCATACAGTGCCATGGTAGCGGCTAGGGAAGTTACAACTGTGGGTTGAGCGTGTTGATGTTGCGGCTAAGGGTTTATGGGCAGATCTGAGCTTGATCTGGCCACTAGTGCTCATGCAGATGTTTTCAGTTAGCCTTGAAAATGTCCTAGATTCAGATCTAGGACTGATCAATCTTTTTCAGTAAGTTTCAGCGATCAGTTGTATTCGAGGTTTTGTACCATTGTATATTTGTATATATGATCTATATATTTCCGCTGCAAGATGTATGTACAATTCTCACTCAGTATCAATAGTGTTCATCAGTATGCTACAACCATCGTCAATGAATTTCAGTTCTTAGATTCAGGATACTTTCGCAGAAGTATGCTTATGGTAATATTGTGCATATGCTAGTTGTTTTCTACATCATGAAGATATGAATCTATGGATGATTGTACTCTTTTTTGATGAACGATTTGATGACGATCTCAAAAGAATAATTTTCAAGGGTTTTCCCCACATAAATTTTTTCCCTCGTCTCAGACCAATCCTGGTGTCTTTATGTGTTCATGCTTCTCTTCCTTTGTTCCTTTACATTCTGCTGCTTAGATGATGATGATGATGTTTTTATTTCTATGTAGTTGCATATACTGATGGTTAATAAAATAGATCTGTTTAATGGTATAATGATTTGGGGTGAACTTAACATGTTATTGAGAAAATGCATCTATCAAAGCAAAGAACAATGTAGCTCTATGAAAAATTAACAACCCTTGGGAATATAACATCATTAGCATATACCTTGATATGAGTGTAAATGATCTACCTGAAGCATTCCACCTCAATTGAAATTTTTGAAAGACTTGAAGTATCTAAATTTGGCAGAAAACAAACTTACGGGGGTCATTCCAAGGGAATGGGGGAAATAACTTTAAATTCCCTTATACTATTGGACCTTTATTCATATATATATATATAATTTTTTTATTTATTCCTTTTTATCTTTATATTTATTATTATTGTTTGAAAAATTATGAAGGTTTAGTCAACTTGAGTTATTCATATAGATGAGTTTTGTCTCACAAATTTTATACTTTAGGAGATTACCTCACTTATGCTTTCTTGATTTCTACTTATATCAAATGCACCATAAATATCCATTTTTTATCAACTATATTGGGAAGGAGAATCAGTGAACTTTGTTTCGTGCCAAAGACAAAAAGTAGTTCTAATTTTTAGAAAATCCATAATGCATAATTACTTTGGAATAGAATATTTCTTGGAAAATGTAAAAAAATCCCGATTTTAGGGATCTCCATATGTACTTAAAACCATGTCTTGTCGTGATTTTTTAAAAATAATTTCCAAGAGTGATTCACATGCATAACTTATCAACACTGCATAATAAATGATTCATTGTGTTTAATTAGAAAAAAATATTGAATCTTATTTGAGTTTGAAATTCTCAGTAAAAAGAGATTACCACAATTTCTTTATAAGAGAAGATTGCTTGGAAAATGTTAAAAGAACATGAATTTGGGGATGTCAATGTGCACTTAAACCATGTCTCCTATCTATTTGTGATTTAAAAAATAATAATTTCCGAGAGTGTGTCACACAAAGAACTTGTCAGTGTTGCATATTATACATTGTGTTAAATAAAAAAATTGGAATCTTATTGAGAGTTTGAAACTCTCAATACAAAGAGATCACTATACTCAAAATTTAGCAGCTAATTATTACAAGCCTAATTGCCAAAACCAAAGAGCATTTTTTTACATTACCATGATCACTTAAAAGATGTAGCAAGTTAGTAACCAAACACCTAGCCACATAAGAATGTAGCAAGTTACTAATTGAACACCTAGCCACATTTAATATGCTAATAAAATGTTGACAGTGTTGGACCTTCCAACATTCAAAGGGGTATCATCGATATGTTGTCCCAATTAGACCTCACACCGTTTGGGATAGGAGCCCCATCTAGAATACGACTTGGTTACCATTTTCTTAATGATTTTCCTTGGCTCTAATTGTCAGCAAGAGAGAGGGATGCATATGTGCCTTAAAAAAGCAAGTGACCGTGCCTTGCGAGTGTTCGGTTGTAGGTATGTTGATGTTCTTCTACTATGGAGGGGAAGAGAGGTGATCGCCTAAGAGAGAGGTAATAGTACCACTCTAGTAGAGACACACGTAAATAAGAAGGATACATCTAACATCCAGTGTAATAGTCCACAAATATGCAATGATCATTACAACCAACATAAACAAGAAAGGTTTGTCTAGTATCCAGCGGTATAGTCCACAAATATGTGATGGTCATTGAAAACAATACAACACGTTCTCAATGTGATAAGCACTAAATAACTGAAATAGTTAAACTACTTTAGTGTAGTTGAAAACAAACATGAATTACAAATATTCACAAAACAATCTTACAAATATTCATAATCCATGCATAAATAACGTACTGGCCATTAGACTTCATGTATTAAGTAAAATTCCCGAGACACATCTGTACAAAAAACACCACTAGCTCCAATAGTGGAGCATTGGAGCCACTACTTGCTCCCCAAAAGAACTAGATTTTCTCTCTAATGCCTTGCGGGAGGAGCCAAGGTGAAAATAATTTTTCTCATGCAATGAGGGTGTATATATAACCAAAGGGGTGATGCTTCACCTTCCTTGTGACCCTTTAACTACCGTCATGATTGTTTGTCTTCCTATGAATTTTCAACTTTACATGAATCTTCATATTCTTTACATGTCCTTTACTTCCACTTTACAATACATTTTCGAATAAGAATTTACATAATCCACAAAAATGATGTGGCATATGGTGACTCATGACATGACATGACACTGATGACATGGCATTGTCAAGTCATTCTTGTTGCTTATTGCTATGTGTCTTCTTGAGAATGTTCTTTTGTCCACCTCCATATGGCTTAGAGATAATGATTCTTCAGTGGTATCAGGTCTTGAGTTGCGGTTGAAAACTGGTGTCCCTTTTGCTTTCTCCTGATTGATTAACTTGCATACTTAGCTACAAAGGTGTCTTCTAGCATGTTCCCCTTCTACATATCCCTCTCCATCATCTTGTAATGGTATGATAGAGTACCTGCATCTGCAATTCACCCATGACAAGACGACATCAACCCTATAAAACCCTAGTTTAAAATGTTCCATAATGATCCAGTGATTGAGTCGAAACCAGGTGATAGGTTGAGGGAGAGGCTAAGTGACTACACGATTGTGTAGCTTAGGCAGTCAAGGGTTGAGATTTAGCCTTGAGACTGTGCAATGCGTAGTTCAAGCTTAGACTGAGCAAAAAGATTGTGTAGTTGGGGGGCTCAGGGAGCTAGGTTGAGGGATTGAGCACTGATTTTTCCCATTGTGCATTTCTGGAAGGGAGAGGAGGCCAGGTGATTGTGAAATTACGCGGTTCAAGAGCTCAGGGTTTCCACTCGACCCTTGTGATTGTGTAATGCATAGTACTAACTAGGCAAGAGAGAGAAATTACATAGTTTTTAGGGTCAAAGGTTGAGCTTGAGCACTGTGATTGCGCAGTGCACAGTCCTAGGAGACAAGAACTGTGCATTTTGTAGTGACAAGAGGCAATTTTGCATCTTGATGGCTAATATTGCACAATACGCAATTTAGGATGTTTGGATGAGGCTAAGTTTCTTGGTCAGGAAGTTTTCTGAATTTTGCTAAGTTGTGGATCGATGGAGCTTATGTGAATAGTGACAAGACTTGACCATGATCACACACTTAGAACACTTGACGACATAACATACATCATCCAGAACACATGAACAACATACTTCCCTCAAGTGTGACAACTTATGACAAGTGCGACAATGCTTAGAATTTTGGAAATGAGTGCGATATATGTTTACATGGTAAGAGCAACACATTTACACAAAGATTATCCCATGGAACCACCAAAACAAGCTTTTGTACATCATGCGACACTTAACATGTGAAAAGACGACATTTTTATTTTCTAGAAAATGGGACAAAAACAATTTGAGAAAATAGATGTAACAAGTCTTAATGCCTACGACAACAATATACAAGATCAAGGTGGTCTCCGAAATTTGGGTTTAGGCCAAAATTTGGAGGGTGTTATAGAAACGACAACACTTGGAAACACAATGGTAGAATTCCTACTTCTCTTTCTAAGTTGATTATTTTGTGAAGGGTCTAGTTCCCTATGGAGTATTGATTCATTGTGTCGATCACTTTGGTTTCCCCAATTATCCCGTGAATAAACATAGTTCCCTCCTTGTCCATTCTCAGTTGAACATAGACATAAGATCAATAATATCGCAATGTTTTGAATTAAGAAAGGGTTTACGAGATTTATATTTTTAGAGTATATTTTTTCATCTCTAGTGTTTCTCCATTGCCAGTAGGCCTTGACAGTACCTTGACGAAGTCACTACAGGAACACAAGCATTGCTCTACTTCCATCGAGCCTGGTCAATACCCTGACGAAGTTCATCTCTAGAGTTTCTCTGTTGCCAGCAGGCCTTGACAGTACCCCGACGGAGTCACTACAGGAACACAAGAATTTCTCTACTTCCATCTACCTTGCCCTTGATCACAACTTATTGAGGGCAGGAGAGGTTTTTAATACATAGAAGCATATAGAGACCTCTGATTTAGGTTTGCTCATTTGGATTTTTCCCCTTTTCCTCTTCTACTTGATTGGATAAGCATGAAAAACACTGAAACATAAAGAACTGAGTAAATGCATAAGGTTTCCAAAATATACATAGGATTCATGGTTCAACACAAAACACTCCTTAGAGAAGGATTGCATTTTCATTAAATAAATAAATAACACTTCATTTAATTAATAACAAAGAATTGAAATATGTTTACCGACATAATGGAAATAAACTAGCTCGGGCGATGGTAGCTTATCTCTAAGAATAGATGTGGCAGATACATGCCGTTAAATTATGTTACAATGAGGCTCAAGGGCCTTTACATTATTTAACAACAGGAGAAAACCCTAAACAAACAAAACCCTAACCCCAGCAGTTGAACGCCAAGAGTTTGTGGGCCGTGTTGGGGTTAGTTGATGCAGCCGAAGGGCTGCAAAACCCACATTCTCCATTATAGATGCATATAAAAATGCATCGTTCATTCATCAACCAGATAACTCTCAAATTTGGGGCACATTCTAATGCGGAATCCACCTTTTCAATTTTATGGTTAAAACCATATATCAAACCCCATTATGATATTTCCTTGAACCTTAGTTTAAAACAAAAATAAAAGAATTATTAAATTCGGGACTAAATTCCTTGCTCACAACTATGATTTAGCAACCCCAATACAATCATAAACCATATCCACTCGTCATTCAGTTCTATGGTTTAAACTTCAAATAAACCATATAAATGTTTACGGGCCCACATTTTCATTTCACTCGCATATCCACAATATCCTTCATATCTTAACTTTGGTTTAAAAACTCGAAAATGTCAATAACTTAAACCTTGGACCCACGGCATACCCAACACATTTATGTGACATACCTTATCATCTTTGAATAAAATCAAGTCCCAACATATATGTACTTGGCCCACCAGACTTCGCATATGCTTTGCAGAAGTTCATTAAACCCAACCTTACGTTATAAACTTTAGAACTTACCAATGCACATATATCGAATCATATATGGCCCACAGTTGTCAACCATTCACTGTCCATCCACTCATCAACCATATCTATTCATCCGACGACTGACAGTATATCGCACTCCAATTCAATGATCTGACGACCTTTGCGTAACAAACTTGCACAAAGTTTAATTCTTCAAACTCACGCGAAATGTCTGGTTTTAAATTACTGCCGATGCCATGTGTCAATCGATGAACGCTATCGCGTTTGCTTAGGCAAAAACCGCTTACTACCCTTTTGCCACATGAAAACCATTAGTGGTTTTCGAGACTGTATTTACTGTTTCATTTTTACATTTGCTCGTGGTTCCATATGTGCATGGTTCCAAAGCACATATATTTCACCATTTCATTTAAACGTTATGCGGAAACCCCGATACATGAACCCTCAGCTCAATAATCAGTCTTCATGTATATACTACAATAGAACAGGTTTCTCGCTTGAATACACCTTTTATGCATTCAACGCCAAATTATTCCACTCTGTCACTGATCCTATTTTACTATTCGATCGAATTTTTTCTGTATCCAAATGCCGAATTGACAACTCAACTTCTGTTCTGTGTCATCGATCCTTTCAGTGATCGATGACTAAGTTTAACAAATGCAAACTCAATCAGTCTTCTTAAATATATTTTCAAACCCTTATTGCACCTTAGCTCAGTCATAATATTGCCATTATACTTGTCTCGACATTAAACTTGTCGATGGTGCACAGAACCACCATTCAAGCCCTATTACAGAGTTTATCACACACCTGATCATTGAAATTCAAATTATTTCCCACACATAATTAAATCAATCAATGCACACATAATTCAACAACAATCCCTTTATATATAAACAAATATTTACATGAATCCAGAACATTTCATGTTCTGTCTTTTCTCCCTAGGCCTGATATTCTAATCAGTGGCCATTCCTCTACAATTGCCCGTAGGCTTATAACAAATCCCTATCTGTCTCTTTGTCTACTGTCTTTTGTCTTTGAGGTTTGTTATTTTTATACAGAATAATCTGAACTAATTTAGGTTCAGATCCTCAACAAATTCCTCAAAATCCTCAAGTCCTAAAATATATTTTTTATCCCTAAGGATCCTCTTTAATCCCATAAAATCATGAAACTAATTCTAACTTAATATTTACAATAAATTCTCAAATCTCTCATTCCCTATTGATTCTAAACTATCCTAATTCTCTCATGTTCTCCAACCATTCGGGAACATTTACAAATTCCTCAAAATACTTAATATCTCTCATTAAAATCACTCAAAACATTAATAATTACATAAGAAACCAATATTCTCTTGAAAACACAAGACCCCTATGTCTATTAAAATACAATTTTTTTTTCTTGAGCCTAATGCCCTTGCATCAGACTCCCAAGGTAAAAAATAATCATGATCTCCTGATCATGTGCTTTTAATATTTGCCTCCTGGATCCCATACTCTGTTTTGCTGCTGTCCAATAGCTACATTATTCTTCAACTGCACTTTTCCAAGCTTCCATACTTTATTCTGCATCTTCCCGCTTGCTATGCTTTCACATTCTGCTACTGTCTTTCTCCTGTTGCTACTGCTTCTTTGCTTTCCTGCTGCTGTCTTCTTCTGAGACACTTTCACCATTAGCCTTCTTATCAATTCAATTTCTTTGTCTAATATATATTCTGACTGCTGAGTACTTCTACTTCTTGATTGTTGAACTTCTATTCTTGCTCTTACTTGATGAACTCTTACTTTTACTGCCACCCTGTCATCCTTACCCTCTTGTTTTCTGCAACTGATAACTTCTTCCTGATTGTCATTTATGACAATTTCTTTGTCTTCTGTCTTCAACAATTTCTTGGAATGGTATTTAATTTTCCAGTCACTGTCATCTTCTTTTCTTTGCTTCAATTTGTTCTCCTGGACCAAACATTCTTTAGTCTTTTCATCGATACTTGCAATCATAAAACAATCATTAAAATCATAAGACCTTTGTGTCTCTTCTTCCTTTGGCAACACTTCAATTTGCTGCTCTGACATTTTCTCCTTTATCAGCACATCAGTATGCTGATTCCAATTCTTCAAATAATTCTCGAGACTGTCAGCTAGTCTCTCTTCCACATCATCCCTTTCAAGGATGTTTCTTTTCTCTGGTTCAATAAAATCATCTTTTTTCATTCTCATTCAACTCTGACTTTACAACCTGAACACTTATCTCTATGTTTCTAGCCTTTTCTCCAGAATACTTAACTCATGCCACAAATATGTCATCTCGTCTGAGAAAATATTTGTACAATCTTCACTATATTCCTCTTTATCATAAGTCAAGTCTCCTAGTGACTCTATCTCTTCATATTTCATCAGAATAGAAATATGATCCTCCATCTCTGCAATAATTTTAGTTGTCTATCCATCACTCTTCTTTTGGCCATTTAACAAAATCAATTTTTCATTGTCATTATAAATAAAAAATTTCTCATCTTCAGACATAACTCTCATATCTCCATTGAAACATTTCTTTTCACAAAACAAGGAATTTATGAACTCCTTTTGTTGCAATAATTCAATTTGATCTTCATCTGAAAGATAATCATAATATTTTGCTTGGAAACTTTCAGCTTCACTCAATACAGTTTCATCACATGATTTGTCTTCTGCAATACCTGCATTCACACACAACTTGTTAGTTTTAAAACCATAAGACCTCATGGTCTCATTTGATGATTTAATCACCAAATCTTCCTGCTGTTCCAAGTCTTCTATGCAATTCAGAAATTATTCAATGGTTTTCTCTTCAATCCCCTTAAGCTTTTCAATTGGTTGCTTAATTTCCAGCTTTTGGCCATCATCATAAGTTAAATTTCTTCTGTTTCCAATATATTGAAAAGTAAAACTTTTCTCCAACTATGTATGGACATTTTCAAAAGATCTGGCTGTCCCATTTTCTTCCTTTATGACAATATCAACAGTTTGTCCTTCTCCACATGTTCTTCCTGGAAACATACAAAATTTATCAGATTTAAAATCACTTGACCTCTTGGTCTCACTTGAATTTTCAGTATTCAGGTCTTTCTCCAAATACTCATTCATTCTGAGTAATTTTTCCTTCAGTCGAGCATTTATCATTTGCTCTTTCTTCATCTGTAGCTTATCCCACTTTATCTTTCTTATTACAAGAAAACCCCACCTTTGGTATTCCTCTATCATCATTTTCAATTTGTTAAATTGTTCTCTTATCTCAGCTAACTCTCTCTCATACTCTTCCTTCCTTAACTGTCTCTTTATGCCATTTGTCTTGGCATCTTCTTTCTTCACCTTCATTCTGTTGTGGTCTCTCTCAAAATCTCTGATACCTCTTCTATGACTATCAGTGGTCATCTTCCCCTTGATTTCTATCTTCACGATTTTCTCACTCATTCATCATGAGCTGTACTAAAGCCTATGCAATAACAAGTCCTCCTTGTTACAACTTACCTCACCAATCCTTTCCTCTGGACTTGTTCTTTTGGCAAGCACTGGTCCTCTATTTTCTGAAACCTCTTGAGCATTCCTCTCTTCTCTTTCTAGGCTTCAACTCATCTGCACCCTTTTAAGAACACAACTGTTCTTTTTATCCAACCTCTGTTGGAATTTCTTCAAGGTTCAGCCACATTCTTCTTACTCTTAGAAACCTTTATTGGCTTCCTTCATCACTGCTCTTTAAAGCTGTGATCTTCTTGCTGAGATGCTCCTCAATTGTCTGCAATATGCATTCTGCAAACATAATCTTCAAACAAAATCAAAATACCTCACCTTCAAGGTTTGTGTTCAACACCCACTTGTAATTTCTTTTGCAAATTCTCTCGCTACACTGCATGCTGTCTGTCAGATCCAAATCTAAGTTCTTTTTAATTTCTCCATCACACATGCATTCAATTCAATTAAAAAAACTTGAACCTCCAAAAGAGTTATTTCCAGCTCTGATACCACTTGATGTAGCTGAAGGGCTGAAAAACCCACATTCTCCACTATAGATGCATATAAAAATGCATCGTTCATTCATCAACCAAATAACTCTCAAATTTGGGGTACATTCTAATGCGAAAGCCACCTTTTCAATTTTATGATTAAAACCATATATCAAATCCCATTATGATATTTCCTTGAACCTTAGTTTAAAACCCAAATAAAAGAATTATTAAATTCAGGACTAAATTCCTTGCTCACAACTATGGTTTAGAAACCCCAATACAATCATAAACCATATCCACTCATCATTCAGTTCTATGGTTTAAACTTCAAATAAACCACATTAATGTGTACGGGCCCACACTTTCATTTCACCCACATATCCACAATATCCTTCACAACTTAACTTTGGTTTAAAAACCCGAAAATGTCAATAACTTAAACCTTTGACCCACGACATACCCAACACATTTATGTGACATACCTTATCATCTTTGAATAAAATCAAGTCCCAACATATATGTACTTGGCCCACCAGACTTCGCATATTCTTTGAGGAAGTTCATTAAACCCAACCTTTACGTTATAAACTTTAGAACTTACCAATGCACATATGTCGAATCATATATGGCACACAGCTGTCAACCATTCACTATCCATCCATTCATCAACCATATCTATTCATCCGACGATTAAAAATATATCGCACTCCAATTCAATGATCCGGCGCCCTTCGCGTAAAAAACTTGCACAAAGTTTAATTCTTCAATATCACACGAAATGACCGGTTTTAAATTACTGCCGATGCCACGTGTCAATCGATGAACACTATCACGTTCACTCAGGCAAAAACCGCTTACTACCCTTTTGCCACACGAAAACCATTAGTGGTTTTTGAAACCGTCTTGACTGTTTCATTTTGCCATTTGCTCGTGGTTCCATATGTGAGTGGTTCCAAACCACATATATTTCACCATTTCATTTAAAAGTTATGCGGAAACCCCGATACATGAACCCTCAACTCAATAATCAGCCTTCATGTATATACTACGATAGAACAGGTTTCTCGCTTAAATACACCTTTTATGCATTCAACCTCAAATTATTCCATTCTGTCACTGATCTTATTTTACTATTTGATCGGATGTTTTCTGTATCCAAATCCTGAATTGAAAACTCAGCTTCTGTTCTGTGTCATCGATCCTTTCAGTGATCGATGACTGAGTTTAACAAATGCAAACTCAATTAGTCTTCTCAAATATATCTGCAAACCCTTATTGCACCTTAGCTCAGTCATAATATTGCCATTATACTTGTCTCGACATTAAACTTGTCGATGGTGCACATAACCAACATTCAAACCCTATTACAGAGTTTATCACACACCTGCTCATTGAAATTCAAAGTATTTCTCACACATAATTAAATCAATCAATGCACACATAATTCAGCAACAATCCCTTTATATATAAACAAATATTTACATAAATCCAGAAAACTTCATGTTCCATATTTTCTCCTTAGGCCTGATATTCTAATCAATGGCCATTCCTCTACAATTGCCTATAGGCTTATAACAAATCCCTATTTGTCTCTCTGTCTACTATCTTTTGCCTTTGAGGCTTGTTATTTTTATACAGAATAATCTGAATGAATTTAGGTTCAGATCCTCAACAAATTCCTCAAAATCCTCAAGTCCTAAAATCTATCCTTTATCCCTAAGGATCCTCTTTAATCCCATAAAATCATGAAACTAATTCTAACTTAATATTTACAATCAATTCTCAAATCTCTCATTCCCTATGGAATCTAAACTATCCTAATTCTCTCATGTTCTCCAACCATTTGGGAACATTTACAAATTCCTCACAATACTTAATATCTCTCATTAAAATCACTCAAAACATTAATAATTACATAAGAAACCAATATTCTCTTGAAAACACAAGACCCTATGTCTATTAAAATACAAAGGATTTTCTTGAGCCTAATGCCCTTGCATCATTAGTTGGGCATCCAACTTCTTAGGGTTGTAACTTGGTCATATTATCTCCACTTGAGAAAATAGAGATAAAAGCAAAGATGTGCTCATCTATCTATGGGTCTAAATGATAGCCTAAAATGCAAACAATTTGCTTGGCCATATCTGGAAAAATTGAAGCTGGATAGGGAGGCTTTGTCTTAGGTAACTGGGCATCATCAAGCAATAAGGTTTCAAATACTTTGGGTCTTTGGGGGAAGTCTAATTTGTTGTACATTTCCATGATGGAATCTGGGTGAAAATACTTTCCAAGACCATCATTTTTAATTTGAAGAATTTCATAAATAGAGTGGCCATTAATGTAAAACGGAGTTTCACCATTTTATGCCACTACAGTTCTTTGGCTAAGAATATAACGAACAAATTCAGGAAAGTAGGGGGTTTGAGGAAAAATATACTCAGTCAAGGTAGAATCCCATAATCTAATTTCATTACTGTTGTCCAAATGTTTTTGGTGGAAGCAATTGTGAAGTTCGTAAAGATCAAATTCACAACCGGTCTCTGAAATCTGGTATAGATGGTCAACTAAGGGAGGGTGGTCCAAATCTACAACTGGGAGCATCACTGGGTTATCCTGGGCGGTAGATTTACTCTTAGGAGCCATTTGAATAGAAAAGGAGAGGACTAACTGTAAACACCTGTTAAATTGATGCTTGGATGCTTCAAACATGTGTTTGGGTGGCGTTGCATTTATTTAGAAGCCTTATCTAGAATGCTGAGGTCTTTGATTAAAATAAGAGAACTGTTGAAAAACCAGGGTCTTAGCGCGAAAATACTACTGTTAATTTCAAAACAAAAGCTCTATAGTTTTTACAGACATCAACAGTTGGACGTTTATTTTGGCATGGGGGAAATTTATTGTCAAATGACAGTGCAACAGGAAACAAATATGTTATAACGGACATGTTACAACGGATGAATGGAGGAAAAGTGGCAGTTAATGATTGGTATATGAAATGACATGGAAGGTGATGGCAAAATGGCGACAATAATGGTGTATCGGTCAACAGAGGGGAAAAATGGTTTTTGGAATTCAGCTTACCAAGAACTGTAGTGGGGTGCAAGTAGTAAGCGGAATTGAAGAGGGGGGTGTGGATTTGATAAGGAAATGACACGTCGTGTGAGGCGGTTTAATGAAACCATTCTACCCGGACCGCCCCTGTCGGATAACATTTGGAAGGGCTAGGGGGGAGTGGGGCAGTGTGGACGCCGTCGATTTGGGTAGGCCATATCTCATCCATTCAACATTGCACATTGTTTATCATATGGGACAAAAAGTCACATCCATTTGCAATTATTACAATTTGGTTAACCATATTAAATGTATGGTTAATCTTATTTAATCCTTAATAACATAAACTTTAAAAATATATTAGTGCCATTTAGATTAGCACACTATATACATGGCTAGCTAACATTTTCTTATTTTATTTTTGTGAAAACATTTGAATATGCTTTCTTTAATGTTTTATTTTTTTAATTCTTTTCCTTTGTCTTTTCTATCTCCTATGCCTAACATTTTTTATTTTTTCCCTTTTTGTTTTATTTCTCTTCTACAACATCTAACATTTTTTTGATTTTAATTTTTCTTCTACAATATCTAACTTATCAAAACCAGAACTATTACAACATCAACTCCAACTGGGGACTGCTTCCTCCTGTAGGATGCAAAGAAATTGCAGATCCAAGTGCCTTCTCCTCGGGCTAATGGAGTCTTTTCTGAAAACCAAACATACTTTTGTGAAAAATGAAATAAAACCAGTAGTATATAATGATGGATGTTTGAAACCTGCTTTGTTACTTAATAATGGATGCAATGCTTCAAATATTCTCCATTAATTGGCAATGAAGAATATTGACCCTCTGAGTTCCGCAAGATAAAATTTTTGTTGCCTTTAACTTCTGCAATGCTAAAAGTTTGAAAGTAGATATTATCAAACTTTCCATGTTTTCCTTTAACTTCCCTTCTAGCATCCCATCTTAACACTAAATATGCTTCTTTAAAATCTCTTTCTTTAGCCTTTATGTCAAACAAAATTTCATTTTGTTCTGATATATGTGAAGTTTATAATGAATTTCATCTCTGTTTTCAATGAGTTTTATAATATGATTTATTCTCCTAGAAAAATCATCAGGTTCTTCATTTGTTTCTTGTAAAAATCTCAGAACATGAAAAGTTAAATGTGTATGAAATATGGCTTCTTTACCATAAACCAGCTGAAATTGAGATTTAGTTGTAGACCTTTTTGGAGATATCCCGTTTGCCCAAACTGCATATATGAGATGCTTGTCCCAACTCCTTTTGTGATCTTCCAATGTTTTCTTGATGACTTTAACTAGGCTCTTGTTTGAAGATTCTGCCAATCCATTTCCCTGTGGACATTAAGGGGTAGAGTGATGCAACACGATTTGATATTTATGACAAAATTCAATCATCTTGACACTACTAAATGTTGTTGTATTATCTGTAACTATCTGTTGGGGGCATCCAAACCTAGATAGTATGTTCTATTCAATAAATTTAATGACTACAATGTCGGTTTCATTTATAACTAGAACTGATTCTACCCATTTTGTAAAGTAATCTGTGGCAATTAATATCCATTTATGTTGGCTGCTTACTGGTGGATGAATCTCTCTGTTGAAATCCAATCCCCAATGTAAGAAAGGTGTTGAGACTAGTACTGGAACTATAGGAAGTGCTGCTAATTTTTACTTACCAGCAAACATTTGACATTGAGTACAACTCCTAACCTTTGCTCCTACTTGTGCAAACAATGTTGGCCAATAGAATCATGCTCTTAAAATTTTATATGTTATAGCTCTCTAGGCATAGTGCCCACCACAAATACCTGCATGAAATTGATCAATAATTCCTTTTGTCTCACTTTATATCAAGCAAAGTAGAAGAATATTGAGTGGATATTTCCAATACAGATTTGCATTGATGATACAATATTTTATGGCCTTTAACTTTAATGTCTTTTTCCAAGGAAAAAAATCGCAATTGTTCATTGTATATAAGAAAAATTACATGTTGTATCAACAACATATACTTCTATGCATAGATCATGTAACTACAAAATCTCTAGAGTGTCATATCTCACCGTTTAACATAGGTGTCTTGTAAAAACAATATAAGACATGTAAAAACATAGTATATCTACAATAAGACAAAATTATGTGCAGTATGGCCAAAAAGTCTCCAAAAAAGTGCAGTCTGCTTAGACTTCTCCCTGACCCTCCATGTCCTCGATGAAGGGTCAGTGTTAATACTGATATTCCTGCTGACCATCTTTTTCAGAAATGTGCCATTGACCCCAAGATAGCTATGATGCTTCTTTGGATAATTGATTAGCCACTTGGTTCCTCTGCCTGTAAATATGATTAACATATATGTAAGCAAAATAAACATTAAGAGCCATAACTTCATCCAGAATGATCTAAGAGTATGAACATGACAATGAGCAACATTTTTAAACCAGTTAATAATGAATTTTGAATCCCCAATTATCTGAATCTTGTTGCAAATTTTCGCTCAGGAAAATGTGAGGAGAAGTTTGAGATTGTTGAGCTTAGCGTAATTGTTGGTGCTTGGGCCTAGTCCCATTTCGATTTTATAGCAGTGTGAATCGGTTTTATGGAGTATGGCACCCCCACCACATCCATGCAAGTTTTATGCCCCATCAAAATATGCCCAAGGGATGGATCTGTAAATAATTTTAGGAGTGATGATGCTGATCTGAGCGGTAGGAGCATTGTTCGGGATTAAGTGATATATAGAGACAATGGTATTTCTGATACTGGACCAGTCCACCGCTGAGCCCTAGAATATCGCATGATTGCGAGCCAACCATGTTCCCCAAGAAATCAAGAGGGGGATATTACACTTTTTTGGGCAGTGTGCCGCATGCCACAAATTTGTCTAGGCCTCAAGGACCGAATTGTCTTGCCATTGCAGAGTGTAGTCCAAGGACTGCAAAGTAATTATCCATATGTGTTTTCTACCTGAGTAGGTGAGAAATTGATGATCAACATTCTCATATTTAAGTTTGCATAAACTGCATCTAGATGGTCCATGTAAATCCCTCTTGATAAGTTTGTCCTCTGTTGGTGTACAATTTGAGAGAATACACCACATGAAAAGTCTGGCTTTTGGAGGAGCCTTTAGTTTCCATAGAGGTCTCCACCACCACTGTTTGATTTGTGGTTCCTGTAACTCGTTTAGAGAAGTGTACCCCTCCTTTGGAGTGTAACGAACCCTGGGAGATAAGGCCCATAAAAGTTCATCCCCCCGCTCTGCTTAGTGATCCTAATGTTGGTAGATCGAAGAGCTTTGAGGTATTGGTTCCAGATCGGCTACCAAATGTTCGGGATAGATAATTAATGTGCCGATTTCCAAGCCTGTGAGATCCAAGTGGAATTTAGATTGTCAGCAATTTGTGAGATGTAGTGTATACCAACAAATGCTAGATGTTTCCTGATGTCTAATGGTAATTGATAAGCCAGTCCACACCCCGAAAATGAATCCACTCTAACCTTAACATTCTCCCCTATTCCGATTCTCCAAGTGAGTCATTTTTTGATGATGTGGATAGATCTGGTGATGGCATGCCATATGCTGGATGATCCAGGAGAGTGTTGGATGTGACCTCAGATCCACTCCATTATGGACCGAGGAGAAATGTACTTATAATAAGTGACCTCTTGCCACAAGATCCTGGCAGTAATTAGGTGCCATCCTATTTTGATAGCCAAAGTTGAGGAAAAAATTTTGAGGTCTTTAAGCCCCCACCCCCCCCCCCCCAACCTTTTGGTTTTGCTATCCTCTTCCAAGCGATCCAAGCATAAGTCCTTCCATCTTGCAAATGGCCTTGCTTTTAAGCCTCCACTCTTTCTCCATTTCTAGAAGTATGAGCTTATCCTTGGTTTCAAAGGACAAGAAACCAAGACTGTCCGGTCCCATCATGTTCCCAAGTTCATCATCTATTCTTTTTTAATGTCTCCTCATGCATTTTTTTCTTCCCTCTAGCCCATATTATGGCGAGGGACTTGAGATTAGATAGGTTATTGAAGAGTACCCGGGCCGACTCTATATCTGGCCTTTGGTCACAATGTATCCATTCATTCTTGACCAACTTATGGAAATCAGGCTCCTGTACCCAACTAGAATTGAATTTGAAAGGGGCACGTGTCTTGTGGTTTCCCATCAGTATCTCCAGATACATGGGGGAATGGTTCGAGGAGCCTCCCACCCCCACCCATTGTATGGCTCTTTCAAACATGTCAACCAAGTTGGCCTTGATCAGGAAATGGTCTAATCTTCTAGCCAGTGCAACCTCCCTAGTTCTCCATTTCCTCTAAGTAGGCAACTTCGTGGGCATAAAAATATCCAAAAGGTCAGCCTCATCAATCAATTTTTTAAATAAAGTAGATTTTGGATCAGGAATAGCACTCGACCCCCAGGATTCAGCAAGGCCTATGGATAAATTAGGGTCCCCTCCTATGATAATGTGATCTGCCTTCATAATGGAGGTATTCATCCACTTGTCCCAGAAATCCTCTCTGTTTTGGCAAGGGCCATAAAAATTGATCAAACAAATGGGTAAGTGCCAAGAATGGTTATGTCAGCTCCAAAAATTCCCTCCCCGCCCCACCAATTATTCACCTGTATTGTTCTATTGTTGAAACCCATATCACAACTTCCAGATCTCCCTCTAGCATCCACGGTCTAGAGATTCCAGTTAGGGAGAAATGAGGATAGTAATTTGGCAATGTAATTGCTTTCTCCCAACGTTTCTTAAAGGACTAGAGCATCCACACGATTAATGGCTAAAATTCGTTTAAGGGCTAGTTTTTTGTCAAGACTGACCAAACGTCTGCAATTGAGAGATAGGCAGCTCATGGATCACCAAATCCTCGAGTGTTATTTTCTCTAAGAACCCTATCAATAAAATTTTGAGTTCCGACAACAACCTCCATACCAGCCCTTCTGATCACCTTGGTAAGGGAGGATGGTCTATCTCGTGTCGCCTTGGGCTGAGATTCGCTGATATCAACACCTAGACCAGAGAGGAAACAACCCTGGAGGTGGATTTGAGGTTGTAATGGTGGCCAGAAGACTGACCCAAATATTCCAGGATTTAAAGGGATGAAGACTCACAAACTAGGGTATGAGGGTTGGGCCAAGAGATAGAGGGAGGTGTGGTTTCAAGAGGACATATATGGGGATCCAAATTACATCTGATTAAATCAATTTTAGTAGTAAGAATAGAATGTACAAGGGATATGATACGATTCACATTAGAATTGAGAGCAAGGGAAGTAGCAAGAGGTGTACCCAGGATCAAAGTAGTGTCCTCCTCCCAGGAATGTACATAGCATGCCTATGTATATGAGGGTGCAAGATGAGCCGAGGGGCTGCCATAAGTGGTTCACATCATTGGTTCGACTGGAGCCATCGCTTGAGCCTTGTCCTCTTCTCCAAAACCAACAGTTTGTGTCCCCCACATGCACCAGTATCTTTGTTGGTTTAGAGTTGGTGGTATTGATGAGAGGGAACTCCTTGTACAAGTTTCCAAATTCGTGACATTGTCTGCACCTAAACGAGACTCCTTCATAGTCTAGGATCTGGCATCTCGTGATGTCTTTGTAGTGCAGATTATATGCCTCCACAAGACCTTCCCTCGTATCCAGGTGGACACGAATCCATGTCACCGATATATTACCAGAATCAAGGTAGGACATATCATGGTCCAAATAAATTCCCAAATCCTAGCCAATGAACTCAAGTGCTTCTTCAGTCCAGAATTGCAACGGTAACCCCGACAGTCTGACCCAGATTGGTCCTGCTCCCATTTTCTCCTTGTTGGGGTCGAATAGGGGCGTCTATCTCTTCAGAAGCACAGGGGTCATTTCTATATGCCAATATTTTGTGAGCACCCAGTTGGCCATGTCCGAGTGGGGGAAGATTAGGGCGAACCATCCCCTGTTCATTGTGACGACTCTCAGAAGCTGTTCCAGAATGTTCCCCCATATTTCTGCAGTCTAGATTTTAAGCCCGGCTGCGGAGTAGTTCCTACCTCGAACCGGCCAAACTAGAATGGTTTGAGAGGTATGCTCCATTTTCTCCATTCCTATGCCTTCAACAAAGACCAAATCCCTCTTCAACTCTCTAATTTTCATGCACCTGAGCTTCTTTTTTCCGGTCCAGTGTGTGGTCCTGTCTCGGCCGATTCCTTCTTCTTCAAGTGTATCATCCGAATTAGATGACTTAACTTCCTCCGTAGGTGGGATCAAATGAGTTAAGACCTAAAAGCATCCCAATGCCGCAACATAATGAGGTTTCTCTAATCCGGTTGTATGAGTAAGGATCTCCTCACCATGGTTGAGGGCCTATCTGTTTGAAACTAAAATACCCCTCCGTTTGATCGACTCTAACCCCCAATCCTTCCATTATCGGACCCAAAACATCTGGCATAAATTGTGCTTGATGCTCCCACAACCTGAGGACCAAAGGCGGTGGAATGGAATATGTTGGGGAGGCCAGTGCCGCCAAATAAGGTTAAGAACAAACCGCCTCTGTTACCAGGTGTAGTTCCACTAGGGTGAATGGTGACAGTGATGATTCCCCAATCTCCATTTCCACATGTTCCTTTCCAGCAAGGTCCACCTCATTATAAAACCCACTAGTCTGTTGTGGGGTTAAACCAACCCATATTTGAGATGGGTCTAAATGATTTGATGTGTAGTCCACCTCATTTTCAGTCATCTTCATAGGGAAGGTGTGCACCACCATCTCATGTCTGTTTAAACCCTACTGTGACAACCTTCCCTGTTCCTAGGAGTGGCACTGTAACTTAAACTGTGTATCATATCTACTGGGGCCCAAAAAGCTAGCCATATTTATAATGATACCCCCTGTCGCTCTATCGAGGCTGTTGGTATAACCTGAGCTAAGCACCTGCAGAAACCGTGACTGTTGCAGAATAAACAAACCTCCCACGTGGTCGAGCATATCCTTGTGTTGACAGGAAGTAAGGAGTTAAAGGGGTCAAAAACAAAATACTACCCACTGTTGCGAGTCCCGTGAGTTCTTCAAAACTTTGGCAACAAGTTTAATACAAATAAAAAAAAACATAAACCACTTCCCTAGATACAGTCCGCCATTTCATGGCGAGAACCTTTGCACCTATGACCACCGTGATGCTGCTAGGGTTTCTGTAAAACTAAGGTTTTTCCGCCATTTCCAGTGCTCCATCTTCTTTTCTTACTCTCTTACACTGATTCTGTGTAAATTTAGATGGACACTCAAAGTCTCTAAGAAAATGTACAATATCAGAGTACCATTCTGATAGCAAGAATTTTTCATCAGTATAAATAGGAGTCAATTGAATTGAAGATGAAGTTTCTTATGGATTCTTCTCTTATGAAACCTGAGAAGGTTCTTGTGGATTCTCCTATGCTGATATTTGAGAAGGTTCTTGTGGATTCTTCTTTGCTGAAATTTGAGAAGGTTCTTTTGGATTCTTCTTTGCTGATATTTCCAAAACATAATTTATTCCCAAAAATTTATAATTTGATTCAGCTAAGAGTTTAGCTAAACATTGACCTTTCACCAAATTTGTAGTTTTGATATTTAGATCAAATTCTAATATCTTAGTAATACATCTTCCCCTTCTTCCAACGTATCAGGTTGGGTTAGTACAGTTTTAATAACACTGTTGGGAACATAGGCAATAATGGAAGAATGAAGAACATAGACTCTAAAAGCCTTTAAAGCTTGAACTAAGGACTAGGATCGTTTCTCAATAATATCATATTTAAGTTCGGAATATCTCATGACTTTACTGAAAAAGGCAATAGGCTAGTCATCTCCATCCTCATTCTTTTGTAAAAGAACAACAAGTAAGGTGGTTTTGGAGGCAAAGGAAAAAATGTTGAATGGCTGAGAATAGTTTGACTTGGCTAATATAGGGACTTCAGAAATGTCCTTTTTAATATGGTCAAAAGAAAATCTTTCTGGAACTTTCCATTTAACTTCATGATATTTCCTCAACATATTAGTGATATCCTTCACTATTTCAGCATAGTTATGTATACATCTCCTTAGAAAATTATTTTTTCCAAGAAAAGACTGAATTTCCTTTTTGTTCCTTGGGAATGAAATTGCTTGAATAATTGAAACTCTTTTGGGATCAATGACCACTCCTTCCTTAGAAATAATATGGCCGAGAAATTTTCCTTCTTTGATTGCAAACATGGACTTCTTGGGATTGAGTGATATCCCAAATTTCCTACATCTGTTAAAATATTTCCTCAAGTGATTTAAATGTTTTTTATCAGAATTAGAAAATATATTGAGATCATCAAGATAAATGACAAGAAATTTATTTGTCTTACCCACAAATTCTAAATCCATATTCCTTTGAAAGGTACTCTCAACATTATTTATTCCAAAAGGCATCCTTGCGTACATAAATGTACCCCAAGGAGTTGTGAATGTTGTATTTTCTCTATCCTCTAGGCTCACCATTATCTGATTGTACCCAGAAAAACCATCTAACATAGAAATTTTATTAGCACCTGAAACTTTCTAAAGCAATTGGTCCATCTTGGGTAATGGGTAGTTATCCTTCAAAGAGGATTTATTAAGTTCCTGAAATCTACACATAGTCTGATTTCACCATTTTTCTTTATAATAGGAAATAAATTTGCTACCCAATCTAAATATCTAAATGGAACTATGATCTTGGCATCAAGTAGTTTTTTAAGTTCTTTCTCATTGGTAGGAAGAAGGAATCAATTAATTCTCCTTAGCTTTTGTTTATGGTTTTGAAGAGATTTTATGTTCAATGAGTGTTGTATCATATGTCTTCAACACGCTATAAGACCAAGAAAAAAAATCTTTATAGGCTTTAAGGAGATCTAAATATTTATTTTTCACTTCCATGGGTAAAGATGCAGAGATTTTAATATTTTTTATTTCTTCTGAAGTTTCAATATTACATTCTTATGTGTCTTCTAGAGGTGAATTTGATAATGGATTTTTGGGAACATCATTGTGGTCAAACATTTTTTCAAGAGGAACCAATCCTTTAGGAATGAAATTGTTAGATAACCGAATGATGTTATGATAAACAATTTTTGAATTTAATTTTGGCGTTTGATTTTCCTTATTCAGTTCATTAGTATCCAATTGTTCTTCTTCAATTTGTAAGGCTGAAAATTTGTCGATCACTTGCAAAAAGGATTTCAATTGTTCATCATCCTCAAATATTTGTCAATGTTTAAGATTATTAGGAATTGAAGGCCTATATTTGACTTGAATTTGATATTGTAAGAGCATTTGATCAAGAATTTTAAAACAACTAGCTGAAACAGCTAAAGAATGTGCATGAATATTCTCATTCCTTGAAATAGCAGTAATGTTAAATGCTTGAAAGAAATTATCCACTGACTCCCATACCTCATTTCTATAATATCTAAGCCTAGGATATTTTGTTTGACAAATATTCATGACTTGCTTGACAATGAGTTATGAGTCACTGAATACACTTAAATTTCGCACTTTAAAACTTTTGTCCAATTCCAATCCTAGAAGAAAAGCTTCATATTTTGATACATTATTTGTAACAACAAATTCAAGCTTACAAGATTGAGTTATATTCTCTTTGTCTAATGAAATTAAAACCACACCAGCTCCAACTCCTTCCTTTGAACAAGATCCATCAAAATATAACTTCCAAATATCATTCTTAATAGGCTTTGGTTTTTCTACAATCTTTTCAATGCTAGGCTAAGTGCTTGGTAGGTTATTTGATGACAATTCAAAACAACCAAAATCTTGATCAACTGCATAAATAGGATGATTTCTTGCTTGATTTAATTTAGAAACATTATTCATGAATCTCACCTCTCTGTATAACCTAAGATATTCCCCCCATATACAGGAATGGTAGCATAGGACATGTCCACTTGAAGGCTTCCTCCTAGTTTGACACAACATGATATTGATAACAACATACCAAATTTAGGAGGAATATCAGTAACTACAATGTATAATAGGACGATTTTCAAAGGTATTTGAGCTAAAGTAACCACTAGATCCTTTATAAGTCCAAGACTTGGTAATTTATTTGAATCAAAATTATATAGATCATGATAATATCGAGTGATCTCTAATTGAAGTTGATCCATAATTACCTTTGGCATGAGATTATGGGAGGTTCCAGAATCTAAGATGTAATTGTATAATAAAAAATCATGGACCTTTAAAGTAACATAGAAATGTGGTACATTCTCATCAATCATATCTGAGCCGGGACCAAAGACTACAAATTTTTTTCATCTTGTAATATTATTACATATCCTTCAACATCAACACTTGAAGATTGGATCCACTTGGAAACTTGATTTTTATAGCCTATTTTATTCGAAATTTCAGACAAAGGTATGGGTATCTTAACTCTTTCTAATTCCCTTTCAACGTTGAAGGTGGCTAGAACAATTTTATTAATTGAAGTTGTGTCATTTTACTGATTCAATGGTTGAACTTTTGTTGTTTGAGTTTCAGAAGATTTAATTTATCATTCATTTACAATGGGATTTTTAGGAGGCCTACCGGGTCCTAACGATGGTCTTAAATCATATGTTCTATTCAATTCTGTAATTAAAAATTCAGAAAAGGCTTGGTATTTGGAAACTTGTGAGTTTTCTTTGTCTTGCTTAGAAGATTGATTTACAGGAAGAGAGACAATAAGATTTTGAACAGATGAATGATCAAGATTATTGATATCTTCAGTAATCAAAAGGGTAGTCTCCTCTGGTTGTTGATCATCAATCATTAAAGGAGGTTGAATTTGTTGATCAATATTTGGCTTTAAAGGATTTGGGTTTGGGGTGGTCTCCTAAATTGAGCTTGAGGTCTAGCAGTAGTTTGTTGAATTTTCCTAGGCTGAGTTTCTATCTTTGAAGTCCTATTTGAAAGGTTTCTTAGTGGAGAATTTATTTCGTCTATCTTTTGATATTAATTTTTAGACTTTGACGAAGAAGAACCTTCTTCCTTGGTTTTCATTTTCCTTTCTGCCTTTTCAGCCTTAAATTTAAGTTTAGTTGATGTTGATCTGTTGGATTCGAATTCTATGCCATTAGTTTGCATGTATTCTAAGGTAAGAGATGTTCTTTCCCTAAGCATGACTGCAAAATCATCTTCAAAAGCTTTGGAAAATCTAACTTTGGCTACTGCTATTGCTGGTTTGCAGTCAGGAGGCATTTTATGATAAGGTTTATTAAACCTCTTTATGAAATCAACCACTAGCTCACCATTATTTATTTTTAGTTCTTCAAACTCTGTAAGGAAATACAAAGGATCCTTTTTAACTCCCCGTTGGTTTTTAAATATAGTAGTTAATTCATTCCAAGATCGGATAGAATTTTCTCTTAGTTGTCTAAACCAAATTTTGACATTTCCTTCTAGTGATTGAACAAACAATCTCATATAAACATTTTCATGCTCAATGTTCATGTTATCTGCAAATTCCAAGAAGGTTACTAAATGGTCTTCAACAAACAAACCAATTTCTCCATTAAACCTAGGTAGGTGTTTTAACCCATCAGGAAAGTTGTTGAGTATATTAGGAAGTTGTAAAGAAATATATATGGCTTGAACAATAGGTTGAAAAGCAACCATATTTGGAGATAACGATGAAGATGAATCAGTAGGAGATGTGGTAGAAGATGATGAGGTTGTAGGTGAAGATGGAGGTATACATGAAGGTGGAGGAGAAAATGAGCATGGTGGTGTTCTTAAATATTTAAAAGGTGTTCGAATGAATAACTTCCAAACCTCTGTTTCAACTTCGTCTTTAGTTTCAAACAAAGGGTTTGAATATATAGAAAAAGTTTCCTCAGGTTGGGCAGAAGTAGATGGAAAGGTATAATGGGTTGGAGAGATAAAATCAATAGGTTTTAACTCAGGTAAATGTACATCCAATTCTCCTTCTGATTTAGGTGATTCTGAAGGTACTTCAGGTATCTGATATGATTCCAATGAATGGTCTAAAAGAGCTGACTCCTTGGTGGTAAATCATCCAAATATAGAGGAAAATGATCAGACCTAAAAGGACCAGGGACTGAAATATCCCAAGGTTTAAGGGGTATAGAATAAGAGGAAGAAGCTTCAAGTATTATTCTTAAAGAGGCTACTCTTACCAGTCTCTCTGAATTTGATAAAGGAGAAACAATTTCAGAATCAGAATGAGATCTAGTATGTCTTTAAGGAGCCAGTTTGAGTTTGTGAAGTTGCCAGGTGAAATATTTTAACCTCATAGTCCTTTATTCACCTTAAAGGTAAAGATATATCGTTGTATCAGGGAAAATAATTCAATTTTCGAATCCCCGGAAACAACGCCAATCTGATGTTGTCCTATGAGATAATTCCAAGTTAATTAATTATGCCAGAGCATGTAAAAAAAAATACATATATATATATTTTTAAAGTTTATGGATGACCGATGTTATGAGTAGATTTAGGAAGGTGCTTAAACCTTAATAATACTGAACATTTAGAAAGGGTCGATCCTTTGCCTCTGAACAATAATTTGATTTAAACGTGTGTGAAAGCCAGAGATGTAAGAAGTTATAATTTGCTAAATATTAAGACTGAATATTTAATTTATCATAGGAAATAAATCAAGTAAATAATGTCTACGACTCAACAATATATATTTAAACTTATGAATATGGTTGACAATTTATAAATATAGAGGGACTTATAAAGACAAATAGTCTAATAAATCAATCTCTAAAATAGATGATAACTTCAGAGGGGATTTAAGATAGACTGATATTCAGTTTTTTGTTACTGATTCTTCTTCATAAAACTTAAATATATGTAGAATAACAAGATGAAGTGAAAACACTAGAAAAACTCACAAGGTGACAAGCTGTTTGAAAAAAATTCTAGAATCCTTCCATTAATATGCAGTGATTTCAGTTCAACACAAGTATGCTTTAGAAAAACTCATCCAAGGGTTCAACCCTTTACAATTTTTTTTGTGGAATTATTTATACAGATTTCTTCAAAAAGATCTAGATTAAAATATTTGATCCTTTTAGGAAATATCTAAAACTATTTATTAAACAAAAATGAAAAAATATAGTAATCTCAAACTGAACGAGCTGTTGGGTCTATAATAGAGGATTTCTAGTGTTGATTGGATTTGGAAAATAGGAGTCTTTGTTGTCATCCCAGTAATTCATATAGTTTTTCCCATTTCTTTTAATCTCGCAATGTGTAATATCCCGAAAGGGGAATAGACAGTAATACAAAGCATACAACAAGATATAAAATGCTAGAAACAGTTCATGAAGCAGATACACATGAAATAGAGAGAATTCTAAGCCATTTTATTATACTGAGAAACATAAATGAGTACAAGAGGTGATCAGAGTGATGGCACCTCGACTTGCAGCAGGCAAGTGTAGGAATACTCTCAGAATATCTATGGAAATGGCTGCTCTCTGCTCTGCGTCCAAGCTGTTGGAATACTATCGTGATGCTGCTACTGCTGGAACAAATGAGTATTTGGGGCTGCTCCCCTACTCAGAAAAAGCTGAAACTCTAGAATCAACCTCTACTCACAATACCCAGAACTGCCTAGAGAGCGTTTATGAAATGGTCTACCCCCGAAAATTCCTCCCTTGAGGATCTATGCTATCCTCCCAAGGGCCACACTGATACTGAATGCAATCCTCCAAAATATGGCCTCCCACTCTGCCAAATTCCTCCAATAGGCAAGGGCTGGCCTTTTGCTCAATACTCTGGCTTGAATCCTAAAAAATGATGCCAAACCGGAGCTCCCCCAAAATGGACTGCGTCCTCCCTCTCAAGACTGCATAGTCTCTGAATGCTCTGCTCCTCCACAAATGTAAGCCTCGATCCTTGTGCAAAATGCTGATGGAAATACCTCACCCGAGTAAGCACTTGAAATCTCCCGGGGTTGAGGGTGGATCTCCGAACGGAGACACCTGATGTACTGAACAATACTGCAGACAAGCTAAATAGCCAGCGTGCTCCAAGTCGAAATGACTAGCTCAATATGCATAAACATGAATAACCAAATGAGGGGGATCTCCTCCCTTTTATAATGCTGGGCATATCTCTCTTTAGGCCCCACCACCTCCACATGCTCCTTGGCCCACGCTGTCTCCATCATCTGCGTGAAGTAGGTCCTACGCTGCCCACGTGGTCTGCGTCCCTCTCCTGCGCTGTCCACTTGGCCACTAGGCCCCACTCTCTTTATTTTGATGTGGAATTTAGGAAAGTGTTTTATCCTAAGTGAGTTAATTAATATTTTATTCACTTTATTCATGCTTCGACTATAATAAAGAAAAATTGATCAAAATTAATATTTCCAATTAGCTATCGCTAATTAGGAATATTACAGTCTCCCCCGGCAAAATTTTGCTTGACCTGAAGCAACAGTAGTGATGGATGCTACAAGATCTTCTCACTCTCCCAAGTGGCATCCTCATCCGACAAATTCTTCCACCTCACTAAGAACTCTCGGACTGTCTTGTTCCGCAATTGCCTCTCCCAGATATCAATAATGGCCTTTGGCTATAGCACCAAATGCCCCTCATCATCCGTCGGTGGAAGCTCCTCTGTCACTGTCACCTGCTGTCCCAATGCCTTCTTCAGGCACGGTACGTGAAAGATGTTATGAATATTGTTGCCTTGGGGCAGCTCCAACTCATAAGCAACCTGTCCAACCCTGCATATCACCCTGTAAGGCCCATAAAAACAGGGCTTGAGCTTCTCAGCTCCCTTGTACTTTAGATTCGACTGTCGGTATGGCTGCAAATGTAGGTAGACCAAGTCTCCTACCTCAAACTGTCTCTCCACTCGACCCCTATCGGCATACAAATTTTGCTGGTTTTGTGCTGTAGCCATGTTATCCTTGAGAACTCAGAGGATATCCTGACTCTCTTGGATCCAATCCCTGGCTCTCGGAGCCTTGCTGGCATCAAATATCACATCAAAAAAAGATAAAGCATGATAACCATATAATGCATAAAACAAAGACATACCGATAGACATGTGATGTGTGTTGTTGTAGCAATACTCTCCTAGGTGCAGCCACTTCAACCATGCTCTCTGCTGCCCACTGACATAGTTACGAAAGTAGCCCTCCAGCCACTTGTTAACTATCTCCATCTGCCCATCTTTCTGTGGGTGGTAGCTGGTGCTTGGTGTCAACTTTGTCCCCACCAGTCGGGAAAGCTCTTGCCAAAATCCACCCATGAAGCAACTGTCCCTGTCACTGACAATGGTCTTGGGAAGACCATGTAACCTGAAGATATCCCTGAAGAACAACTCTGCCACCTGTGCTGTTGTATAATGTGTGGATATGGCAAAAAAATGTGCATATTTTGTCAGTCGATCAACGATGATGAATATATAGTCCTTGCCCTGCACCATGGGCAATCCTATGATGAAATCCATCAAAATACTCTCCCACTTCTCCTCTGGAATGGGAAGAGGCTGCAACAAACCCGTTGGATGGCTCATCTCCCCCTTGTTGCGCTGAAAAATCTCACACTCCCTGACATGCTGGAGTACGTTCTCCTTGAGGCCCTTCCATGAGAACCTCTCCCTGATGGCCCTGTAGGTTTTGGTAAACCCCTGATGGCCAAACAATGGTGAATCGTGAGAAGCCTGCAATATCTTCTTCTTGAGATGAGAGCCCTCAATCAAGAAGATCCTGTCCCTGTAATAGATGATCTCATCCACCACCCAGTACCTATCATCTGTCACCTGACCATCCAGAACCTCACAAGCAAACTTGTCCTTGGAGTACTCCACCAATAGTGGGGCCCTCCAATCTGCGTCCAAACTCATCAGAGACAATGTGGCTGGTCTGTGTGAAAGTGCATCAACCACCACATTGTTCTTCGCTTTGACATACTCGATGTCAAAGTCGTAGGCCTGGATCTTGCTGACCCACTTCTGCTGCCTGTCCTGTAGCTGCTTCTACTCTAAGAAGAACCTGAGGATGTTGTGGTCAGTCCTCACCCTGAACCTATTACCTACCAGGTATTGCCGGAATTTGGCCAATGCATGCATGATGGAAAGCATCTCCTTGTCGTATATGGCATACAACTGCTCATGTGGAAGGAGCTTCCGGCTCTCAAAAGCTATAGGGTGACCTCCCTGCATCAACACTACGCCGATCCCCTCTCCTGATGCATCACACTCCAGAACGAATGGCTGCATGAAATCTGGAAATGCAAGCATTGGAAAACTTCTCATCACCTCCTTGAGCCTGTCAAAGGCCCGCTGTGCTGTATCTGTCCAACTGAATGCCCCCTTCTTCATCAGATCTGTAAGGGGTGCAGCAAGCTGAGAGAAAATCTTGATGAGCTTCCGCTAGTAGGTGTAGATACCCACAAACCCCTGAAGTTCCGTCACGTTCCTTGACTCTGGCCAATCCCTGATGGCCCTGATCTTCTCCTTGTGGACCCTCACTCCATCCACCCCTATAATGTGTCCCAAGTATAGCATCTTCGTCAACCCAAACTCGCACTTGGAGAGCTTAGCATAAAACTGCTGCTCCTCCAAAATACACAACACTGCCTCTATGTGCTAGAGATGCTCCTCCCATGTCCTGCTATATATAAATATATCATCAAAGAAGACTAGCACAAACTTCCTTAGGTGACTGCGGAAGATGTGGTTCATGCACAACTAGAAGGTGGTCACTACGTTGGTTTGCCCGAAGGGCATCACCAAGAACTCAAAGTGGCCATAATGGCACCTGAAAGCGGTCTTGGGAATGTCCTGTTCCCTCATACGAATCTGGTGGTACCCAGATCTCAAATAAATCTTTGAGAAGAAATGTGCCCCTCTCAACTCATCCATCAGCTCGTTAATCCATGGTATAGGGTACTTGTTCTTCATGGTCTTTTTGTTCAGGGCCTTGTAGTCAATGCACATCCGCAATGTGGCGTCCTTCTTGTTCACCAACACTACCAAAGAAGCAAAAGGACTGGTACTAGGCCGAATGTGTCCAAGGGCTAACAGCTCGCAGATAGCCCACTCAATCTCGTCCCGATAGGCCTTGGGGTACCTATAGGGTGTGGTAATGATGGCCTGAATGCCCTGCTCTAGCTCAATCGTATGCTCAAATCCTCGTTTCGGTGGCTGACTTGGCGGTATCTCCCCAAACACCGTGGCATACCTGTCAAGGATGGTCTGTATCTCTAGATGCACTATCTGCCCGGTAGTCCCTGCCTCTGATGCACGCAGCTCTACTGCCCACTCCATGTCTCCCTTCTGGAAGTCTGCCTCCATCCAATGAGTTGAAATGGTCTGGGGTGGGTAAGAGTGCATGCCCCATATCTTCTCATGCTTCCCGGTCTTCTTATCATCCCACTCCATCTCCAAGGCCTCCAAATCTGTGGTGGCCTTCCCTAGAGTGATCAACCACTGTACACCCAATACCACATTGGTATCTGGTATGTTAACCATGAAAAAGTGGTCAGTCACTGTGTAGGTGCCCATAGTCACTGCTAGCTTTGGAACATATCTGGCACACTACATAGTTTGATCTCCTGGGACCAATATTGAAAACCCATTGAAGCTCTCTGTCGGTATGCCTCTCCGCTCTACCATCTGTGCATTGATGAAGTTGTGGGTTGCCCCACTGTCCACCAGTACTGATACTCGCTGCCCCCATACTGTCCCTCGGACACACAACTTTAGATACTTGGGTACTCCTTGCAATGCTGCAAGGGTCCCCTCGGTAGGTGTAAAGGCCGCACCTCCTACTCCTAGTGGTGGAGGTGGCAAATGGTCCTGCGTTGCATGGTTGCCCCCTACCTCTATGTCATCATACTCATCCTATTCCCCACTGCTATTTGAGAAGACCTCAATAAAGTGTTCTTTGCCAGCAACACATCTGTGTCCTGGTGCCCATGGCTCCTGACAGGTGAAACACAACCTCTTCTTGTTCAACTCCCTCCTGGCATTATCATCCAACTGTCCCCTACCCTGATTCCCGTTTGGAGGCAGAATCCTCACATCCTTCCCCTTAGGTTGGAAAGCCAGTCTCTAGGGGTATGGTGTCTTGGTCCTGGGTAAGGCATCCTGCAAGTCCCGGGTCCTGCCAACTGCGTCATGGAGTGTGGTTGGTCTAGTGGATCTGACCAATCCCCGAAGCGGCTCTGCTAACCCCTCAATGAAGATGTAAATCATCTGTGCCATGGATAGATCTGGCACCATCACTGAAAGTCTCAAGAAATCTGAGATATATGTATCCAGACTCTCGGTTTGTTTGAGCCTCGTCAGCGCAAAAAATTGCTCCTCCGGATTCCTCTGATCAAACCTGTCTATCAACCTCCGGGTGAACTCGGCATATGTGGTCATTCTCGAATGCCCGAGTGTAATCATCTCGTGGAACCGCCAATCCTGGGCCTCGCCATCCAGATGCAGCATTGCCACCTTGATGGCCTCCGTCTCCGCCATCTGTTTGAGCTGGAAGTATATGTCCAGCTTCTCCACCCAAGCCTTTGCCGAACTGTTTGATGAGCCATGAAACATAGGCAAATGGAACCTGCTCACAGTACGCTGAGTGTCTCCCTCGTGGTAATGCTAGTGTCGCCTGTGATGGTCACGGGGTCTGCTGTCCTGCTGGAGCTAGAAAAAATCCTGAAATGAAAGGGCATCCCTGAATTCCTGCCTGTATGCCTAATACTCAACAAAGTAATCACCCATGTGGCCAGGTTCCGGCTCCTGCCCCTGTGTCTGCAAACGAAAAAAGTGGGCATGGTGGAACGTGTGGGTGCATGTGATGCCATGTGCTGAGTGGCATCGTGTTCTTGCAAATGGTGGGATGTTCCTGATCCCTCACTATTCTGGAAACCCCTTGGGGTTTCACGTTGTCTAGCCTCTACAACAGTGAATCTCTGTCCCATCACCTCAATCTGCCTCGATAGATCCTGTACTGACTTGAGGAGCATTTCCCCAAACTTCTTTGCATCACCATCATCTGCCATTGGTTCCTCCTGTTTTGCGTCCACTACTGGAACGTAGTCACCCTCTTCGTAGGTGATTTGCAACCTACATTCTCTGTCACGGTACTTCCTACCCCTATAACAAATATACAACTTCTATCCCGATGTTATAGAAAACTTGCTCCACAGGCTGAGCCAGGTCTATGAGCTCTGATACCACTGTAATATCTCGAAAGGGGAATAGACAATAATACAAAGCATACAACAAGATATAAAATGCTAGAAATAGTTCATGAAGCAGATACACATGAAATAGAGAGAATGCTAAGCCATTTTATTATATTGAGAAATAGAAATGAGTACAAGAGGTGATCAGAGTGATGGCACCTCGACTTGCACCAGGCAAGTGTAGGAATACTTTCAGAATATCTATGGAAATGGCTGCTCTCTGCTTTGTGTCCAAGCTGCTGGAATACTGCCATGCTGTTGCTACTGCTGGAACAAATGAGTATTTGGGGCTGCTCCCCTACTCAGAAAAAGCTGAAACTCTGGAATCGACCTCTACTCACAATACCCAGAAAAGCCCAGAGAGTGTTTCTGAAATGGTCGACCCCCGAAAATGCCTCCCTTGAGGATCTACACTATCCTCCCAAGGGCCACACTGATACTGAATGCAATCCTCCAAAATATGGCCTCCCACTCTGCCAAATGCCTCCAATAGGCAAGGGCTGGCCCTTTGTTCAATACTCTGGCCTGAATCCTCCAAAATGATGCCAAACCGGAGCTCCCCCAAAATGGATTGCATCCTCCCTCTCAAGACTGCGCAGTCTCTGAATGCTTTGCTCCTCCACGAATGAAAACCTCGATCCTCCTGCAAAATGCTGATGGAAATACCTCACCCGAGCAAGCACTCGAAGTCTTCCAAGGCTGAGGGTGGGATCTCCGAACGGAGACACCCGATGTACTGAACAGTACTGCAGACAAGCTAAACAGCCAGCGTGCTCCAAGTTGAAATGACTAGCTCAATATGCATAAACATGAATGACCAAATGAGGGGGCTCTCCTCCTTTTTATAACGTTGGGCCTCTCTCTCTCTAGGTCCCACCACCTCCACGTGCTCCTTGGCCCACGCTGTCTCCCTCATCTGCGTGAAGTAGGCCCCACACTGCCGACGTGGTCTGCGTCCCTCTCCTGCGCTGTCCACTTGGCCACTAGGCCCCACTCTCTTTATTTTGATGTGGACTTTAGGAAAGTGTTTTATCCTAAGTGAGTTAATTAATATTTTACTCACTTTATTCATGCTCAGACTATAATAAAGCAAAATTTGTCAAAATTAATATTTCCAATTAGCTGCCGCTAATTGGGAATATTACACAGTAAAAATCTACTTAACTTTTGATAGAATTCATCCACTTTTGTGTATCTTTCGAAAGTAGGTTTGGAAAGAAAAAAATGAGGTACTTTATGTCTAATCAACAAATCAAAGCTGAGTCCTTCAATGAATTCTTTACTTGTGATGGTTCCTGCAATCTTGGAAAAATTTGACCTGTCCTTGGCAATATCACATAACTTTGTTTGATAATATTCCAATTGAACTAAATCATCTCCCATTCCTTGTAGTCCAAGGAGACCTTTATGATTCAATACATTAAATTTATTATGAAACCTCTGCACCATATTCTACAAATTTTCACACTTATTTTCTAGCTGTAAGATTTTTCTTAGTGAGGACTTTTCTCACTTCTAGAATTCTTTCTCTTCTGTCTTCAATGTTCAATTCTTCTAATTAATCTTTGGATTTGGAATTTAGGAATTTCATTATGGCCACTGCATCACTGGGTTTAGTACCTATTTCCATTTTCACCTCATCAATCAAACTGTTTTCTTTCATAAGAAGTTTATCTTGTTCAAAGATAATATGAATAGATGGTCATATCTTGGTTATTTCTTCATTTATTTCTATCGAGATATTATCCTTAGCTTGTGCAATAGTGTCAGACATAATGTTTTGATTTTCTAAGTACTATATTCTTTGGGTAAGCTTGTGAGTCTTGTGTAATTTCTGCTAGATAAAGTCCATCTGATTTAATCTTTTGTTCTTGTAGTTTATCTAATTTTCTATAAGATTTTCAATTTATTTACCTTTAATAGCTAAATCATTCATGGCATTATTCATATCTGTTGTTGTAGTGATGGATTGTGTTTCAAGTGATGAAAATGATGTTGAAGTTGATTTTTTAACTGCTGCTGAAGTAGATGCTTCCCCTGCTGATGTACGTGTTGTTGGAACTACAACCAATGGAATGGCTTGTACTGGAATGGTCTTCTGCTCCTTTTGTTTGAGGATTTTTTAAAATTCCTTTTCCATCTTGGAGATTTGGTCATTTTGTTCATTGAATATTTTGAACAAATCTTCTTTTTATTTCTCTAATTCCCCCAATTCTATAGTCCGTGGATCTTCTATTGAAGGAAGCTTTAATTATTTCCTTAGAGTTGCTATGTCTGCATTCTTTGATTTGATAATTTCTTCAGTTGCTTTAATATTACTGGGATCATATCCCAATTTAATCATCAGCTCTTCTAAAGACTTTATTTTTGTATCTTTACCTATATAAGAGATCTTCTCTAACTTCAATTGAGTTTGGATATTTTGCACAGAATTTTGAAGTTTAGCAACTGTCATGGAAAAATTGGTTAAGGTACCAAAAATCATTTCACCAGATTTCTTATGTAGATCCATCTAATCTATGGGGTGAGTGTTTTTTGTATCAAAAGAGAAAATTTATTGCTTATAATCATTTGTTGGCTAAGGCCGAGGAAACTTGGGTTCTAGGAAAGCAATTTGCATCTTTACTTCTTCTGAATCAAAAGTTGATAGAAGCCTCTGTTGGGAACTTGCTGTTTGCTTCCAAAACTGATAAAATGTAGTAACTTTCATTGCCAGATTCCTTATTTTTATTTCCTGATAGGCAACGAATATACTTGGTTCCTTTTGACTGCTGTGTCCCAACTCCCTTGTTGGTGATGAAATCAGTGTAAAGGTTGTCATTGGAGTCCCTGTAATTGTTGGAGATGGTGGGATATTAACATCTCTCCCTAAGACTGAGGGAGTACATGCTCCAAAGGGAAAAAAATGGATGTGATTATTTAATATTCTCATGTTGTTCATCCCGTTCAACTGTCTTCTTCTGCTTCTTATTATATACAATGAAATCATTAGCTGAGATTTCTGATACTAGAGGGGAACTGGTTTTCCTTGGTTTTTTATCTCCATTTTCTTGAGCTAATGGAGTCTATGAAGTAGATAGAATTTTCTCTTTGACTTCCTGCAAGGTGTTTTCTTGCCACTCCTCCTGATTCATGAACTGCTCAATTTCTGGTCTAGAATTATGAATATAGGGAGCATAGTTCTATTATGTTCTAATCTTTGAAATAATACCAAAATGATCATAAGTTGAGGTAAATATTTGTTTAAAATTCATGGTCTTTAAGATAATATATGTTTCCTGCTCTGCTGTCCTTGCATTACATGTGAAAGAACCAATATGTGTTTTTATCTTAAAATGAGCCTTTTTCTTAACTGCTTGAAAATATATTTGATCCATATTTATCATTTGCCAGATAAATTCCAACGCAAATATCCTAATTGACACATATTTAGGGAGTTTATAAGGGGCTAATTCACAACCATATATTCTGATTTTTGTATAGATTTGGTATAAATACAAAACTCCCTTATTTGTTTGATCACTCAACTGTAAAATTCTCTTGATCTCTGGGTCTATCCTCGGTTATGCATTTCTATTCAACAAACTAGTTGAAAGATGCAAGAAATGATCAACAAATTGACTAAATTAATTTTTTGTTGTTGTTCCTTCTGACCAAGGGGTCCAATGAATGACTGAATGAGGATTTACCTAGCTGTTCATCTTGTTTAGTTGAAAGGGAAATCTTTCTAACTGATAATAGATAAAAAGATAAACTGGAACCAAGGAATATCTGAAAAATCCTTCACTTGAAAATTTCATGAATTGTTCATGAATCATTTTTGTTATGAACTCATTGTAACAAAAGATAGTGGGTGGTTTTTCTCCACTTGAGAATATAGAGAGAAAAGTAAATATGTTCTCGTCTATCCATTGGTCTGAATGATAGAAAAAAATGCAAGCAATTATTGAAACAATTTGCTTGGCCATCTCTGGAAAAATTGAAGCTGGATAGGGAGGATTTGTCTTAGGTAACTGGGCATCATCAGGCAAGAAGGTTTCAAATACTTTGGATCTTTGGGGGAAGTCTAATTTGTTATAAATTTCCATGAGGGAATATGGGTGAAAAGGCTTTCCAAGACCATCATTTTTAATTTGAAGCACTTCAGAAATAGAGTGGCCATTAATGTAAAGTAGAGTTTCACCATTTTGTGCCACTATAGTTCTTTGGCTGGGTATATAACGAAATTGACACTGGGTGACAAATTCAGAAAAGTAAGGGGTTTAAGGAAAAATATACTAAGCCAAGGTAGAATCCCATGATCCAATTTCATCACTGTTGTCCAAATGTTTTTGGTGGAGCCAATTGTGAAGTTCGTAAAGATCAAATTCATAACTAGTCTCTGAAATCTGGTATACATGGTCAACTAAGGGATGGTAGTCCAAATCTACAACTGGGGGAATCACTGGGTTATCCTATTAAATTGATGCTTTGGTGCTTCGAATAAGTGTTTGGGTGGCGCTGCAGTTATTTATAAGCCTTATCCAGAATGCTGAGGTCTTTGAGTAAAAGTAGAGAATTGTTGAAAAACTAGGGTCGTAGCGCTAAAATCCTGCTGTTAAATTCAAAACATAACCTTTATAGTTTTTACATGAACGAAAAACAAAACACAAGACCAAAAAAACAAGAAAAAAAAACTATGTACATAGGGCAAGGCACAACCCAAGATCATCATTGACAATATTGTTTTAAATCTTGGTCATTGACAGGATGAGAGTCAATCTTCTTGTCAAAACAAAACACAAGACCAAAAAAACAAGAAAAAAAACTATGTACATAGGGCAAGGCACAACTTAAGATCATCATTGACAATATTGTTTTAAATCTTGGTCATTGAAAGGATGAGAGTCAATCTTCTCGTCTAGAGATTGAAGACGATATGTGTGTTGACCAAGATTTTCATGCACAGTGAATGGCTTGATCCATAGGGATTGGAACTTAGTATGTGTTATCACTCTCAATTTTTCAAATTTGTTTGATAGGGTCATCATAAGCTTTACCTTGTCTCATTAGGTTAGATCATTCATTTGATGAGAAATTCACTTAATCATTTTTATTATAGGTCATAGACACTTCATTAGTCTTGTCATTAGGGTCATATCCACAATAATCCACCTTGGCTTCACTTGCATAGTCATCAAATTTAAAAAATGAGCCACTTGTCTAGTTTTTCATAGTTTCGTAGCGAATGCAGTTCAATAACAACGGATTTCGCTACGAAACTACCTAAAATTTCCGTAGAAAATCCGCCAAAAGAAAATCGATGAATTGTCATTTGCTATTGGTTTTGGGGAAAAGTGAGATCACCTAGCAGGTTATAACAATTATCCAACATGTGAAATCATAAGCGCTTATCATCATTACACTTTCATCCCTCCATTTGTCATTTTCCCTCTCATATTCGAATTGCATATTTTTAAACAAATAAACCAAGCTCCTCTCTGTCATTAACCCTTTAACCTTTTCCTGTATCAGTGATTTTTTACCTTAGAAAAATTTAGCTTTGTGGCAAGGAGCTTGCTATCCAATTTGTTTCTTTACGTGTCACATTTTTAAGAAGGCAACTTGTTTATAAAGGGAGCTGGCCATGAAGAAGAAAGTGTACAAAGGAGGCTCTGTGGTTATATAGGAGCCCATGGAATTTAAGCTATTCATTGAGGACCCTTTCTTTGCTAAAGCATTCACCAATTCAGGTTGCTTGAATTTCTGCTGGAGCTACAAGGGAATTTGCTGTGTTTTTTTACTGTGTGAGCAGTCAATTTCAAGAGAAGATTATGGATGAAAAGAGATGAATTCTGAAATAATAAGAGAGATAAATTTCAAGCATAGAACAAGGAACAATAACCTATTTCACTTTTTTCATAGGTGCTACCAATTTGGAGATTCGAAGATGTATTTGGGACCTATTTTCATAATTCTAAATTTTCCTGTTTTAGACACGTTTTTCTAATGCAGATTCCCGATAGCTGGAGATGGTTTTCAGAAAAAAAGAGAGGTTTTTCTTCAAGATGAACTTATTTACAAAAACCTTCTCCCGTTTTGCAACAACTATCAAGGATAGGGAGATAGGAGCTCATCTCTGAACCCTATTTTATCAGAAAAACATGTCATTTTATTGGTAAAGAAAATTGCTAAAGGTGAAAATGATGTTTTTTGAAGAGGGTAAGAGACATTTTGAACCAAGTTTGCCTTATCATCCTTCATCATATAAATTTTCAGACCTATAGTTTAAATTTTGAAGAAAAAGGGAAGAATTTTGAATTTTCTGCAAAGTCAGGTAGTTTCGTAGCGAGGTCCAGGCTTGAAGCCCATAATCTACTACGAAACTGTTGTAGGTGATTATATGGAAAAAATCATGGATAAAATCAAAGTCAAGGCCTGGAAAATTTTTGTTTTAGCTCTTTTAACCCAACAAATATGTCTACATCAGCAAAGAGAGCTAAAATTTGACTTAGATGGCTGAAATGAGATTGCTACCAAATTACGCTACAAAACTGCTTATTGCACTCTGTTTTTTGCGGCGAGATGTTTTTAGTGGTATTTTGAGTTTTGAAATAGCATATGGAAGGAAAACCAACCACTTGGAGACATCCAAGTAGATAGTGGGCCATCCCAACAGAGATCCATTACTTGGCAGATGTGTCACTCATCCAAATCAACATGAAGACAAAGTTCTAAATAGTGTTTATCTTTTCCTAAAAAAGTTCGTGTCTAGATTATGGTAAGTGCCACTCGAGCACTTGGTCATCATCATGTAATTATCCCATTCTGTAGATAAGTGAGTGTAATAAATGAAAGGTAGAATCCTATTAGGTTTGTAAGTCTTAAGTAATTAGGTGTCTTTTTTAGTTCCAAGAATGTAGTTTATGGTTAAGATAGGTGTCAAAGTTGATGGTTCGATGGTCTATCCAGTTGGGAAGATAATATGTAATGGAAAAAATCCTATTCATAGGTAGAACTAAAAAAGGAAAGAAGGGTTAGAAGATGTGATTCTAGACTACTGCGATTGTAATCTTTTGTTGATCAGTAATATGCAGTGGCTGTAAGCTTTCTTCTTTCACCTGAGATTCATATGATGTTTTTATGAGTATTGTTACATGTATTTTGATATTTTTATTTTAATATATTAATGTTTAATTAATCAGAATTCATGTACACCATGCTCTGACTTCCTTTAAACATTAAGTTATTATATATTTGTGTGTCTTGTCCTTGTCATCAAAACATCTACATGCCTCAACTTCCACAAGGAGACCCATTTCACTGAGTTTCTAAGCACTGACTCCATAAGCCCAATGGTAGTAAACCCTATACATTTTTCACTTGCATACAAACACATTCAAAATACTATTACAAAGCTAGCCATTTGCTTTCAATTTATTCATTGAATATCCTTTATCCTTTTGAGAGAGCCCTCTCAGGCTGGAAAGGCTAATTTACAGCTGCAAGTGGATTGAAATAGTTACTCCAGGTTGACCATTGAAGCAACCCATCAGGACTTAATTTGGTGACAATAGTATGTTTGCCTTTGTCCTCTTGGTATTTGCACCACTTCAAGGCTAAGTCACCCACAATGAATTGATTTTTCCCTACACACTTCTTGGCAAACCACCTCTTGATACGAATCTGATGGAGAGAGATTTTTTCTTTTTCTTTCTGCCTTTCTTCTTGCAACTTACAAAAAGTGTCTATCCTACTCTGAACTAATAAGAATGACTTGCCCTGGGATTCCTGTGAAATTTGAAGGGCAGGAAGATGGATGGTTGAGGGTAGGATGGCTTCTTTTCCATACACCAAGATGTAAGGACATATTTAGAGAAGGTTTTGGCGTGACTCGGTCAGCCCATAAGGCATTTACCAAAGAAGAGTGCCAATTCATCTGCTTAGAGAAAACATTCTTCTTGATATTGTAGATAAGGTTATTTTTAGTGGGCTCATCAAGACCATTTCCTTACGGATAGTAATTAGCAAAATATTTCAATACAATTCCATTTTCCAATGCAAAATCATATAATCTTAACAATTTTGTTTGAGTGGATCTGCTTCTCTCCACCGCATGAAGTAATCCGTGACAGTGAGAATATAGAGGTGTTGCTTCGATGAGTGCAGAAAAATCTCACCAATGACATCTAGGCCCCATTGTTGAAATGGTTCTTCCACAACAACAAGCTGCAATGGGGTGTCTGACTTCTTTCCTCAGTTGACACACTTCTAGCAGACCAGACACTTGCAAGCATATGCATGAGCATCCTTCAATAATGTGGACCATTGTGTCACCCATGAAGTGTCCCCCGGCTGGTCCATCGTGGAAATCACACAACATTTTATTTGAATCATGTGCTTCCAAGCATCTGAGTAATAATCCAATATGGTGCTCTATGAAAAACACCCCATGCACCAATTGGTAAGATAATGCTTTCAATCTGAATGCCATCTTCTGCTGCACTGATAAGTGAGAGGGAAAAGTGTCGTGCTCAATATATTTGTGCACATCCATGCACCAAGAGTTTGCGATAGTAGTGGGGGAAGCTCGCTCAACATTATACATCTCAATTTCCAGCTCCCATCCGGATGGATAATATTTTGTTGCATTCATCGCTTATTTTGCTAGCCTACATAGAGCATGGCCCTTGATCGTGTGAATTGGTTTTAATTCTAAGTAATACTCTTGCAAACTAGTTGTTGTGGTGGATTTGACACACGGGTGTACGAAATTGCACGAGTTTAGAGGGTGTGGTCTACCCTCTAAACTATAGGTAATAGGCAGTATCTGGGGGGAGCTCATAAGTATAAAGCTTAAATGAAGTAATACAATAAAGTATGCTTTGTTAAAAAACTAAAACTAAAAACATAAAAGAAGCTATGTAGAGAGTTCCAAATAGTAACAAGGTAAACAACGGCTCAATGGCCTTTTTCTTATTGAATGCTTGGAATGAAAACAAATCTTACCCACTTGCCAAAGGGCCTAGGTAGAGGCTCTAGGACCCGATGCAAGGATGTTTGTCCTTCAAGTTCTGCCTTCTGACGCAGTTCAACTCTCTCTCTTTGCTGCAATGGACTAATATTGTTGGGTGGCCAACAATCGAGTCCTCTTCTTCAGCTCCTACTCCTTGGATCACACAAGACACTGGTGTTGCTAGGGCAACTTTGGCCAGCATAACTTTGTGATTAGCCATTGTTCATCTCTTTGTGGGTTTATATAGGTGAGATTTCAAACCTCCTTCCCTCCCTTGGTACATGATGGATGGTGACCCAAGGGAGGGGCATGATTCCATTGTGTGCTGAAATATGCTTTTGTGTGCTCACACAATGCCTAAGGGGGCACTGGTGCTGTCCTTAGGTGGCTTTCACGTAACGAGAAACTGCCCTTTGCTTGCTTGTGGTCTCAGAAAGAGACTTTTTTCTGCTTCTAGGAATGTGTGCTTATCGGGCTCTAGTGCACATAGAGGGTGTTCTTTTCGAAGGAGAAGGCGCTCTTTTCGAAGGAAAAAGTGCGCATTTGAGCATTTATGACTAGTTCAAATTTGATGTTCTTAAAACCTTAGAGATTTTAAATATTTTTTGATTCCATAATGTATCCCTATCCTGTAAATCCTTAGGCTCGGCATTAACTGATGTCGTTTTCTGCTGTACGATTTTCGAGTGTTAACATATGCCCCCTAATGTGTGAGGTCTAGGAAGAACTGTATAGCTGAAATACATTATTGTTTCTTTTCTGTATCATACGCAGAGAGAGAGAGAGAGAGAGAGAGAGAGAGAGAGAGAGAGAGAGAGAGAGAGAGAGAGAGAGTGAGGCCTGCATGTAGAATAGACAACACCTAGCACCGGTTCCGAGATAACCATGGCCTAAGGGACCCCCTGCAAGCAGATAAAATATACAACATATTTTCAAAATTTCAACAAGGCGGGCATGTCCCATGCTTGTGTTGCTATGGCTAGTTAAACAAAATTGACAGATACAAGCGCTGTCTGTGTCACTACTGTGGTAGTGATGTTGGTGGTTGCTGATGACGATTGCTGATGCCCTCAGGGGCATTTTTTCTTTGACGATATGTGGAATGTGGTACCCATATGCGTAATCTTGGTATGGCACATCATTGTGCAATGTACGCATATGCACTGACTGGGACCTTCTGTGTAAGAATTGTTGTCAGAGACACTTATAAAGGCACGGGTCTTCGACGGATCTTGATCAAAGTGCAATGGTTGTAAGGTACGATACCATCATGACATGAAAGCTTTTGCTGTTGTCGAATGTCAAAAGGATCGATGACATCTATGGACAATGATGTCTCCCATAGTGCCACCCGAGGATACCCCTTTACATGGGGAGGGGTCATCCAAGGTACCGCTTCCTTTTTGGGAAAGAGGTGTTGGTGTCGACAAAAAGGAAGCCTTAACCGAACCATAATGGGTTTAACATAGGAATGTTGGTGAGCGGTAGCTGAAAATGGATGATGGGGATTCGGTGGCCCAAGGTCGAAGTATCTTTGAGCAGCTTGGTGGCAGTCATAGGTATTTCTGAAGGGAAAAGTCCCTAGAGTCGGTAGGACTTCTAGGGCGGGTATGAACCGGCTATGATTGTCGTAATGGTGCGTGCATGGGGGGTATGAAATACTTCGACCAAGGGAGATGGGGGATTGCTGCCATGGGAGGAAAAAGTGCAATACAAGGGCGAAGAGGCGAAGGGCGTTGTTTGTGATCTTTGTACACTTACCAAAATAATAAAATAATGGGGTTTGGTTTGTACAAAACACAAAGATGGGTACCCCAAAAAATGAAAGAGGGTCGCTCACTTGATGGTGTGAGGACGGTGTTTTGGTGGGGGTAGGGGTTGCATTGGTTGGTCTCATGTGCGGGGTTGATGAAGCGGAAGATGTCGCAGATGGGTTAATGTTGATGGAGTTATGGTAGGCCAAATGCGGTGCGCGGAGGTACGCTTTCGTTCTGCTTGTACAACCCGATTGTCCGGGAAGGGGGTTGGTTTAGATGGTGAACTTGATCTTATGCATGGTATATGGATGGGCATGAGGTGCTTCCCGGACTAAAAAATGGTATGGCTATGGCGTCACTTGTGGGGTGACGTATGGTCTACTTGGGATGACGATCGCCATGGAGGGGAGGCTCTACCGACCATCGCGGACGTTTATCATATGCAGGGTGAGGTGATGATAAACGTGGTCGGGTATGAGGACCCTATGGTTTATTTCTAATGGAGAAATGACGTCAGGATATGTAAAGTTTTCTGGGACTCTATCATGCTGTGGGTAGAATGATACCTTCTCCAGAACTTTCGATGGTGGGTGTTGTGAATGGTTTGCGGGTTCTTCCTGCAAAAAACAACTACCTCAAGTGAAAGCATCTTCTTTTCATTCAATATTATTGAAAAACATGAATCTTGGAAAGGAAGATGGGAGGGTGCATACCTGCCGGCGCTTGAAAAAATATTTCTTCAAAAAGCGAATGTAGGGCATCGCTTTTGTTCATCATGGTATACTGATTATGGTGCAACTTACGGTTTGTAGAATGGACCTTCTGATCTCCTGTTATGGACCTCCGAAGTTCTAGAAAAGGGCGATAAATAAAGGATTATGGCCCTAATCCTATTCATTTGTACTTGTTGAGTTTTGGGAGATCAGAGGTGATAGTAGAGCCTTTCTTGTCATTGCGGTCAGCCTGTGTACTGGGGATTAGCGATACTATGCCGAGGTAACTCTCATGACGTCCTGAATTTAAATTTTATTTTATTTATTTATTTATTTTTATTTTTATTTTTATTTATTTATTTATTTATTTTTATTTTTATTTTTTTATTTTTTTATTTATTTATTTTTAGTTTGGTGACGTTGGGGGCCGTACAAATTAGGTTTGTACGGCCTCAAAGGGGCTTTTTTCCCTAGATTGCGCTGGAAATCTAGGAAAATAGGCACCCCCCTTGCGCTTATTTCTTAGGTACAGCCGCGCGAGGGTGCACTGTTCCTACCTCTTTGCGTGCAAGGGCGCGTTTGTGAATGAAACAGGTGCACAAGGGCAGTGTTTTTGAAAAAACTTGGGTTTTTTGCTGTCCCTTATGATTTTTCTCCTTTGCACTGATGGGTGCCTATTGCTTGGCAGGTTGGTGTGGAGAGAACGAGATTGGCCCGAGATCTGGACCGCTCTGGTTGCTGATGCTGGGGTGCGCCATCGTTTTGTCGCATGGGGCCTCCTGAAGTTTTCCGAAAATGAGTACCTTCGGTCATAGGACCGTTTGTTACGTTATATCATACAACATTGGCATAGGAGGCACAATATGTTTGTCCTGAGGGGGACAAACCTGATTATCTGTCCAGAGACAGATATTTACTTTGTGACCAAATTACTGCCTCAGGGAGAGGCGCTGAGGTATCCACTTCCTGCTGGATGGGTGAATATGGACAGGTTCCGGAGGAGGCATTGCCGTGGTGCGCCTCTTACTGAGGGGTGCATCAATATTGCCTCAGTGACATATGTGGCCGAGCAGTGTGCTCTGGCCGTTATTTTGCGACTGGCGAGGTTGTTTGCGCCTCATTGGGCATCGGTCCCACAACTGGCGGTTTTACGCCATTTGAGGAATGGGCATTTCTTTGATTTTTCCCGTTTCTACTTTGATGGTATGGTGTCGCAACTGAACCGGGTCCAGCGTGGATGCAAATCATTTGCGTACACCAGCATTTTGTGCAGCATCATGTATGAGAGGGTCGTGCTGCTAAGGCTCGTGGTGGTTGTGCCTATTGGGGGGTCGAGGGAGCCACATGTGAGGAGGTGGGCTCCGATGATGCCATGCGACGGTGGTGGCAGGGTGGGTCATTATTGGAACGACATGACGGAGGCCTGGTTCGAGGCCAATTTGCAGATGTTCTTGCCATACCCTTATGCGGGGATGGACTTTCAGGGTGATCTAGATATTGATCTCCCTTTTGGTTATGTTTGGGGTCCCGCAGGTACGTGTTATATTTCTGCATTTTCTCGAGTTTTTTGTGTCCTCGAGTTACTCATGCAGATGTTGGCGAGGTGGGATGCGCAGTTGCCCGACTGGTGGGTCACAATCCTCTACCATGACCGCCTGGTGGTCGAGGGGTGGTGCCGTAGGTGAACCAGGCGAGGGTGCCGGTAGACCTGGCGGGGGTGGTGCTGGTCCTTCCGGTGAGGGTAGCAGCACGGGTGCAACTAAGGTAGCGGTTGAGAGAGCTCGTGCAAATGCGGCTGAGGAGCACATCGTGACACTTACAGCTCAGGTGGAGGCTCTATAGGACTTCCGGGGTCGAGTGGACCGATTGACCCACGGGATGCCTGCTCGAGGTCTGATGGATGACTTCGAGGAGATATGGCTAGAGATAGTGATGGTCCACGAGAGGGATTACTGACCTACTCTATGACGGGTAGCTATCATAATGGTGACAACAGCTCCAGTGGTGGGCCCAGGTGCTCCTCTTGAGGGGGCACCCCCCTAGGGTAGATTTGTACACAGGGAAAGCACCCATTATGAGGATGCTTCCCTTATTTTTGACGACCTCTGTATTTTTGGGCTGGCCAATGGGCCAGTGATACTATTTTTGTACTCTGATACACATATTTTTTGATATATATATGAGGGATCTTTTTTGCGGCTCTAAGTGGTGTGATGTCTATTTCGGTTTATGCATTTGTGTTATGCTAATGGATATACATGTTTTTGGATTTTTATGTATAGTGGTTTGCTCGCGATGCATTCCAGTCTAGGATATTGTTAGCTATGTGATCAGGTGTTTGGTTTTGATTCCTTGATACATGTGAGAATGTAATATAACCAAATTGTCTGCTTAATCTTCTGGCACGCAAATATTTTCTAAATAGGTTTGCATCTCTGGTTTCAAATGTTTGGTTTAATTGCGAGACTACTAACTGGGAATCTAGGTAGACATGCATATGGTGGATGCCCTGGTGGAGGGCCTCGCACATAAGTCTGATAACGACATCATATTCTGCTTGATTGTTGGTTGCTGAACCGATGCACACACCGTTTGAACATAGTGGTGATCGGTCAGGGTAATAAATGACCTAGGCAGCTGCGACTAAGTTTTGAGACCATCGCAATGCTCCATCAGAAAATCCGAAATAAGGTTCAATTTGGTGATCCATGGTGATATTTTGAGCGTGCTTTAGGTTTTTTGGGTCAAAAATATTTTGCTGTTGGGGTTTTTGTGTACACTAGCTCTAGGGGATAAGGGCTACAGGGGCCCTTATGGGTAGAATTTCTTGAGGTAAAGGCCGTTGACGGGGTTAGTGAGGTAGGTCCCGTCCGGTTCTGTCAAGATGTATGCCCCCTACCGGAGGCAATGTTTGATGATATAGGGCCCTTTCCACAGGGTTTCGAACTTTCCTGGCCCTAAGGCTTCTTTTTCGACATCATAGCGAATGACTAACTCTCCTTTAGTAAATGAGTGAGGGGTGATGTGGCGGTCGAATGATGCTTTTACCCTTTTCTTATGGGCCTCATTATGTTGTAGAAATTGATGCCTGTTTTCATCAACTAGCTCTAGTTGTACTAGGCATTGCTCTAGAGGCTGGGTGTCATCAAGGAATTTGATGGTTGTGTGCAAGTTTGGGATCTCGTGGAAATCGATACAAGGGCGTAAGGTGCCTTGGTTTTTTGTGACAGGAATAAAGCTGAATTCCTATGACGGAGGGGTTGTTGAAATCCTGTTTTGGGCATGTGATGACACAAGTCATATGTGATGAGTTGTGTCGCTGGCATGCGGTGGGGGAAGGATCTCCGCAATGGAGTCCTGAGTGAGCCGATAGTTGGCCTTCTCGCTAGGATAGTCAATTCCCGGTATATGGAAGTTTATTTTATCATAGATATGTCTGAACATTTGTAGCAACGAACATCCCTCTGGAGCGTGATTATGACTGGTGCAAATGGTGCAAGGTATCGCAACGTTGATAGAGTAGATAGTGTGAGAATATACACTACTCGATGTTCCAAATGTGGACGCTTGGAAAGGGTCTGTTTCAGACCAAGTTGTCTTCTATTTCCATTTTTGCGTCGCGGGTTGAAACTTGCCTCCCTTTTTGGTGGGTGGCTGACTTAATGCTGCTCTAGCTGCTCTCAGCTTGGGGAGATGCGTGCACTTAAATGTATGATGAAAGTGTGAGAAAATCCGGCAGTAAGTGCGTGTGATATTCTCTTGATTAGAGAGAGGATTTTGGAGGAGAAGCGAGATTATGCAGAGACTATTTGCAAGGGGTTTGACTTCTCTGCATTGGTTGATTAGGCGATCGTTTAGATCACTTAGGCCGCATGTTATCCTAGGCTTGGCCTGGGGTTTACATGGTTGGTGTGCGGTCTTATCCGGCTTGATGCACCACCCTGGTGGCGGGGTTGTTGGGTCGATGATGTATCTTTTATGCCATTCTTGGAGATCGATCGTCCTTTTTTCTATGACATTAATCATGTCGATAGTGGGACGAATTCGTGAGACATAAGTACAATGTCGGTCATAATTATTACCTTGACATATTAGGAAAAATGTCTGTGATATGGGTCTCCCATCGTGTGTGGTATGAGGCCGGGTGGGGTACCATCGTCAGTATGCTGCTAAGTCAGGGCAGTGGACTATTATATGGTCCGTCTTCTTGCATAACGTGCATGCGGGTGGGTTTCGTGAAGTGCCTGCAGGGGTAACTATGGGTTTCCCACTAGGTCTTTCCTCGGCTGTCAAGAAAATGATAGACCCGCTCATCTCCTCTACTTGTAAGTTAGTTGAGAGGTGGAAACAAGGAGGGGCCAACTGGGCCAAGTTTCTAGTGTAAAACCATGACCACCACCCAATTCCCATCATCAAACACATTAATTTGGTTAAACGATGAAACAAGAAGTGGTAAGGTGATGACCGATGTGATGTGGTTTGTGAATGCACTTAAATTCATGATATAGACCAAAAGCCTTATAACTGGGAAAAATCCCGCAAACATAAGGGGGAGCCCTAGTGGGTTTAACACCCAAGTTAATGTGGCAAGTACCCAATGGTCTGAACAATGGCCACGTGGATGACTGATAGCAGGGTTTGCGGAATTAACCCCACTAATTACTCACATAACCTTATGGAGTCATGCTTCTCCATATTCACCCAAAATAATATGGGTTTTCCCAAATAAATCTGTCAGTTTATTACAAAACCCTTTAAACACAAACATAACCCACCTTATATATTAAACATTAACATTGTTTATGCATATGTGCATATGGAAGCTTTAATAAAATGGTTCTCGGTTTTTAAAATTCAAATTACCAACAATATGTTTTAACTTTATATCATGGTCGCCTTCTTTACATTACGCATGGCATTGCATATGGTATCACCGAACCATATCGCATCACAACATTAAACCATATCACATACACTATGCGCATTAACCCGAATATATTGCAATTTCGCAAACTTACTAATTTCGCAGATCGCGACACATATCATTTCGCAGATCAACAAATATAACATTTCGCAGATCACAATATATAATATATCGCACGTCGGAAAATACATAATATTTCATATTAGATCTTTGCACCTTTAACTCCCATCACGCTTCGGCAAACCGCAAACTTACCTCGTCGCACTTTGCCAATCTTCAATTCCTCCGATCGCTGCAATATCTTATCACATGCGATGTCGATATTTATCGCATCACACAGATCTTAAACTTATCGCACTTCATCACTTTCACAATTTCATTTGCGATGAGATCTGAACCGTCGATCTTCAAGCTAATATTTGCGATTTAATTAGAACCGTACATTCTCTCCTTTGGAATTTTTCATGGGGTTTTATGCCTTAATCATTTTGCCTGTTTTTTCAACTGCCGCTGCTCTGCAACTCTGTATCATCCAGAGCTACTCCTTCTTGGGATTTCTCTTCTAGTTTTCACTTAGATCCATGATTATCTGCTGTTGCAAACCTTGCACGTTGTCTCAAGCCGAAATAAAGAGCACCATTCTGTATTACTTCTCCGAATCTAGAATTCATGATTTGTTTCTTATTCGACCTGCACACACATCCACTTGCTCCAGACTGGAATCATATAGATACTACCCAGCCATTAAGTCTTCTATCACTTAGGAAAGACTTATGCATTCATCATAATTCATTCAAAAATGAAATATCACATAGAAATGGATTTTTTCTTTTACGGATCACTCAACACATAACATAAACAATCACATAGTCATAATGAAATTCGATCTCTTCATTAATTAAATAAATGTACAAATACAATAAAACTTTACAATGTGGCTTTGCCTAATTCTTCTTTGCATGGCCTACTCTTCTTACAAAACCCTCTCTAATCTCTCGGACTCTCTATCTATACTCTATCTCTTGGCCTATTTTCTTCGTTTAGATTGACATATTACCTAATATTCTTTGTTTAGATTGGCCTCTCCTCTTTGACCTGATTTTCATCATTTTAATTGGTCTCTGCCTTCCTTCGAGGCTTACAATGAACTTATATTACAATTTAGAGCTTATCCAACCCTCACAATCGACTCCTATAGACTTGTAATCGCTTCTATTCTTAGAAAATCCTTCCTATCTCTAATTTATGACTAATCTAATCTCTTGAGCATAAAAATAAAATATCCTCTCTAATATCCCATTTTTCATGGATATGTTTACAAAAGTCAACTCGCATATTCCCTACCTATGCTTTTCTAGGAGTTACACATTTTTGAAGAGAATTTTATAATATTTACAATTTGACCCCTCCTTGGGTTAATGTCAAAACCATAGGTATGACCAAACAATAAAAATTTAATTTGAGTGCTAATGATCATGCATCAGACTCCCAAAGTAAAAAATAATCATGTTCTCCAGATTATGTGTTCCAATTATTGTCCCGCTGGATCCCATACTTTATTCTTCAATGACCTCCTTGCTTCTTTTGACTGTTGTCCATGTATTCTTCTGTTATTTCTTGCTTCTCTTGGTTTGCATAACTTCGTTTGTAACAATCCATTGAATTTTCCTTCAATGTTTGTTTATACAGTCTAGCCTTTCATCCAACTAACTGTTTGTCTTCTCTTTATGTGGCTCCTTTCCTTATGTTTCTTCTTCATAAGATTCATAAAATTTTCTATTTCTCTGTCCAAATTACTTTGTTGTCGCTGTCCTTTCCCTTGTGTATGAGTTTCAAAACTCTTGTTTCCTTATTTTTCTTCTCCACATCCTTCAAAGACATATAAGATATTAGAATGTCTTATTCTCTTCTCATCCATGACAGAATTAACACTATCACATATCTCAGAATTAGCACTGTCACATACCCCAACAATATCACATTGCATGAAATCTTCTTTGCCTTTGTCAAAATTTTCTTCCTCTGCTGCAGATCCTTTTTAGTATTCATCAGGTTCTTTCTTCTCTACTGGTGCTTTCAACCAATTCTCTAATAGCTCCAATTCTTTCTCCCATTTACTAACCAATTTTGCATGTGCTTTCCCTTGACTATCTTCATAAGATAACATAGCCTCATCCTCCATTAGAATAAAATTCTGATCTTGCTTCTTTGAAATGTTTTTGTATATTTATTTTTCTTCCTTCATCTTTATAACAACTTCTAGTGACTGTCTATCACCTACAAAATGTTCAAAACCTGCAATCACACACAATTTTTCAGTTTTAAAATCACAATACCCAATAGTCTTATTTGATGATTCTGTCATCAAATCCTTTTTTTGTTCCAAGTATTCTACATGACTCAAAAAATATTCAATGGTCTTCATCTCAGCTTCCTCAAGCATAGCATTTAAGTACTTGGTATCCTTTTTTTCTTGCTTTTGGTCATCACCGTGAGCCAAACTTCCTCTGTTTTCAACTTTAGCATTATGATGAAAAACAATATTTTCTTCCAATTGTGTATGAGCTTCCTCATGATATCTAACTGTCTCAAAACTCAAATTCTGTCTCTCTTCTTCATCCTCTTTGACATCACCTACAAACATACAAAAAATATTAATTTGAAAATCATAAGGCTCAATTGCCTCAATTGATGATTCAAACATCACTGCTCCATCTTCAAGTTCAAAATAAACTCGTTCTTCTCTAGAAACTTCGTTTTGCTGTAGCTCAACTCCATCAAGCTTCTCCATCCTCAATTGAACATCTATAATCTGCTCAAGCTTCCTCAACTCCTCTATTAACTGCATATTCACCTGTTGCTCTCTCTTCTCTTGTAGCTTGTGCCATTTCATTTTCTTTCTCATTCTGTATCTATACCTATGGTCTTCTTTACTTCTCTTGAACAACTTCATCAACAAATTAAGTTTCATTCTTATCTTAGCTTTTTCTCTCTCATACTCTTCATCCATGCCATCTGCTTTGACATATTTCTTCACTCTTATTTTGTTGTGGTCCCTCTCTGAACCTCTTCTATGACTATTAGTAGTCATATTCTCCTCCATCTCTATGAGTTCCTCCCTTACTATGAGCTGTACTTAAGCCTCTACAATAGCAAGTCCTCCCTGCTACATTTACCTCACCAAGCTCTCCTATGTACCTAGTCTTTTGGTAACACAAGTACCCTCTTTGGAACCTTATTTGAGCATTCCTATGCTTCTTCTAGGCTTCAACTCATCTGCACTTTTGAGAACGCAACTGTCCTATTGTATTTCAATCACAAATGAAATACTAGGTTCTAGCCACTCTCTTCTTTCTTTTAGAAACTCGTACTGGCTTCCTTCATCACTGCTTCTTAAGGCTTGATCTTCTTTTGTTGAGGTACTTCATTAGCTGCAACTATCAATATTAAATCTATATTTTATCCTGCAAAACTCAAATTAGAGTTAAATAAAACAATACCTTCGTGATTTCACAAGCAGTCTCCATCCACTCTTCACATTCAAGTGAATCTCCATTCTCCACAAGAAAACAACTATCACTGTTCTTTCTTTATGCTTACACAATTTCCTTAGGAGTATCACTTACTCCCCATATTCTACCATGCTTTACCTCTGTATGCCTTCTGCTTGTTATATTTTAATAACTTGATCTCCTCTTTGCAATATCTATGTCATTTTTTTGCAAAGCACATTTGCTTTACTGATCTCCTCTTTCTTCTGCAATCACACTTGCATTCTTCACAACTCTGCTTTAATTAAAAAGAGCTTTCACCAACCTTTGGCTTTAACCTTCAAAAGAGCATTAACCAGCTCTCTGGAACCAAATGATGACACATCAAAAACTGCGGTTTCATAATCTCGATGCTCTTTGACTAAATCAGTGCAGTATAAACTACGATTTCACAATTCTTGGGCTTTGTTACCATATGATAGTAGGGTTTGCAGAATTAATCCCACTAATTACCCACATAACCTTATGGAGTCATGCTTCTCCATATTCACCCAAAGTAATATAGGTTTTCCCAAATAAATATGTGAGTTTATTACAAAACCCTTTAAACACGAACATAACCCACTTTATATATTAAGCGTTAACATTGTTTATGCATATGTGCACACAAAAGCTTTAATAAAATGGTTCTCGGTTTTTAAAAATAAAATTACCAACAATACGCTTTATCTTTATATTGTGGCCGCCTTCTTTACATTACCTGTGGCATTGCATATGGTATCACTGAACCATATCACATCACAACATTAAACCATATCACATACACTATGCGCATTAACCTGAATATATTGCAATTTTGAAAGCTTACTAATTTGACATATCACAACACATATCATTTCGTAGATCACAATATATAATATATCGCACGTCGACAAATATATAATATCGTGTATCGCCTCTTCGCACCTTTAACTCCTGTGACACTTCGAAAAACCACAAACTTACCTAGTCGCACTTCGCTAATATTCAATTCCTCCGATCGCCGCAATATCTTATCGCATGAGATGTGTGATATTTATCGCATCGCGTAGATCTTAAACTTATTGCACTTCAAAAATTTCATAATTTAATTTGCTATGAGATCTGAACCGTTGATCTTCAAGCTGCTATTTGTGATTTAATCAGAATTGTCCATTCTCTCCTTTGGAAATTTTCTTAGGGGTTTTATGCCTTAATAATTTCGCCCGTTTGTTCAGCTACTGTTGCTATGCAACTCCGTCTCCTCCATGACTACTCCTTCTTGGGATTTCTCTTTTGGTTTTCACTTAGATCCATGATTATCCGCTGCTACACATCTTTCACGCTGTCTCAAGCTAGAATACAGAACACCATTCTATATTACTTCTCCGAATCTAGAATTCATGATTTGTTTCTTATTCGACCTGCACACACATCCACTTGCTCCAGACTGGAATCACACAGATTATACCCAGCCATTAAGTCTTCTATCGCTCATAAAAGACTTATGCATTCATCAAAATTTATTCAATAGGGAAATATCACATAGAATCAGATTTGTTCTTTTACGGATCACTCAACACATAAAAGAAACAATCACAGTCATAGTGAAATTTGATCTCTTCATTAATTAAATAATTGTACAAATACAATAAAAACTATTACAATCTGGCTTTGCCTGATGCTTCTTCGCATGGCCTACTCTTCCTACAGAACCCTCTCTGCTCTCTCGGACTCTCTATCTCTACTCTATCTCTTGGCCTAGTTTCTTTGTTTAGATTGGCCTATTGCCTAATCTTCTTTGTTTAGATTTCCCTCTCCTCTCTAACATGATTTTCATCATTTTAATTGGTCTCTGCCTTCCTTTGAGGCTTACAATGAATTTATATTACAATTTAAATCTTATCCAACCCTCAAAATCGACTCCTATAGACTTGTAACCACTTCTATTCTCAGAAAATCCTTCCTATATCTAAGTTATGACTAATCTAATCTCTTGAGCATAAAAATAAAATATCCTCTCTAATATCCCATTTTTCATGGATATGTTTACAAAAGTTAACTAGCATATTCGCTACCTATGCTTTGCTAAGAATTAAACATTTTTGAAGAGAATTTTACAATATTTACAATTATACCCCTCCTTGGGCTAATGTCAAAACCATAGGTCTGACTAAACAATTAAAATTTAATTTGAGTGCTAATTCTCCTGCATTAATGACATGCAGGTTCCCATGATGATGTTGACTTGTATTATGTTGATATGACAATGCCACAGAAACTGCACATGGATGCCACAAGGCAGTATTGTGATGATGTGGACTCGCATGATGATGGAAAGGCAGTGCCACATGGGCCATACAAGAGCCATGTGGTGGTTCAATGTTGATGTGGCCTTAATTGATTGGTAAAACTTCAAGAGAGCATAAATTTCAATCTGAGAGTGGGATTGAGATAAAATTTATATCGTCAAAAATATCTTAACAAGCTAAACACAAGGGTGTCATTGATTTCGAGTTTTAATGGCATTAGAAAAAGTGAAATTTGGTAACCATATCTTCATAACATTTTGAGGTAGAATTTCAAGTAACATATCTCACGCCTTGAGATAGTACAATGAGGTAGGAGGGAGTGTTTCAAAGTGGTATCATATAATTTTATTGTACAACAAGTAAAAAAAACGAACAAGGAAATTTTGTATACCTCGTGACCTCTATAAGTCATTGAGGGTACTGGGTATGTTAAAACAAACATGTTTAAGACTATGACCTCTTGTGAGATCCAAAAAAATTCTAGACCATCAACTTGGCCCTATGCATATATATTTGTTGATGCATAAACTCTACCCCATTTGGAACCCATTGCTTCTATTGATTCGCTAGAATATTTGGTTTTATTATCATGAATGTTGGTTTGTCTAATTTCCATTTGGATTTAATGATCCTTATTAAGGCCGATGATATTTCAAGAGATGATATTCATTGAGAAACTAGAATAATGGAGGGGAAAACCTTCGAGATCGACTTGATTCTAGTAGAGTTGACAAACATTTCTGCAAGCTCTTCTAAAATATCTTTGTTGCTCTTTCTACCCTTCCTTTTTTCTTCTTTGTGTGGTTTAAGGGAGTATTTAAAGGGGCACATTTGAACATTAAGGTTAAATCCATGGATGATTATGCCTAAAGCTTCATTTTGGGCTTAGAGGCACGATTTGAGACAAGATTTCCTTAGGATTTTAAATTGATATCCAAAGATGTAAATGGGGATATTATAGGATTTTCTTATACTAGGGAGGTTAAAAGCATCAAGATTCATGTATTTTGCTTCCCCTTTCTCATGATATAATTTTTTATCCACCATGATAATTTCTTGAAGGACTGGTTCCAAGACTTCTTTTGAGTTGGAAGAGGTTGTGGCTATGCTCTGTAGTGGCACTTGGGTGTGTTCAAGATTGGGCATGTATAGATCAAGGGTGAATGGACTTGCCAAGGAAGGGGATTTTTGAGGGGAAGCCATATCAAGGTGGGAAAGGGGATCAAAGCTATTGCTAATTTTGAGAATTTTGTTAGAGTGTGGAGGTGGAGGCGCACATTGGGAAGGGGGTTTAAAAAAGTCCATTGAGTCTCTATTTTTTAGTGGAGCTTGGGCGACAACTGGAGTGATAAGAGGGAAATCCCTGGAAATATGGTTGTATTCATGACAATCATGACATCTAAAGGGGATGTGTTCATAGTCCAAAATTTTCTTCCAAACATCATCACGAGAGTATATGTCTTTGGATTTTAAGTAACGGTCTAATAATATTCATATAAACACAAATGCATGCATAGGAGATATACCTAGCATGTTTGGTAGTTTCTGAAATTTTGACAATGTCCCCTAGGGAATTCTTGCTAGAATCTCTTCCTCCCAAAATTCTCAAGGAAATGAATACATTCTTATCTACACAAGGGAAACAATGAAGTATTCCTTGTTTGGTATAAACTGCTCACTCCAAAACCTCAAATATAGTTTTGTAGAATTGAAGAAATAATGCCCATTTACAAATATGAGCATGTAATCTTCAATACTAGAAAAAATGATGGTAAATAATCCCCTGAACCCAAGTTTAAGCTTCATTTAAACTTTGTGCTTCTATTTTTGCATCCATTGAGTGAGGTATTTTCCAGTGGGCAAAATTCACAAAAGATTTCCGAGGAGGGAATGATCTCACATGTATTGCATATAATCACCAATCCTATTGGGTCTGACTTCAATTTTTGAATCCATAATTTCTTTAGGTAGGTAGCTTCTTGGGGTGTGACATATAGCTTAGGTCATGGTAAAAGGAAAGATGACATTGCTAGTGGCCTCAAGATTTACTGCAACATGTACATTGGATGAATCAGGACCAAAGTTACTAACTTTCATCTTAGATCGACTATCTCCAAAAACAATTTTACTATAAGAGGGAGCACCACTTCCTCCTACATCTCCTAGCATGTGCAGGTCTAGATGGAATTATCTGTACACGGGTGGTAGAAGCTAGGGTTTTTTGCAAATTTGACCATGATAGCAATTTTTCTATGAATTCACAATTTTTTTAATTATTGAAAAAACCTCTCTATGAAAATTTCCCAAACCATTAGACTTACAACACACACACACACACACACACACACACACACAATTTTAATTTTCCAAGAAAAAGATCATATCTCTTTTTATTTCAAATTGAAACAAGTAGGGATACACGAAATAATATATAGTCAACTAGCACCACAAGGTTTCCCATAGGAGACTTATGGAAACACTGATATCATTAAAATAAATTATAAACAATATGGGCTTCTATCCATATGACACTATCAATAAAACAAAAAGCACCCAAATGATCCATGACCATCAATACCTATCAATAATTACCCCATCACAAGGATATGAATGAACTAAACTAATTCCAACTAAAACATGCTTACTGGGGATAGGGGAGACCTCTCCTCCTTTGTGCCTGGTGATCATCAATAATATATATCATGACTAAACTCCACTCTTAGCTAGATTGTTAACCTCTATATTTTTTTCTTTGAAAATATCGGAGAAAAATAATCTATAAAGGGAAGACTTTACTTCATTAGTCACCCTTATATCACTATGAAGTAATGAGTTTTGATGTATGAGCCCTCCTTCGACATATTCAATAACAACTTTTGAGTTTTCAAAAATTAAAATATCCTTCATTTGCCTTTAGCCATTTCCAACACTATGTACACTACCCTAAGCTTTGCTTAGTTATTGCCCCCTTCTCTTAATCCATAGATGAAATAGATCTTGTGCCTGACTAAGAAGAAAATAACTCCACATGCTCCACACTACTTGTTGTCCTCCGAGATAATTCTAGGTCAATTAATCATGCCAGAGCATCTATAATATTTTTTGTTTTTGTTTTAAATTGGGGTTTTTGGATGACCAATGTATAAATCAATTGCATACAGTTGTATTTAAAATTTAGATAATATTAATTATTAAGAAAAGGGTTATTGCTTTACTTCAAACAATGATTTAAATGAAGGAAAAAAAATGTAAGAAAGTATGATGAGTTAAATATTTAGATTGAATGTTTCATTTATCATAAGTGTGAAAGACTGTCAAACAATGTTTAGAAACTTAACAAAACATACTTAACTTTATGAAGATGCTGAAAATTAATTGATATAGAGGGACTTATAAAAATAGATAGTTCAATAAGTCATTCTCTAATATAGATTATAACTTCAGAGGATTTAATATAGACTAAAACACAACTTTTTCTTACCTAATTAGCTTAATAAACATCAAATATATGCAGAAAACAAAATGTAATAAATACTGGAAAACTTACAAGAGAACAAACCGATTGATATAAATCTAGAATCCTTTTATTATCATCAATGATCAAAGCTCATACACCTTTTTCTTACAGATTCTCATCCAAGGGTGCAACCCTTAATAAATCGAATGCAGAGTTATTTATACTAGTTTCTATCACTTAGAAGTATCTAAAACTGACTACAAAAATAGTATCAAATTATAGGAAAAAAAAATTGATGAGTGATCTGTCACTGTTTTTGAGGAAATAGTTGATGATGTGGCCCAAATTTTTTTGTTGTTCTGGCATGCTCTTGCAGACAAAAATTTACTCGATGGTTTCACATAGATGATCCCATCCTTCCTCACTCAGAATTTCCAAATTTACCAACTTTCTGAGAACTTCATCTACCTATGTGTATCTTTCAAATGTAGGTTTGTTGAGGAAGAGATGTTTGATTTCATGTTTTATAGTAAAATCAAAATCTAAAGCTTCAAGAAAATCTTTGATTGTCACATGGCCTTTAATCCCTGAAAATTTTTCCTTGTCATTTGCAATAGTGTACAACTTTTTGCAGTACTCCTCCAAGTTGATCAGTTTCTCATTTGGAGCTACTAGTCCAGGAAATCCTCTCTGGTTCAAAAAATTAAACTTAGTGTGAAACCTTTGGACAAAAATGTCCAAATTTTAACACTTAGTCTCCAATTGGTTTAGTAAATTATTCCTTTGCAATACCTTCTTGATTTCCAGGATGGTAGTTGTTCTATTTGAAATGTTGATCTGCCCCAACTCTGCTCTGCTCTTTGAATTCAACACCTTAATCATGTCTGATGCCTCTGTTGGTTTCTGATTGAGTGCTGCCTTTTCCTTTTCAATGACTATCCTACATCTGTTAATTAACTCTCACTGGTAAAAAATAATCTGTATGGATGGCCATACTTCTATCATTTCTTAACTGATTTATGTTCATATACTTTCCTTGGCTTGGGCCAAGGTGTCTGCCATTAGTAACTCACTTTATAATTTATTAACTTTAAGTCCTAACCTGTGATACTTCTGCATTTCTTCCATGTATAAGGTGTCTTTTTGAATCTTTTAAGTTTCCAGGTATTAGATTTCTATAACAGCTTCTAATTTTCCTGTTTCTGTGTGGCGAACCCCTACACTAGTATGACTGAATCCCGTATTTTTGATGTAGATTATATAGCTGTTGATGAAGAGTTGGGATCTGTCCCTGCACCTGCTATTGGTACTACTGTAACTAGAATCATGGCAAGCTGAGCTGACTTTTTTTCTTTGAGAAGTCCTTCAATCTACTCCTCCATCTTGTTTATCTGAATATTCTACTCAGTGATCAGTTTGAGCATATCTTCTTTGTTTTGTTCACTCTCCTCTAGTTCCTTTTCTATGGGTATTATTTGGAAGGTGTTTTTGAAGAGCTGCAATGTATGCATTTTTCTTCTTCAAAATTTCCTCTACAACTTTACAATCTTTTGGATCATACCCAATCATAACCAAAAGGTCTTATACAAACTGTAACTTGTTGTCTTTAGCTAAAGAAGGGAGATTCTCTATTTTAAGTTGAGACTGTACATTTGATAATTCTGTTCCTAACTTAGATAAATTCATAGCTGTATTAGTCATGGTAGAGAATAGAATCTCTCAAGACTGTCTATGCATGTCCATTTGATCTATTGGATGAATCTGGTTAGCATCAAATGAGAAAATGGTCTTCTTGTAATCTGATGGAGACTTAGAAAAAGGGACTTGAGCATGTAGGAAAGATATTTGCATCTTGACCTTTTCATTATAAAAATCAGAGAGAAGTCTGTGTTGTGAGGTTGAAGTCTGCTTCCAGAACTGACTGTATACATTACATTTCAATGTTTCATTTTTCTGCTTAATCTCCAATAATTTTGAGAATATATTCTGGTCATCTGATAAACTGGTTCCCATGGTTTGGATGATCTCTAGAGGTTCTTGAGAATTTGAAGTAGATGATGGAGTATTAGGGACACTCCCACCTGTTGATGTAGACACTTATGGATCTCATAAGTCTATGATTTCTGGTTCCTTTTGATTATGTTATGTGGAAACTGATAAGTCAGTCTTCTGCTTCTTTTGTTGGACTATAAATTCCTTGATCAAATCCATAGGAGTTGATGTTTCTTCCCTCGTTATTTTCTACTATTTTCTTTGGGAAATTGGAGTCTGCAAAGTGGAGGTAGAAAGGATCTATTCTTTTGTTTCTCGCAATTTATTTTCGGCCCACTGCTCCTGATTCACGAATATTTCAATTTCAGGCCTTAGTGTATGATTATATGGAGGATTTTTTATATTCAAATCTTAAATTTGAAATAATATTGAAGGGGTCATAAGACCAGGTAAAGCTTGGCTGAAAATTCATATTCTTAAAAATAGTATCTGCTTCAATGCCAGCTGATCTAGTATTGCAAATGAAGGAGCCAATTTTTGAATTGATCTTGAACTGTGACTTCCTTCTCTCTGAAAAAAATGTAGATTTTCCATATTAATCATTTCCTAATATATTCCAATGAGAAAATTCTCATTGGAACATATTTTGGCAACTTATATGGTGCTAACTCACAACCATATACCCTGATTTCAATGTAATTCTGGTATAAATACCAGTCTCTAGTTTTGACTTGGTCACTTAAGTGAAGGATCCTTTTAACATATTGACCAATTCTGGGCTCACTTTGGCTGCTGAGAAGCTGTGCTACTGGATGGATGAATGAGTCAATGAAATCTGAAAAAGAGAATTTGGCTGAAATGGACCTAACCATATATGTCCAATGAATTATTGACTAGTTAACTCCTTGTTCATCATGCTTGTTGAGTGTGATAGGAAATGAATCTCCTTGCTGAAACGAAAATATATATATGTACATAGGTGTACTTAAACATCCCTTGGGTTGTCAAATTCAAGAATCGCTCATGCATATTATCAGCCAAAAATTGACTGTAATTATACATGAAGGCATGTTGATGATATTTAGAAAATATGGAGAAATATACAAGGATGGGTTCATCTACTGTCTTGTCATCTGGATATCCTAAAAAGCAAGACAATAGAGAGATGATATGTCTGGTGGCTTCAGGGAACATTGAGGACAGATAGGGTGGATTTCTTTTTGGTAATTCAAAATCATCAGGTAAAAAGGTTTCAAAGATTTGGGCTCTTTGAGTAAAAGTAAGCTTATGGTATAGATCCATAAGAGCTGCTTAAGAGAATAGGATTAAGGAATCATTTTAAGGGAAAAAGTGCATATTATTAATGGTCTCTACAGTGATGGATATCATAATGTCTCCATTCTGAGCCATCACTGCTCCTTTGATAGGGTCATGTTTGGTTTGACACCAAATGACCAGATTTGGGAAGTCATGGGTTTGAGGGAAGGAGAAAAGGGGAAGAAGGGATTCCCACAGCTTGATTTCATCCTTTTGATCAAGATATATTTGCTTTAGCCACAAGTAAAATTCATGGCATTCAAATTCACACTCAGTGTTAGCAATTTTATAATAAGAATCTGCAAGGGGAACGTGGTTGAGGTCGACCGGGATAGAAGTGGGAGGATTTTCTTCAGAGGTAGGTTTTCTGCTCTTTCCCTTTGGGGCCATGTTCTCAAAGGAAAGAATAAGAATAAGAACATTGATTATCTATGAAATGATAACAGACGTTTGAAAACCATGCACAATTCAGCTCATAATACTTGCAATCCAATAATAAATGATGAATATAGGAAAAGTGGTAAAAGGAAGGGTGAGGCTTCATTTATACAGTGATTGAAACATTGTTATGAGGTGACTATTTGATAATATGACGATAGCAGTTAAATTCCAACGGTACAAGAGTTGGGCAATGAAACGGCTAATCAACAGCCAGGAAGAAGGTCTAACTAGATAGAAGGCATAACGGTAAAGAGCGTGGTTGCAACTGAAAGGTGAGGTATCAAAATTTCATTTGGTGTCGGGAAACGGTCAGGGAGAATGGTCAACCGAGTGTTGGTGGGAGTGGAAACCACAGGTGGGAAGAAAGTGGATTTCGGAGGGGTGAGCGGTGGTTTGTGGTTTTGAGCCGGGGGGTTTGAACTATCATGGAGGTAACATGTAGGGAGGGCCCTCCATCAATAAAAAAACTTTTCAGACCCCCCCCTCCCCACCGTGATTCGATCACGAATCTTGTACTACTCTAACCATCGTTTACGGTATGAGGATATTTTAATTGACTGTGGCTTATACAGGTTTAATTGAGCACATTAGTTCACCTTATTATAAAGCATAAAACACATAAACATAAGTAAATGAAATTTAAAACAACACAAAGCACATGCAAGTAAATAAGAGAGAGACAACCGATGTTGGTAGCGGAGTTCACTCCTCCATCTATCTGGGGCTACATCTCCAGATCTGCTTCAATTGGAATGAAAATCTTATATATTCCTTCTTCAAAGTAAGCTCTCCAAGTTTTCTTATATTCAAGCTCTATGGCCAATCATTAGCTAAGCATTATGGCTCTCAATAGCTAAGCATTATCTCATTTCTCCCCCCTCCCATTACATGGCTCACATAAGGAATATATATAGTTTTTACTCACTCACTTTCCAACAAAGGGCATTAATTACAAGACCCACAATTGTAGGACCTAATTACAAGGAAGGAAAAAAAAAATCCATGAAAGTAGGATCTCCAACTATCCCAGGCTCATAATTGGGAAAATTCTCAAAACCACCTAAAGACTCTTCAACCATGCCCTTGATTTTCTCAACCTACAATTTGAGAAAAATAGAAAATTGGTGTGAGGTGGTTTCTCACATAAAAACCAATTTCCATAATAACATTAAATGAATAATATGTGAGACAAATTTTCTCTCACAAATATTAATCATTTATATCAAAAGTGAATAATAATTCATGATTTTAATAAAGGCTCATAAAATGCATAATTAAATGCATTAGCATCTCATGAAAAGCATTAATCATAATTTCACCCACTTAAGCACTTTGTCACCAAATTCAAATCAACATGGCACAAAGCTCTTTCACGTGCGAAGATCCTTTCAGATCACACCTCCCCATAAAGAAACTTTTGGTCTCTAAAAGTATTAGCTTCATCCCATCATCAACTACATGAAAACGTCTCTAAAAGGCACAATCCCACATGAATCCTTCACCTGATGTATTTTGGAATCAAAACGCAATGCCAACACCTGCAACTGATGCAACACAAATGTCTGAAAAGGCACATCCCTTGAAGACTCCTTCACCCAACTTAATTTAGAATCAGGATGCAAGGCCCATATTTGCCTAAATCTACTACACAAATGTTTGAAAAGGCACATCCCTTGAAGACTCCTTTACCCAATGTACTTCAGAATCAGGATGCAAGGCCCACATCTACCTAAAGCTGCAACGCAAATGTCTGAAAAGGCACATCCCTTCAAGACTCCTTCACCTCGGTCCTTTAGAATCAAAATGCAAAAGACCACATATGCCTAAAGCTGCAACCTGTAGCTGATCATACCTGTTTACATATTTTGAAACACTTTCCAAGAGTTCATTGGTCAAATTTGCATGCCAAAATGTCTTAGGAAAATCGCCTCATTCAACTCGATTACAAAGAAGCCAACAAGGCTTAATGCACAAAAATACACCTCTCACTCTTCCTCACATAAGAGTGGCTAAAACAAGCCTTTTACAATGCTTCATAATCATCTTTTACATCATGAATTCATGGAAACTATGGCCTTTGCATGGCATTTCATCAAGTTACATGCCAACTTTCTGATGCCAAAATAGCAATTACATGGCAACTCAATGTGCACAATAGGAAAAATACAAAATTTTCAATCCACTTTTAATATGTATATGCACAAAAACATTCAAATGCACTAATGGTGAAAATAAATCAAATCCCCCCATTACAAAATATGTGTATTATAAAAGTGCCCTCTTCATTTTCTAGGCATATGGAAAATAATGGGTATGAAAAAAATAAAAGAAAATTCCCCTTTTAATTACCCATTTATGTTTTTCCACAGTAAGGAGAGAGGAAACAAAGGATGCATCCATTTATAGGCTAGCACCCTGCAAGCTGCAATGTCACTGCTCCCTTATGAGCCTCCAAACCTTAACAACACGTGGACCAAGAGTTTTCAGGCCTTACTCTGATGTTGTTCCCCAGGCTTTAGTATGTGTGTTACGCCTAATTTCTTTGCACAATAAAGTACTTCCTTGAAAATGGAACCATATGGCCTTGGAGGACTTGCAAGTATAATAATCCTGCAGCCTACAAGTTGTTGAAGGTAAAACTGTTGTTCCACTTGGCACATAAAGACCCACTAAGTCAATGCTTCTGGCTACATGTTTACACCTTACTCTTTTCATGTTCTTAATAAGTTGTTCAGCGGTACAAGAAGAAGTTTCCATCGCTGCTAAAGAGGATCCTTGGGAATGAAAAAGACTCATAACTGCTTCTCGAAGACGTGGCCCACCCTTCAGATTGACTTCCACACGGATAACTCTTGGCACTAAGTGGCTCAGGCCCTTGCATGCTCTTGTCAAGTTCCTCAGCACCCTGGAGCGTAGGAAATAGTCCCCTGTCGAGCTACCCATTTACAGATGTTTCTTTAATCTTAGGAAATTGTCTCGATCCATCAATAACAACAAATTAGCAGTCTATGCCAAAATATTCCATGTCCTTTCCACAACCCAAATATCTTTAGCTGCACCTTCTAAATCTTTGGAGTTAACTTTCTCCTCTATTCTGTTCACCAACATCCTCACCGAGAATAGCCATCACTCTAGTATCTGGTGTGCGGTGCGCAACATATCGTCCTCTCCATTTCCCTGTGCGGGTGTTCGCTTGAGAGAAAAAACGTAGATCGGCTGACAGACCCAAACGTAGTCCAAGGTGGGCTTTCTGTGGAGATTGGGCTCACCTAAACCCAGGGTAAAAGGCACCTTCTACATGTGGCACTCGACGGTGACCCTATTCTTCCCACTAGATTCTCTACCCTTTTCCATGTGGCTAACCTCAGGAGTAGGCTCTCCTCACTGGACCTACTCACCACAGCCAATGCCCCAGGCCATTTCGACACCTCTTACGAGACGCCCATCCGAGAATACCGCTGCTAACGGCCAATTGTACCATGGGAGCATAATGATCGTCTTGGAAAATCATGGAAATAACCTCCAAATGATCTCCGATGACCGATTCGAGGCACTTGGCCCATTCCTCTTTGTTCACATATGTCCTGGAAAGCTAAGCATAGGTCTGGGCAAACGAGTCAACCCAAAGATCACACAGTCCCTCTTCAAGGACTCAGCCTCACAACACACCGGCCTTAGATCTCCACGATCACCACACCCACAAAGCAACAATTCATCACAACCACGGAGCACCAAAATATCAGATCAACCTGGGCCATGATCCGAACGATCCAATGCAGATTCGAGTGATTTTTCTTGACTAAGAACAACAACCCAAATGATCCCAATTTGCCTCTACCAGCAGCTTTTACGCCATCCCAATAGCCCTCCGTCATGACTTCCTTTTCTATTTTAGGAACACCCATAGGAGGAGCCACAAGGCACTTATAAACATGATTGAATTCTTTATAAAAAAAACACGAACTAAGCCCTTCACAACCTTTCTTCTTTAACAATTTATTGAACTCATCTTTGAGATGCTCGAGAAATACAAAGACCTGCGATTTCTCAAGCGCTTCGTCCACTATGGCACAATAGAAAAATGGGACATCCATTAGAAAAATATACATTTTTCTTCTTGTGGTATGCATGAATCAGCTGTGTAAAGGCGGAACCCTCTCTAAAAATTGCGCCACTACTTCCTCCAGCTCTGCATCGCCTTTGCTGTGCTTTTCCAGAATCATGGCAGCCTTCGAAACACATGAAAAGTACACCAAATTTAGCATAGATTGGGATGTCATCATATTTAGAAGGATCCACAACCTTGGACGATAACAGGCTGGTGGATCTGAAATGGGTTTTTTGTTCGATCCTTTGGTAAAATGTGTATTCAATACTGAAAATTTTGCAAATGAGAAAAAATGAACATTGTAGAAACATTATGAACTGCTTACCAAACCAACACCAAGAAATTTCTTCTCGTAATCATGTTTTTCGAATGGTGGATGGAGCCTCCTTCTTCTCTAGCTCTTTCACCATATGTCCGCTTGACTTGTGGCGAATTTCAGGGTGCAACTTACAACACTTCTTCTCCCAATGGCCATTGATTTTGCACAAACTGCAAAAATTATGTCGCTTCCCATTCAACTGTGTCTTCATGATAGGAGGATTCAGAAGGTTCTCATTCTTCTTGGTCTCACTTCTCGTGGACACATCTGTCTTCTTAACCCACACTTTCTTTTTATGATGCTTAAATACATCACGATTAGAAGATCTATGGAAGCAATCATTTATCTCATATGCAAAGTAAGAATTTGAATGACCGTTATAGCTTCCTGACTTGTCCTTGAATTGATGGGGACTAGGTGGCTTGAATCCCTTCCTAGAATCGGGTGATGAAGAGACGAATTTTATTCAACTAACTTTGAGAATTCTCCTTTATCTTCCTGTCGATAACCCAAGCCTGCAAATGGTTGTCTTGGTACAACCTCCAATGGATGGGTGACTCCTTCGCCATTTATGCCAAGTCCGCTTCCTCTATACCCCATCTTCGTGAGGATTTTCATGCCAACATTAGTTTCATATTGGGAGAGAACATAACATGAAGTAACATCATATACCTTGGTTTGAGATGAAACATCCATCGTTTCAACCTTCTACAACTTAGCCAATAACTCCTCCTTGGCTTGTAGCATCTCTTGAAGCTCCTACTTATCCTTTTCAACTGCCTGCAATAGTCTTCGCAATTATGCATTGTCGGCTTGAATTTTGTCATTTATCTCTTGCAAATCTTACATTCTTTCAGCATGCTTTGCCCTTCTTCCCATCCTGCAAAGAAGTCACCTGCTCCTATACCAAACTTGATCCAATCACGAGTCGAGTACTACTCTAACCATCGTTTACTACGTGAGGATATTTTAAATGACTGTGGCTTATACAGGTTTAATTGAGCATATTAGTTCATCTTATTATAATGCATAAAACACATAAAAATAAGTAAATGAACTTAAAATAACAAGAAGCACATGCAAGTAAATAAGAGAGAGACAATCAATGTTGGTAACAGAGTTCACCCCTCCATCTCTCTGGGGCTACATCTTCGTATCTTCTTCAATTAGAATGGAAATATTCTATATTCCTTATTCAAAGTAAGCTCTCCAAGTTTTCTTACATTCAAGATTTATGGTCTATCATTAGCTAAGCACTATGGCTCTCAATAGCTAAGAATTCTCTCCTTTCTTCCCCCTCCCATTACATGGCTCACATAAGGAATATATATAGTTTTTCCTCACTCACTTTCCAACAAAGAGAATTAATTACAAGACCCACAATTATAGGACCTAATTACAAGAAAGGAAAAACAAGATCCATGAAAGTAGGATATCCAACTATCTCAGGCCCATAATTGGGAAAAGTCTCAAAACTACCTAAAGAATCTTCAACCATGCCCTCGATTCTCTCAACCTACAATTTGAGAAAAATAGAAAATTGGCGTGAGGTGGTTTCTCACATAAAAACCAATTTCCATAATTACATTAAACGAATAATATGTGAGACAAATTTCCTCTCACAAATATTAATCATTTATATGAAAAGTGAATAATAATACATGAGTTTAATAAAGGCTCATAAAATGCATAAAAATGCATGAGCATCTCATGAAAAGCGTTAATCATAATTTCACCCAATTAAGCACTTTGTCACTAACTTCAAATCAACATGGCACAAAGCTATTTCACATGCGAATATCCTTTTGGATCACATCGTTAACGAGAAGTGGGCAAGGGGAGTGCGAAAAGACTTCCCTGCCGTTGATCTGAGCAGGGAAAAGATCCACCCTTCGAAATTGCTCGAACGATAACACAAGCGACAAACGCTTTTGTCATTTAGCGAACTTTAGGATAAAAACATGTGTTCATATATTACAATAAGGATTAATTTCCTAATGAAGCAATTTAATCAAAATTTAAAAGATAATTAGCTCCTAATTTAAAAATCTTGGTGCATTTAAACATGCAGTCTTTTTCCAAAATTATTTTGAAGATAAACAATCATTTTTTATTGCTTTTCCTAATTTTTTTGACAATTTTGCCTTCATTTTTTAGGGAAACTTATTCCTATCGTTTTCTTGATATGAATAATTTTATTTATCATGAGTCCTAACATTTTTTTTAATTTTTCTATTCATATCCAAACTTAACATTTTTAAATTTTATTTTTTCTAAAATTCTAACTTATCAAAACTAAATAATGTTACAACACTACCTTAGGTTCCCATTTGGAGGATGAATAACAAAAAAACTAAGGGTATGAGATGTATATGCTAACCTCCCTCAATTTCCTCCATTAATTTTTTATTATAATCCTAGGGAGCATCATAAGCATACTCGATCCTATATGGAACTTGTAGAGGTGTATATGGTTCAAAAAAGAAAGTGATTTTGTTCCTAGTCGACCAAATGGACCATTAGACTAGTACTAGAAGAAAAAAGTGCTTTTTTATCTCTTTATTCTTTGTCCAAATTATCAAATAATTTTCCACAAGTCTGGTTCCTAACCAAGTTCCTTTCCCTTGTGTGAGTGTTTTAACAACATCCTAAATAGGCCTATAAATATGACATACAAAAAGGTGTTAGGAAATTTCACCATTTCTCTGCACGTCAAGCCTATGATTGAGCCATTGTAGGACCTCTTATGAAGGTTTCCCCACACCAAGACTTTATTCTGTTGTATTTGCCATAATAATGCTATTTCTTTAATTGGTGCTTTTAATTTCCATATGTCATTCAACCACCTCTCTCTCTCTCTCTCACACACACACATGTGGTAGCATCCATTATCCACATTTATAACAAATATTTTTGGAAACATTAAATAAATTAAATTGGTTTATTTAAGGTTACTTCTAATCCATATAATTCACAAGATTCTCTCAAAATATCCACATTATTTTGGACATCATTAACGGTATATTGAGACATAAAAATGATATCATTTACAAAAGGAATGATGGAAATAGTAGCGTTTAAAATCTACAACCTTCATTCAACTACAATTTATCGATAAGAAACATCTCCAACTCGTTTATATATACGAAAAAATAATGAGAGACATGAGACAAACTTGTTTGACACCAACAACAATGCATGAGGGTTCTTACAAATTCATCACATTTTTTTTAATTCAACATTTTGGACAAGACTAATCTAGTCCTTCACTAGAACCATATCATTCTAGTTTGAAGAATTGAATTAAAAATATATCCAATGAATCCAAAAGAACCATCATATAATGATATCAATTGCAAGAGCCATAGACTTGAGATATCAAATATTGTTATGAATGTAAGTAGTAAAAATGTGTCAAAATTTTCTTTTCACATAACATAACATAACATAACACACACACACACACATATAAGAGTAATAAGAGAAAAAATTACATTTAAAAATCCCAATTCCTTTAGTTTTTAAATAAACACAGGTATAGACACAATAGTTGAATTATTAAAAAAAAAAAAAAAAAAAAACAAACAAACAAACAAACAAACAAACCAATCCAATATATGTTCCTCTTGTTGTTTTTTTCATGTATAATGTCCCTTGAGAATTAGCATATGATATGAAGTTTGATGATTCTATTTAAAAATAACCTATCCCTTTTCAAAAAATCTATTGGCATTCATATATTTGAAAATATACACATCCAACACGGTAGCAAACAAATTTTCTATCACATATTCAACTATGTCAATAATGTAATGATTGGGACTAAGGTGGTCTCTAGTTTTGAACATGGGTTGAATAATGTTGGAATAATAAGAATGGAGAAAACCATAACAAGTATACAATGAAAAGATCACCAATATGGATAGTTTCCATGATATATTTTACTTAATAAACTTGACTTTGAAGTGTTCAATATTCATGGCTTTACCAATGTCAAGCTCAAAGATATCATTATGAACCATAACCTTTGAAACAAAGAACAAGGATGAACACAAATAGGAATTTGTCAAGGGATATCATTAAGGGATGATTTATAGTCAAATAAAGCATGAAGAGAAAAGATCAAGTGAGTATTATTATTATGTAACAAGGAATTCAAAAAGTACTTAGATCTAAATCAAGCACTTAGGTAAGATTTTTCATTTTAACAATAATGAATTTTCATTTCTTTTTTCTTAAGAAACCGATGATAATTTTTTTGGATCACTACAACTTTATGGGGATGGTAGAGGATGGTAAAGTGGATAAGTCTATGGATTTTTCGTCTCAAACAAGCATTATGTGGGTAGAGTTTGAGAAAGGATTTAGATGGAAAAAGCAAGCAAGATAATATAGGTATTCCAATGTTTTTGTCTATATTGATTTAGGGAAGTAAAAAGTATCAATACAACTTTCAATATATACATTTTCCAATATATACATTTTAGGTTTAAATGAATAAACCTTGTATAGTTTATGTAAAATTGATAACAGGAGTATATGAAGACTTTGGAAGGGAAATTGGTAGAAGTGTACAAGGGAATTTGAGTTTGAAGGAGAAGAGGGGCGTGATGAGGAAAACGAGGGAGAGAGGAGACTAAAACATCCTCAATATTATGACTAAGATAGTGATGATCTCAACACAAAATTTTAAAAAGGAAAATTGAATAAAAAGTCTCAATAGAGATGAAGACAGTAAAGTAAGTGAAACATGGAAGTCTATTTTAAACCTATTCAAAATGAAAGACATAAATATGTGAATGAAGGAATCCATAATTTCTCATAGTTGATGAAGGTTTCTAATATCCAAAGGAGGTTATGTACAATTAAACTCCATCTTTGTATATCTATGAGGCAAATTTTGAATAGTTAACCTTTGAGATGAAAAGGCTCTTGAGGATTATCCAATAATATGGATCAAAAAATTGAGATTTTTTTTTTATAACTAAAACCATTCAATTTTTTTTTAAACTAAAACCATTCCATCTCTCACAATAAATAATGTATTCAGGCTTTATAAGAATAAACAAGTTTTTCTTTTAGTCATTCCAAAATCTTAGCTAAAGAGCATATAAAATAGGGATCTTTACTTCTTCCTTCCTCGTTGGTATTATATGGCATGTAAGAACATATTGTTTACATAATCCTATCTTGAAGAATTATTATTAGTAGTAAGTTATTGTCATATATAAGATCATCTTTGTTTTTGTTACACTCAAATTTAATCATATGGTTACACATCATGGATACATGGGTTTCTTTTTCCAAGGAAAAATTTATGAGATCCCCACTATTCCCCATAATATCCAAATGGAGAATGACCCAGATGCCTTCCATAATGGAAACTAATCACCTTAGGAGACTCGATTGTACTTGAACTTGTAACTTAGGGCCTCCATACTAATAACATACCTCAAGTGGTTGATTTGATTAATTAAGCTAACCTTTGGGGAAAAAATTCATTAGTTACTTGCTGAATTTACTTATTTTAATTAATTCACTTTAATATTCATGTTTGTAAGTGATCATATTTGATTAATTTTATTTAAGAATATTTGTAGCTATAGATGTTATTCAAATACATGATAGTATAATAGTCTCAAAAAATGTATACCTAAAAACAAAAATCTTATCTTAAGTTGAAATTTAGTAACCACTAAGAATATTTTAAAGAATAGATGCAAACGAGAAGAATTAAGTAATACATCATAGTGATTTTTTTTCGTGAAAAATGGATTAAAATGGGGTTATTTTGACCCAAATAGGTGTACCCTATGTAGGAATGTGACTAAATCACCTTTCACTTACTCTTGTCCCATCCCTTCTCCATTCGAGTTTGGAATTTGATTATCGAAAAAAAATAGTTCAAGATCCGACTGGAATGCCTTTAGTTTTAAGGATTGTGTAAAAGCTTACTTGATCAATGCTTCTATGGAATGTTTTGGTTATATTTCTTTTTTCTTCATATATTTCATTTGGTGGGCTCAAAATTTATTGATATTTATGGACAAATGATCCTAGCTCAATCTATTTTTGATTTGATTTTGAAGTTAACAATATAATTCAAGTGTACTTTGAAGAAGAATAAATTTCATAACTTCCTCATGTCTACATTGGATTATGGTATTTGTTGGGGATTCTTTGATGGGGCCTGATGAGCCCCAATATCACAACACGATTTTTGAGACTCCCAATACTACCACCTTTAATTACCAACCTGGGGTTCATACAAACTTAAGACGTGACAATGTTGTATGCATAATAGGTCAATTTCAACTCATGACATCTTCAAGCAATGGAATAGATCAAGGAATACAAAGACCACTCTTTTAGCTATCTCAAGGAAGGGAATTTAATGAAAAATAAAGTTATACTCTAGTTGCAAGAATGAAAACAATTGCTCTACTTGTAGAAATGGAAAGTGCTATTCATCGAATATAAAGTTTAACCCTAGTTGCAACAATGTAAAGGCTATGCTAATTGCAGGAATTAAAAGTACATTTATATTTGTAGAATATAAACCTTGTGTTACTTGCAAGAATGTGAATCATTAGTCTAATTACATATTGTGAAAAATTGTTTTGAAAATAAACTAATCCTATGCAAAAAACAACACTCTGTAATTGAAACCTTAAGAGCATGAATTCAAACAAATAGGCCTAATCTACTTTGCATTGGAAACTCACCCTCTTAATATCTTTGTTCAAATGGAATTGTTTGGAGTAACATAGTTCATATGCATTTCATAAGAAAATCATCATTACCATTCAATTTAGAAATTTGTCACCTAAGTCTAATTGCGAAACTGTATTTGTAGTGAGGAAAAGGCAAGTTAAAAGTGGTCTTGGGTCCTCCTTAATCATGGGTCAAAGCCTAGGGGTAATTATTCAAGCCTAAGCGGCGAAAACCAATATTTTGGAGCAAATTTGGTCAATTTTAGGGAGTGCTACAAGATTGCTAGAGGATGATACAGGATTGATACAAGATGCTAGAAGATTGCCTTGTTTTGCTACATGATTAATTCCGTGAGCATGCCGAGGGAGAAAAATGTGGTTTGAAGGTGGGAAAGGGTAGGTAAGGGTATAATATGGCTATGTGAGGCTTTTTACAAGCCTAGTACCTCTTAGAGGCTCATATTACATGCAAAAAAATGCTCATGATGTCCCATCAAATAACCCATAAATAAGGTCTTGGTGGTAAGATTTTGAGGGAAGTGTGGGATGAAAAGGAAGGGGTTAATGACGACAAGGGGAATGTAGGATGAGTGTGCCAACCTTGCAAGCCACTAATAGTACTTTCAGACTAACAAAAATACCTTTATTTTCACTCAAAATGATGATAAAATTGCCGCAAAATTATTTAAGAAAGAAAGGATGAGTCAAATTTTATGAAATCAAACAAAGAAGGATCTTATTTCATTAAGAAATAATTCACCCTAAAAAATGAATATGAACTACATGCATGAAAGCTTTAGAAATATGATTTTAAATCCTAGATTATAGAAACAAATTATGCAAGAGAAAATGAGGTAAATCCTAGCAAATTTCAAAGGAAAGCAATCACATATTTTTGGCTTGCTATTGTAGGCTCCTCAACCACACTTCCCATAAGAGAGGTCGTAATCAGGCTTGCAACCAAAATTTTTATAGAAAATAAATTATACTCAAACAAGGAAGGTGTTTGTACTAGGCCCAAAAAGTTTCCAAAATCATTTGCAAGTGACAAAGGTTGGGGTGACAGTGGGTGAGACACCAAGTAAAATAAAAAACCCCTTTACATGGTCGTCGGTTGTTTCATCACACAATCCAAGTCTACCATACAATCTACTTCATAGATGTAACATAATGCATTCCAGTGGGGGAAAAAGTGCAAGTTTCAATGAAGAGTGACCCCCCAGAGCTATACACATCAGTGCAGTGATTCACCAATTAGTACCGTTCCGGGGGGGCAACCTTCTCCATCCGTGATGATCTCTCGACTCGCCAAAGTATGTGGTAGGGGCCAATAGCGAGGGATGATGGTAATCCTGCCTAAGCGCGTGGTGGGGACCACTAGCGAAGGTTAAAGGTAATATGTAGCCAAGGTAAGGTAATGCAATGCAGTAAGTTTGAACCCACCATATGCCCGCCACATGTCCTCCACCTACCCAACACTATTCCTCTAACCCACGAACAACATGAATAGACCCGCTAATGTCACCCTGACGTCATCCATCAAGTTGTTACCTTTCAGCCTAAAAATCCCCATTTCTCCCACATAATCCGCCCAACCATTATTTTACTCCGCAAACACTCACTAGTCAGGAGCTAGTGCAAACCCTCGTCCGAGCCATTCATCGCTCCACCTTGTCTCCCCTACGTCGCATTCGATCACCAGGTGCTTAGCCAATCCCATGTATTTGTTTTTATAGTTCCATATTTTCTTATTAAAATGAAAGAATTTGCACCCGAGACCCCACAAGCTCGAGAGGTCAGAACCACCTCTGGTCCTGAACCTCTCCTAGACTCCCAAGCTCAAAGCCACGACCATAATTATCCTTTTCATGCGGAAGCAAAGCGCCATGGCCTAATGGGATACAAATGGAGGGGAAATGATTTATTTAGGGTAGTTGAATCCGGGTTATATTACCAGATCGCCCCTTCTGTCTGCCATATCCTGAGTTCATCTCTTGGCTCTCTGAAGCCTACATTGAACCAAAGGGGTATTTTGTCTCCTCTCAAGGGAAAAAAGTACTAGAAATTACCCCCAACTCATTTGAAAAGCCCTGTGTTACCCTACATCCTCTGCCGACCTAGATTTCATGGAGGTAAACTTAATGTTCCATTTCACAATCCTTTTAGCTGAAAAAGGGAAATCCCTCCTTCAGAGGATCACTGTTTCAAAGTTACCAAATTTTTTTCTCGCCGATAAGTTTCATATGTCCCTGTTCGTTGACCCCGTTCAACCTATCCTTGCAATAATCTCAGGAATTTTTAGGGAAGACGATGCTAGTCGGGTCAAAAATTCCTATCTAGGGCTTTTAGACTAGATGCTGTAGCCAGATGCCCTTTTTGACATTCCCTCATTTTTAGCCTCCACCATAAAAGCACAATTTCAGCACCCAAAAACTTCAAGTTTTTTTCGGTATTATTCATTGATGTTTTATCTATTCTTGTTCGCGTACACTGTTAAATTTCAAGGTGTAGGCATGGGTAAATTCTCCCAGAGAGGGACATAACCCAAATTTGTGTTTGATTGAACCACTTATGTTCGTCAAAATTATGGAGACGAGGGTTATTAAAAATTCATATTAGATTTCATGTCCAGAGCCTATGAAATCATACATGGGATACCTCCACCCAGGATGTTTCCTGAACAGAAAGAGCTGCTCCAATTCAGTGAGGAAGGTTGTGTATGATATTGGTATCTTTTTGAATATCACACCAAAACTCAAGTGTATGGCTGTGAGCTTCCTCCTTTTCACTTGCCAATATTCATGCCTATGAGAATTTTTTCTCTAGAGTTTATGAGACAATCCCTAGGTACAGACCAAGCACATTTTGTACCAACAAAGAAATATTACATTTTTAAACTCTCGAATATAGTAGGACCTTTCACCATCAAATCATGACATGCCTTTCCTCTGATCAAAGATCTGCTCCAAAAAATGAAATGCCAGGAAGGGGATGTCTAGCATTATGACCCTAAAGGGGTTATTGCTGAAAGAAGAAGAAAGATAAAATCCTCAACATATGTACATGAGCCCAAACCTGATGTTGAATGGAAAGCTAACTAAGACTTGTGGCCTTTGTATGCAGAGATGGAGACCGAGTCCCAAATCGAAGACAAGCAACCAAAAAGGGTCAATACTCAAGAGGATGTCATAGAGGAGGAGGAAGAGGGACACGTCAACAGGAAACTAAGAATACAGGAACTTGAAGGACATGTTCCAGAACAAGTAGATGAGGTGGTACTTGTATTGGTGGAACAAGGGTCAAATCAACCTGGTTTTCAAATCACTCTGGAGACTCCTCCCTCACCCACAACATCTTCCTCTTCATAGGTGTTCGTCTCAAGGGAGGGTCCATTAGGAGAAGGTCCTTCAGGTACAGGAACATGTTGGCGCTTAGGGGAATAAATTAGGGAAAGGAACCGAAGTGCAAGGCAATATAAGAAATAAGACATAACTCTTCATATTGGAAAACATCACACCAAGCTTTTGACAAATTTAGATGTGGAAAAATACCAAATGGTGTTGTTTGTGAAACACCTGCCCTCTCATCCTTTTCCTCTAGGAGCACCATATCAGTCACTGGATGTGATTGTTTATCTGTCATATTTTCATGTGCCTGATAAGATAAATATTCACTCAGAAGTGGGACAAATTATTTATAATGAAATCAGAAAGTATACCCTAACTGTGGATAAGGCTTAGAATGCGTTGGATAAGACTATTGAAACGCTGAAGTGAGAAAGAGAAAATTTTAAGGTCCTCGTATTATAGGTCGATGAATACAATAAAATTATCATTGGAAAAGGGAAAGATACTAAAGGGCAGTCTGCTATGGAGGCTCTCCTCAAAATATCAAAGTAGGAAGTTCAAGAATTGAGACAACAACTAAAAGTGCCAAGCTCAGAGAATATTTAGACCCCCGAGCTAGCTCGCGTGGAAAAAGAGGAGGTCCTATCTATGAGGTTGATCCAGATGAATGATGAGATGATATATTTGAGAAGAGAGTTGGTGGAATTGCAGAAATAACAGGATACTCATGTCTATTTCGTGCCAGTGCTCGATGATCCCCAGAATCCTGCAGATGATCTCACTAGGAGTCTAACTGATCTAATACTCTCCGAAGATGAGGTGAGGATAGTGCGAAGAGATCTCGATGAAACTCAAGAAACCTTGGCCTTGAAAGTAAAGTAGATAGCTTCACTCCAGGTTGAAGTTGAACTTGTTCGTAATGAGATGCAGGTGGTATATAAAAAGGATTCAGACCTAAAAAGTTAGTTCAAAGGGAACATGTCCTTGGTTTAGGCTAGATGAATGGTATGGAATGAGATCATTTCAAAGATTAAAATCCACTGGGAGTATATCACGCTGGTGAATGACAAGCGGGTGATAGTCAGAGATTATAAAGTTCTGCTTGAATCGGGTCGGCGACTTGGAGCTGAGAACGTGGTGATCGCTAGAAAATACATTCAGTTCATGAATGAGCTCCCTACTGAGGAATTAGGGACTGGTGAGGTGGTAGATCTATTTGGCACAATGATGGAAATTATGAGGATGATCCAAAATGAGGATGCTCGGGCCAAAGTTGCAAGGTGTCTAGCGTTATTCGCTAAGGGAGTCGAAATGTTTGATGCAGAACTAGGAAAGGTTGTCGAAGCAGGACTATATTCCTGTTGGGACCAGTAACACACCCTAATACAATGGGATGCCTATGAATAGAAATTAGTTGAGATTAAGAGCCTGGTGGACCCTATCAATGAAAATACAACCAAATTAAAGGCCAAGGTAGTTGTGGCATGTCTCAAGAAGGAGTTTCTACCGCTGGGGAAGGTGAAAAAGTTGTTCCCTGCTAGCCAGGATTATCCAGAATTAACCCAACTCCAAGCCTTTCACCAACTATTTAGCAATGCTCTTGTGCCCTCGACACTTCTTTGGCAGAGGTGTTATGATTTTATCCATCCACCCACTACTTTAGCTGTGCATCCATTCAGAGAAACTCTGCAGAATTCTCCAAGGGCTTCACAATCATCACAACACACTGCGCAACCTTCCCATCTGGATTCGCTATAGTCGCGATAATATTTGCACTCTCCCGTAGTGTGCCATCCAAAATGAAATTTCATGATTTGGCCTATATTTATTTCAATTACCGTTTGTTTTTAATTTTTATATAGATGGTTTAAATTATAGTGCCACGATAGATACTTTGCTTGTTTTTCTGTTATCCAGTTGTGTTAAAAGGCACACTTAATTTTAATTTTTCCATCATGAATGTATTGAAATATCAAGAAAGAATCTCTGAGGGAAAGGCCTCTCTAGAAACTTTATAAAGGGAATAATATAAGAAGGAAGAAGGGTTTAGAGTTTTTTTCTAAAATTTTGGCTCTATGTCTCTAACAACTTTATGATCATTTTTTCCATGGGATGTATATTTCTGGAAGATATTTTGATATATAAATGTTTTTCTCGATTCCGTATCGATTTTTTTTGTATTATGTATGTCTCTTGATGTGTTTCATTTACATTTCCTTAAAATTTTTCTTCTGGGATTCTATGTGTTATTGCAGCTGGAATTATCTGCCTATGTTCATGAATTTGTTTTATGTTGTGAAAGATGATAAACACTCATGAAGTATAGGTATCAGGTAAACACATTAAAGGCGCTCCATGAATCTATTTGTTCCATATTTCCTTCATTTCATCATTTCCTCTAGTTTTTAACGTGCTGGATTCTTGATAAGCCAAGCCCAACGCGCTAAGGATTTATTCTTTCTGTCTTCATCTCAATGCTATCAGTTTAAATCTATAAACCCATTCTGGTATAGCCTTTCCAAATGTCATATCCCCATGCCTTCTCGAAGCCCAGCCCATGAAAAATTTAATCTATCTCTAATTCGAACCAAAAGGAACCACAGTCTCTGAACCACCATTTACAAGCGTTTACCATTTAAAGGATCTAGGGAGCTACATGAGAAATCTGTAAATCTCATTTTTAAGCTGTCCTAGGAATTGGTCCCTTAATCAACCTAGAAACTGTCTCTAGGAGTTACAACATATTTTTGGCCCCATTTCTGGGGAAAAATTATAAAACCTTTTTCCTGGGGTACTACAAGTTTGCACCCTTTAGTCAGGTGAGCACGAAGGATTTTGAGTTGTATATTTCTCACCTTGGCGACTCCACTATCAAAATATAAGTCTAAGATATCCCGACTTTCACCAGGCCTCATACATGGTCAAAAAACTCTCAACAAAAGATACCTTCTGTATCTGACCCTGAGAAGTTAATATTTTAAAGAGTTTGGAAAGAAAAGCCCCCTAGTAAGCCTAACCCACCTATGTTCTCTCTCCAAGCGTCATCTTCTAGCATTCAAAGAGCTGCCATATATTGCCCTGATTCTACTACTTAGGTCTTAGAATACCCCCCTCAAGGAGATTATACTCTCAAATATTTCAATTCCCAAGTAAAAGAAGAAGCATAGTCTACTAGTGCCCATTTTCTCACTTCCATCCTTCACCCGAGACATAAGAAATCAAAGAGATTCCTGTAAATTTCACCTCGCATTAGTCGAACTCTATGTCCCCTTTGGTCTTACCTGTCACTCCTCACATCATTCCTCTCCAAGCTCATATTGTGAATATAACTCCTCCCTTGTTGCACAACATGGAAGTATCAGGTTTTATATTGAAAAGTATGCTCCACTAGATTTACCACAAATTTTGAATGACATGCCTCAAGATTACTTGAAGCTTCTACCCCGTTTCACAGGAGAAGACAACTTTTTAGCACAAAGGAACATTGAAAACTTCGTGGAGAAATTAAACGTCGAACACCTCAACATGGTGCTAAAACTTTTCGTCCAGTCCTTGGATGGTGAAGCCAAAAATTGGTTTAAATCTTTACCCGATGACTCTATCAATGAATGGGAGGAGATGCAAAATGCTTTCATGCTGAAGTGGGAAGAGAAAATAGATCATGGCTACATCCTTACTGAGTTCAATGCCATGAAAAAGAGACATAACGAGGATGTTAATTATTTTATTTAGAGGTTCAATAAGTTGTATAATAACCTTCCCGCAGAGACAAAGCCTCCCCATGTAGCAACTAAAGTGGTCTTTGTTTGAGCTTTTGAACTGAAATTTGGATTCACCCTCTGAGAGAGAAAATCTAGATCCCTAGATCAAATCTAGAGTGATGCTCTGGAAGTGGAAGCTAATTTTTCTTCTATTGGAAAATTAAAGGGGAAAATGGATCATGGAGAAAGAAGAAAAGGCAAGGAGGAGGCCAACTCTTTAAATCATGAACAGGAAAATCAGGAGCAAAAGATGGAAGAAATGAACAAGTTGATCCAGAACATGTCTAACAAGATGGTAAAGCTAGAATTAGAAAGCAAAAATTCTCCCCCTCGTCCAAATCAAATGATTCCCTATATAGGTTTCAATCCAAAATACCAGATGCCCCCAGTTCAAATACTATAAAGAGAAAGCAAAGAACCACGAGATCACATCCAACCGCATTGTGTTTAGAAGAAGAAATGGAAGTACCGACCGATGATATCACAACTTCATAGGAGAGCCAATTATTTTCCTATTATGATGAAGAAGTTGAAATTTCATTGCATCAAGAAGATGGTGAGGAACAAGACATTCCCCCAAATGACAAGTATATTGATAACTATTGCAGGAAGTTTGTGGATTTCAAGCAGGTTCAGTTGCATAAGAAGTACGACCTTAGGTCTTCCAAGAAGAGGTCTCGCATGCAAGAAAAAACTGAAGAGAAGGTACCTCAAAGCTCCTCAAATGAGTTGGAAAAGGGCAAGAAGCCATTAAACCAAGATTTATATAAACCTACTACTACCCCTAACTCATCAATGCAGAATATTGAAGTTGTCAAAATTGAGAAATCCCCTTTTCTTCCTCAACCCATAACTGAACGTGATATGGAACCTACTGAAACCCCATCTACTGAAATAATCCCCATTACATTCAATCTACAAAAAGAATTAGAAAAATAAAATATTCCTGTACCACTTACAAAGTTATTGAAGCAACCTTCCTACACGGCTCAGGTGTCTCAATTCATGTGCCCATCCACTGCAGTCCCCATTCCAGATAGCCTAAATCTACAAGAATAAATACCTATGGTAGTTTTTGGGCCTCATGTAGAAGAAAAAGATCTTTATAGCCCACCTTTCTATGCAAAATTGGTAGTACATGACCTCTTATTGCATAATTGCATGATGGATTTAGGAGCCTTACACAATTTAATGCCTCTATCGGTCATGGAATAACTAGGACTGTAGATCACACAACCTTGCAAAGCCATTTACTCTTTTGAATCCAAGAGAGTCAACTGTATGAGGATGATAAAAGATGTAGTGGTAAACATGGCTTAAATCCCAGCAAAAAGCGTGGTGATGGATATCGTGGTGGCAGACATTCCCGCTAGGTTTGGAATGATGTTATCCCGGTCATGGGGATATAAAATTGGAGGTTCAATAAAACTTGATATAACATAAGCCACCCTTCCTGTTTTAAGAGTGGAGTAAAAGATATTGTACATGGAATCAAGATTCGTGAATATGGTCACGAAAGCTTATGGCTCTACCAACGCTCCCTTATACGGGAGAGAATGTGAGTTTTCCTGCCTACTGTTAGAAGAAGATGACCTCATCCTGGAGGAAACACAAATCTTGTCCTCGAGGTAGATAAATCAACAGATGACGAAAAAGAATTAGGTATGGACTTTACAGTTCAACTAAGCCTACTCAAAAGAAGGAAACAAATCCAGGGTATTGCTAATCTCATTAGAGGGTTGTTTGATACCTCTCTCTTTCAAATTGGAGTATAAATCCACCAACAACATGGTAGAATACAAAGCTCTGCTCCTGGGCCTACATGCGGCACAAAGCTTGAAGCTCCAGAGCCTAAAGGTGTTTGGAGACTTAGAGTTGGTGGTGAAATAGTGCCAAACAAAACATCCGTGGCTCAGAACCTACAGGAATGAGGTATGGTACCTAATAGAAATTTTTTTCTTGTCTTTCAATATTCAGTTTATGCCTTGTGAAAAAAAATTAAATGGCAGATTCACTAGCTGTGGCTGCTAGTAACTTCCACCCCCCAAAAAATCCTCTCCTCAGATATGAGATTGAAGTCAGATATAAGCCCTCCATCTCAGACATGTCAAACATTGGCAAGTTTTCAAGGATGAAGAACAGATCAAATGTTTTATGGAGATAGTAGGAGAATTATCAAATTCAATTATGGACCAAGAGGCGGAGATCGTGGTAGAAGAGAAGAATTTGAGTTGGGAGGAAACTATCGCTGGGAATAAGGTCCTCCAACTAAAAGGGAATACCATTACCAAGGGTCTTGTACCTTTGGAAATTATTTTCAACAAAAATTATGTGCCTTTTGACCCTCTCGGGCCAGAGCTCGATGAACAAGTGGAAGACCATAACATTGGTTCGAAGGAAGACACGAAGTGCATCGAATTGGCCAAAGGGGTCTTAGAGGAATTCAAACAGAAGTATATGAATCTATTTAGAGCTTTTAAAGATGTATTTTCTTGGTCGTATCAAGAATTGAAAACTTTTGATGTCGATATCATACAACATAAAATTTCTTTAAAGGAAGGTTCGAAGCCTCAAAAGTAGAAATTGAGGTAGATTAACTTGCTCCTCATTCCTCCAATAGAGAAAGAAGTCAAAAAGTTGCTACATGCTAATATTATTGTGCCCTTGAGGTACTTAGAATGGGCGGCAAACCTAGTGTTGGTGACAAAGAAGAATGGCGAAATTAGGTTGTTTGTGGACTATCAAAATTTGAACATAGCCTCCCTGAAGGATAATTACCCGCTACCAAAGATGGATCATATTTTGCAAAAGGTAGTAGTGTCTGCCCGAATGTCCATGATGGATCGATTTTCGGGGTATAATCAGGTCGCAGTGCACCCTGACGATCAGAAGAAAATCACATTCACCACGCCCTAGGTAACCTTCATGTATGCTAGGATGCCTTTCAGTATCATAAATGTTGGAGCTACATTTCAAAGGGCCATGGACATTGCCTTCGTCGGAGATCAAGAAAAGTTCATGGTAGTGTATCTGGACGATATCACTATCTTTTCTAATTCTGACGAAGAACACATTAAACATTTAAAACAGATTTTTGAGAAGTGTAGAAGGTATGGATTATCACTGAACCCCATGAAGTCTCAATTTTATTTGCGGGAAGGAAAGTTATTGGGACATATAGTGGGAAAATAGGGAGTCAAAATTGACCGAAAGTGGGTTAAGATTATAAAAAACATCTTACTACCTAGAAACAAGAAGAAAATCCAAGTTTTTTTGGGTAGAATAAACTTTCTGAGGCGATTCATACCAAATTATGCAGAAATAGTCAAAGACATCACAGAGATGTTAAAAAAGAAAAATGAAGTAAAATGGACCGCATCTTCTCGAGGATCCTTTAAGAGGATTAAACAGGATTTCACGGAAGCACCGGCGCTAGTCGACCCAGATTACCTAAAACCTTTCTCCATAGTTTCCTTTGCCTTTCCCCATATAATAACTACTATGTTGTTGCAAAATAGTGAGGATGGACATGAACAACCCATTGCATTTTTTATCCAGGTGCTCAGAGAAGTAGAACTAAAATACAATATCTTGGAGAAGCAGACGTACGCCCTGGTCAAATCCATCAAATCTTTTAGGATGTACATTCTCCAGTCCAACATAAAAACCTATGTACCTACTTCTACAGTGAAAGATATTCAAGTACAAGGGCACAACGAGGGAAAGAGGGGAAAATGGATAGAAAAAATACAAGAGTATGATATGGAAATCAAGTCCACGAATTTGATCAAAGGGCAGGGCCTAGAGAAAATCATATGAGAATCAAACTGCTAGTATTTGTGAATCAATTTGTCAACCGAGACTGGTGGGGAAGGCAATGGAAATGACCCACAATCTAGGATCGAAACTATGACACATAAAACACATGTCAAATACTTGGTCTCCCCTTGGTACAAAGACATAGTTGAGTATTTTCTGACCTTCAGGTGGTCACTAAGCTTCGACAAGGTGAAATATCAAGCCTTGAGATTGAGATCTCAAAAATTTGTGGTTTTCAATGGCTATTTGTATTAGAGAGATCTGGTAGGAATATTTCTATTATGCTTGATAGAAGATGAAACTAAGTGGGTGATGGATGCGTTTCACGGTTGCTTGTGTAGGGGGCATTACAATTGGCAAGAAACAACTTAAAAAATACTCAAGGGTGGCTTATTCTAGCCAAAATTGTTCGGAAAAGTTTAGGACTACGTTTGGGCATGTGAGAAATGCCAAGTGTTCGCTGAGAAACATAAATTTTCTCCTTTTCCTCTCATCCCTATGCATGTCGAGGAACCTTTCCGGCAATGGAGACTTTATTTCATTGGCGAGATATTGATTGCCCCTGATTACTTTACAAAGTGGGTAGAGGCCATGCCTACTAGGGATGATACCGATTGGGTGGTCATGAAATTATTGGAGGAGAACATACTCTCCAGGTTCAGATGTCCAGTGAAAATAGTAACCGACAACTCTCAAGCTTTCAAATCCACCAAGTTTGTAAATTTATACCAAAAGTACAACAACTTGTTGGGGAATTCAACTACTTATTATCCCCAGGGAAATGGGATGGATGAATCTTCGAACAAGAACTTGATAAGGATTTAAAAAAAAAACCATAGCAGAAAATCGAAATAACTAGGACTCACAGTTGAGATTCACTCTATGGGCAAGACGAGTTACCACCAATATATCCATCTGGAAATCCCCACTAGTTTTTTTCCTGAACATAAAGAGATGCTCCAATTCAATGAGGAAGACTGTGTAGGGGATTGGTATTTGTTTGAAGATCACATCGAAATTTGTGTGTATGGCCGCGAGCTTCCTCCTTTTCAATTTCCAATATTCATGCCTATGAGAATTTTTTTTCTCTAGAGTTTATAATACAATCCCTAGATACAAACCAAGCACATCTTGTGCCAGCAAAGAAAGGTTACATTTTTAAACTCTCGAATATAGTAGGCCCTTTTACCATCAAATCATGACATGCCTTTCCTCTGATCGAAGAGCTGCTCTAGAAAATGAAATTTGAGCAAGGGGATGTCTGGCATTATTACCCTAAAGGAGTTACTGCACAAACAGGAAGAAAGATCAAAACCTTAGCATATGTACATGAGACTAGACCTAATGTTGAATGGAAAGGTAACTCTGACTTGTGGCCTTTGGATACAGAGATGGAGACCGAGTCCCCAATCGAAGACAAGTGACCAAAAAGGGTCAGTACTCAGGAGGATGTGAGAGAGGAGGAGGAAGAGGGACACATAAAAAAGAAACAAAGAATGCATGAACCTGAAGGACATGTTCTAGAGCAAGCAGATGAGGTGGTCCCTGTATTGGTAGACCGAGGGTCAAATTGACCTGGTTTTAAAATCACTCTGGAGAGTCCTCCCTCACCCACAACATATACCTCTTCACAGATGGAAATCTCAGGGGAGGGTTGTGATCTTTTCTGAAACTACTTAACATAAATTTCTACTGTAGAAATCTGGTTTACTTCTCCTACTTGTGTTTTAAATTATACAAGTTATTTTTAGAAATATTTAGAAAATAGCGAAGTAAAAACATTGCAGATATACACATACATACAGATCAAGTACTAAAAAATAAAGCACATATGATAAAGGACACGCAATATTTTTTAGACAACGTCCCCACAAAAACCCAATGCGGGAAAACCAGTGCAACAACTCTTAGAGGGTTTTATTATTATGCATAATTATAAATACATTAAAGGGCACCAGACATGGTTTGCTAAAATAGAGAAAATACCAATAGATGTACCTCTATCACTCGGAGACAGAAAATATGGCTGATTTAGCTGAGGCTTCACACCTTATAGATCTGCTGAAAATGAGCCCTTTCTGGCCCACCATCACTGCCTCTCCCGGAACTGCGTTAGCACTACAACCTTTCATAAGCCTTTGTGCAACACAGGATAGCCTTGTGTCACTATAGCTAAGCCTACGCTGCCTCTGTGCAGCTATGGCTTGGCCTGTGTCACTATGGTTGAGCCTACGCTGCCTTTGCACTGCTTTCGCTAGGCTTGTGTCACCCTTGCTAGATCTCTGCGCTGCTCTGGTATGGATCTGCATCTTTGTCAATGTATCCTCGGCACTTGATCTGAAATCCCACAACTGATCTGCCCCTCATTGCACTGCAAGCTCACTCGAAAATTCTCAGAAAATTTCACCCACGAATTTTGACTTAGCTCAAGTGCTTCCACTATGTGTGTCTTCTCCATCTGACCCCAAGCCTTCCTATAATACTTTTCTCGTTGAAAAATCAACATCAATGATCTAATATCTAATCAATGGATAATATTAGAAAATACTTGATCCACATCACTTATAACATTCTCACCCACATGTCTAAATTAAGTCACTTTAATTATTTAATTTTCCTAAGTTAGACTTAGGGTCTCCATTAAAATAATTAATTATTTGAATAACTCAAGATCTAGGTGGAATTTATCCAAATGATTTCTGGGTCTTGGAGATCTCATGTGCTCTAGCCCCTTCACAACGTTTCGTAGCAGAGCACATATGATGCTACCCAAAATCTCAACACTCCCTCTTAGCGAGGAATGTGCTCTAGCAACACTTCATCCTGAAGCATCACCCTGATCCATGGCATCGGTCCCCTATGCTGCTAATGCTTGACTGCTGCCCCTCATCCACTACGCTGTTACCTTCTGTACTACTTCCCATGACTCTGCCACAGTCACTACCTCATCTATACTGCAGATCCCTCTCTAATGCTACATCATGCTACCCATAGCACTGCCACTACTAACTACTGCACTACAACTCAGCTGTTGAGAAGTAATAAACTTAAGGATATCACCAAAAACACTGACAGAAAATTCTGTTTGGCTACATCTCGATACTGAAGCACCCTCTGTTGCTAGACTGCACTGACCCTCTAAAGCTATGCGCTGCTTCTGCTCTACACTACATAAGAACTTCCCCTCTGCACTACTGAAGTCCCATTAGCCTCTGCGCTGTTCCTTCCACGCTGCTACTGCCTATCCACTGTGCTTCTCCAGTCTCAAGTGTCCTCACTACCACCATGCCTGCATAATCCTCTGCACCCACTAACTCTAGTCATCCTGCTACTATCTTTAGGGATCCTACAACTCGTATGTGATCCAAGAGTTTGGGCACCTCAAGGATCCTGCCCCCACTATATGTAGCTCAATCTACAGGTCTATGTCGCCCCACCACTTTTCTAGAGGTGCATGAGCACTCATGGCGTACTCATCCTCATCTGTCACGAAGAGTTTGAGATCATTCATAATTTGCAGGATCCTAACCTTCCAAATGACAAATTTGGATGCTCCATCCAACCTGTCTTGATTCCTTAGTCCTTGTGTAGCCATATCTTCTCAACAAAAAATGTCGAAACATATACTCTTATCCCTTCTTCTGCTGCTTCTCTTAGCAAGCGATTCGGATCTGGGTTTCTTGGAGATAGAAACCCTCTAGATAATACTCTCCCTCCGACCAGTGATTTCCTTCCTAGAATTCATCCACCAATTCTATCGAATCATCCCTCTCCAATCACTCCACTGATCAAAACTCAAACATCTTGGCTATAAAGTCTGCCGAGAAACTGTTTCCCCTTACTTTGTCAACCCTACTAGACACTTTTATGCACTAGTAGAAACAATGCCCCACCAGCAAATTCGAAGAACAAAACTACACCTCCAACCATGACAACTGGCACAATGTCACCCCCTCTCAGACCACGACACCCTCTTGGGCCTGCGTCATCTTTACGTGAGCTAGACAGGATCAAAGTCACCCTTCTAGGCCCGTGTTAGCTCTGCGTGAGCTAGACAGGCTCTACATCACCCCTGCTGGGTTTGCTCTATCCTTCTAGTGTTGTGCTACCACTTTCCAGATCTGTGCTCTCTCATCCGCCTTCCCGCAGCAAAAATATTCGACACTTCGCTGATGGCTTGAAATCCCCCTGATCCGCAATAGCTCTGATACCATGTGAAATTTTCTGAAACTGCTTAACGTAAAATTCTATTGCATAAATTTGGTTTACTTCTCCTACATGTGTTTTTAATTATACAAGTTATTTTCAGAAATATTCATAAAATAGCGAAGTAAACACACTGGAGATCTACACATACATACAGATCAAGTACTAGAATAAAGTACACATGAAAAAGGACAAAGAATATTTTTTGGACAATGTCCCCGGAAAAACCCAATGAGGGAAAACCAGTGCAACAGCTCTTAGAGGGTTTTATTATTATGAAGAATTATAAATACATTCAAGGGAACCAGACATGGTTTGCAAAAACATAGAAATATCGACAGATGTACCTTTATCACTTGGAGATAGAAAATATGGCTGATTCAGCTGAGGCTTCACACCTTTTGGATCTGCTAAAAATGATCCCTTTCTGGCCCATTGGAACCCCAACGCTACATCTCTCGGCACTGTGTCGGCACTACGGCCCTGCGTAAGCCTCTATGCAACACAAGTTGGCCATGCCTCACTCTGGCTGAGCCTACACTGCCTCTGCGTAGCTTTGATTTGGCTTGCGTCACTTTGACTAAGCCTACGCTGCCTCTGGGCTGCTCTGGCTGGGCCTGCGTCACCCTTGCCAGGTCTCTGCACTGCTCTGGTACGGATTTTCCTCTTTGCCCATGTATACTTGGCCTCAGACCTGAAATCTCACTGCCAATCTGCCCCTCACTACACTGCAATTTCACTCAAAAATTCTCCACAAACCGTGCCCTAGAATTTCAACTTAGCTCAAGTGCTTCCATTATGTGTGTCTTCTCCAATTGGCCCCAAGCCTTCCTTTAATACTTTCCTCGTTGAAAAATCAACGACCGTGATCTATTATCTAATCATCGGATAAGATTAGAAAAAACTTGATCCACATAACTTAGAACATTCTCAACCACATGTCTAAATTAATTCACTTTAATTATTTAATTTCCATAAGTTAGACTTAGGGTCTCCATTAAAATAATTAATTATTTGAATAACTTAGGCTCCTGGTGGAATTTCTCCAAATGATTTTTGGGTCTTGGAGATGACATGTGTTTTAGCTCCTCCACAAAGTTTCAGAGCACATCTGATGCTACCCAAATATCAACAAGGGTCCATCAGGAGAAGGTCGTTTAGGTATAGAAACAGGTACATGAACAAGTTGGCACGTAGGGGAAGAAATCAGGGAAAGGAACTGAAGCATAAGGGAATAGTTGAAAGAATACATGAATCTTCATACTGAAAAACATAAGACTATGTTTTTGGAAGCTTTAGATGTGTAAAAATACCAATGGTTTTGTTTTTGCAACACCCTCCCTCTCATCCTTTTCCCCCATGAGCACGGTATCAGTCCCTGGATGAGATTGTTGATCTGTCATCTATTCCTCTACCTGATACGATGAACCTTAACTCAGAAGTGGGACATATTATTTACAAATAATTTAGAAAGTAGACCCTAACTATGGATAAGGCTCAGAATGCGTTGGAGAAGATTATTGAAACGCTGAAGCGAGAAAGAGAAAATTCTAAGGCCCTCACATTACAGGTTGATGAATGCAAGAAAATGATCACTAGAAAAGGGAAGCTACTGAAGGGTAGTCTACTATGGAGGCTCTCCTCAAAATATCAGATCAAAAAGTTGAACAATTAAGATGAAGACTAAAAGTTCCAGGCTCAGAACATGTTTAGACCCCGGAGCTAGCTCGTGTGGAAAAAGAGAAGGAGGTCCTGTCTACGTGGTTGATCCATATGAATGATGATATGATAGAGTTAAGAAGACAGTTGGTGGAATTGTAGAAACAACAGGATACTCATGTCTATTTTTTTCCGGTTCTCGATGATCCCCAAAATCTCGTGGAACATCTCACCAAGACTCTAACTGACTCTTCGAAGAAGATGTGAGGATAGTGCAAAGATATCTCGATGAAACTTGGGAGACCTTGGACTTGAAAGAAAAATAGATATCTTCACTCAAGATTGAAGTTGATTATGTTCGTAAAGAGATGCAAGTGGTAAATAAAAATGTTTTGGACCTAAAAAAGCATCTCAAAGGGAACATGTTCCTAGTCGAGGCTAGACAGATGGTCTAGGATGAGATCACTTCAGAGATTAAAATTCATTGGGAGTATATAACACTGGTGAATGAAAAGCGGGTCACATTCGGATCTTACAAAGTTCATCTAAAATCGGGTCAACAACTTGGAGCTGAGAACGTGGTGATTGCTACAAAATAAATTCAGTTCGTGAATGAGCTCCCTACTAAGAAATTGGGGGCCAGTCAGGTGGTAGATCAATTTGGCATAGTGATGGAAATTATGAGGATGATCCAGAAGGAGGACGCTCGATCCAAAGTTGCAGGGTGTCTAATGTTAGTCGTTAAAGGAGTTTGAAATGTTTGATGCATAACTGTGAAAGGTTGTTGAAGCAGGACTACCTATCTGTTGGGACCAGGAAGGTGCCCTAAATGAATGGGATACCTATGAACAAAAATTGGTTGATATTAAGAGTCGAGTGGACCCTATCCATGAAAATAAATCCAAATTAAAGGCCGAGACAGTTGTGGCATGTCTCAAGAAGGTGTTTCTACTACTGGGGAAGGTGAAACAATTGTTCCCTGCCAACTTGGATTATTCAAAATTAACTCAGAGCTGAGCCTTGTATGAACTATTCATAAACACTCCTGTTCCCTCGACACTTTTGTGGCAGAGGTGTTATGAGTTTGTCCATCCACCCACTGCTCTGGCCGTGAATCATTTCATAGCAACTCCACAGAATTCTCCAAGGGCTTCACAATCATCACAACACGCCTCACATTCTTCCCATCCAGATTCACTGTAGTCGTGACAATCATCGCACTTTCCCGTAGTGCACTGCCCCAAATGAAATTTCATGATCTGGCCTATATGGTCTTCAGTTAATTTTTGTTTTTACTTTTTATATTTATGGTTTAAATTACAGTGTTACAACAAATAATTTGTTTGTTTTTCTGTTATCCAGCTGTGTTGAAGAGCACAATTAATTTTTCCATGATAAATGTACTGGAATATCAAGAAAGAATATTTGAGGGAAAGGCCTCTCTAGAAAATCTATAAAGGGAACAATATAAGAAGGAAGAAAGGTTCAAAGTTTTATTCTAAAATTTTGGCTGTATGTCTCTAGAAACTTTATGAGCATTTTTGCCATGGGATTTCTATTTTTGGAAGTTATTTTGATATATAAATGTTCGGATTGATTTCTTCTCGAATTTGTGTGTAGTATGTATATCTCTTGATGTGTTTCATTTACATTTCCTTAACATTTTGCTTCTGATATTCTATGTGTTATAACAGCTAGAATAATCTGCATATGTTCATGAATTTTTTTTATGTTGTGAAAGATGATAAACACTCGTAAATTATAGGTAGCAGTAAACACCTTAAAGGGGCTCCATGAATCTCTTTGTTCCATATTTCCTTCATTTCATCACTTCCTCTAGTTTTTAATGTGCTAGATTCTTGACAAGCCAAGCCCAACGTGCTAAGGATTTCTTCTTTTTGTCTTCATCTCGATGTTATCATTGTAAATATGTAAGCCCATTCTGGTATGGCGCTGCAGAATGTCATATCCCCATGCCTTCTTGAAGCCTAGCCCATAAAAAAATTATTTTTTCTTTAATTTGAACCAAAAGGAACCACTGTCTCCGAACCACCATTTACAAGCCTTTACAATTTAAAGGATCTAGGGAGCTATATGAGAAATTTGTAAATCCTTTTTTTAAGATGTCTTAGGCACTTGTCCCTTAATCAACCCAGAGGCTATCTCTAGTTGTTACAACAGAAGGAAATGTTGATACTAAAATAATTCACAAATTAGATACATAAATAGGGACTATAGCCTCTACTTTGGTCCCTAACCCAAGGGAACTCATCCCTATGTGACAAAATCAAACGTGAAGAAACAATAGACCTTTCATTAACATCAAATAGAGGTAAGATACATCAAGAAACTAAAAATAGAAGTTACATGCTTTAGAACTTGGCTCTTAGTAGCCCTCCTTGCTTCAAAAATTCAAATCCTCATGAGCTCTTAGTGTTGAAATTATTTGCATATCCAAACTGTTAATTGTAATTTACTAAAACAATAGACTTGAATCTACTCTACCAACTGTAGAAACAATTCACAATCACAAAATCACAAAGCATACAAGATAAATAATTCAATAAACTAATTCAATCAACTAATTACACAATAATTTCCTGGTGAAATCCAAAACTAAAAACCCCACTATCTGTATATTCCATTAGTCAGAAAATATGAGAATATTAGAATGCTTTTCTCAAGCCCAAGAAACCTCTGCACTATCTCTATTTGTCTCACTGCTTCCTAAACAAGACTAGGCCAATACTTAACCAATTTTATGATTTCCCAAGTCCCTATTTCCTTGCGTCATTTCCTTTGGAATTAGCTCCTTTTAATTAGGGAAATTCCTCATCCACAAAATGAAATACATCATAGGCCTTCTTTTGACAACATGCATGTGCAATTTGGATGATTATAAAACTGATAGTACACTACCCTTGAAATCAAATATCAACTGGGTTACTCTCAGTTCACACATGCATGAGTTATTTATGGTTAATTTATCAGTTATCTGGTTGATCACTGAGTGTGGTTCAAGTTCCACTTCCACACTTTGACCTTCCATTAATTCCTCCAACACTTGGAACTATTAAAACTGACTTTAACTTAGATAAACTGAATTAATTAATTACAACTCAAAATAAACTCAACCAGGGCTCCTATCAAGTAGGAGCCACTTTACATGACTCAAGTTAGACCTTCAAATCGAAGTAAATGAACCAACCAAGTCAAAATAACTTAGTAACTCGTACAAGTTGTCATTTGATGTGGAATTACAATTTTCTTCTAATTTAATTCAAGGCAAAATTAAATTGGAATCTTTCTTGGTGCCATTTTCAACACTCCCTCTCATCAAGAAAGGGATTATTGATACCCCTATCCTTCCTTTATGGAACTCGAATTTTCCTCTTGACAGTGCCTTATTCAATATACCCGCATCTTGGTCCTATGAGGAATTTACTCTAGCATCATGATCTGCCTCTACACACAATCTCGTAGATGGTGGTATCAAATGTTGATATTCTTGGAATGATCATGAGAAACTTTATTCTCAATGAGTGTGATACAACTTTTATTTTCACAATAAATCACTGTCAGATCCATTTTCTGACCAAATAATCCAACAAGGATCTTCCTCATCCATATAGCCTCACAAACCGCTTGACTAAAAACCATGTACTATGCTTCTGTTGAACTGAGTGAAACTGATCTTTGCTTCCTGTTGTACCAGGAAACTGTTGTTGGCCCGATGTTGAAGATTCACCCTGATGTGCTCTTCCTATCTAATGGAATCCCTACCCAATCTGCATCTATGACGCCTTGAAGCTTCACTCCCTCTGTTCTTTTTTACCAAAGAACAAAATGAGTGGTGCCTCTGAGGTATATCAACACATGTTTAGTTGCCTTCCAATAGAGGTTGGTTGGCTTAACCATTGCAGACTAAGTTGGTTAACTGCAAAGCACATGTCTGGTTGTGTTTTCACCAAGTACATAAGTGAGCCCACAAGTTGCTTGTAAATGGTAGCCTCTACCACTTCACCTAAAGTAACATATTCCTTCCTCCAATTCCCTGCTATAATAGTCTCCATGGGTTTGTTGCTCTCCATGTGAAACTTCTTCAATATCTTGTTGGCATACTTTCCTCGAGAGACAAACAATTCTCCATCTCGTTGCCAAATTTCCAAACCAAGGAAATAATGCATGAGCTCCATGTATTTCATCTCGAATTCTCTTACCAAATCCTGTTTTCAAGATCTTATAATCTTCTCATCACCTGTTATAATTAAATCATCGACACATAATACTATAATCAATAATTCACCTTCAACCACAATATGGTAAAGGTTTGCATCTACTTCACTTTTGGTGAAGCCCAATCTGGTGTACCAAGCACGAGGTGCTTGTTTTAATCCATACAATGCTCTCTTGACACTACAAGAAAAAAGCACATTGGTGAGGGGAAAAAATGGTCACCATAAGCTCATTGGTGAGGGTCAAAAGAGCCTTCGTCACCAAAAACTGAATGTCACCAAAGGTGGCGTCGCCGAAAGTATAGGTGTTGTGGTGACATTCAGGGTCTGTCACCAATAATTATTTATAGTGACGAATAGTGACCATCACCATTTCATATGAGCAATGGTGACAGACAATAGTCTCCATCACCAAAAAACTGAACGTCACCAAAGGTGGCGTCGCCGAAATTATAGGTGTTGTGGTGACATTCAAGGTCTGTCACCAATAATGATTTATAGTGATGGATAATGACCATCACCATTTCATATGGGCAATGGTGACAGCCAATAGCCTCCATCACCAAAAAACTGAATGTCACCAAAGTTCGCGTCGTCGAAAGTATGTGTTGTGGTGACATTCAAGGTCTGTCACGAATATTGATTATAATGACGGATAGTGACCGTCACCATTTCATATGAACAACAACGATTTTTTGTGATGGACCTTTCATGGCCGTCACTATTGGTGCATATATATGGTGAAGTTCATTGACCGTCACCATAAACTCATTGGTGACATCAAGGTCTGTCACGAATAATGATTATAATGACAAACAATGACCCTCACCATTTCATATCAACAACAACGATTTATGGTGACAGACCTTTAATGGTCGTCACTATTGATGCATATATATGGTGGCGTTTGTTGACCGTCACCATTTCATATTTTGGTGAGGGTCAAAAAATGTCACCATAAACTCATTGGTGATGGTCAAAAGAGCATCCGTCACCAAAAACTGATCTTGGTCATTCCCTATATATGAATATCAGGGTACGATGGAATTGAACCACCAACCTCTTGCTTATAAAGCAGGTGCTCTTCCATTGAGCTAGCACCCTTTAAAGAATTAGACTTGTAAAAATTATATCTTGAAACTTCATAGATTGTAAATTCTACAACTTTCAATAAATTAAAGTCTTGACAATCTTTTACTAAACAAACAAAACACCATCGACATTGCAGGTCCCTACCTAATGGTTATGGAAGTTATGAAAAGTAGGTGAAGGGAAGAATTAGACTTTTAAAAATGATACATGGACTACCACCACAAGAATCCCCCAAGAGAGATCCAGTGGGAGAATCTCTTGAATCAAATTCAATGGAAAATGAAGGACTAGATGAAAGAGAAAGGCCTCAGCAGGATGGGGAATCCACCACCTCGAGTCAAGGAATAGAAGAGGTCCTCAGAAATTCTTACAAAACTTTGAAATAGAGCTAAGGGTAGAATATCTACTTAAGATCTACTTATGAAGATTGCTTATGTAAAATAACTCAAATAGACAAGCAAATCCACAATTATAAAGTGATTATTTGGCATTTCAATCACTAATTTCAGGGCCAAAAACCTAAATAACCTAAAACACTCAAATATCCTAAAAGAACGTGTGAAATAAAGACAAAGAAAAAGAGAATATGTTATTGAACAATAATACAAAACAAATACAAAGAGAATATGTTCTAGAACAATAATACAAAACACATCCAACATTTTGAAGTATTTGACTTGTCTTGGTGAACATGCGTCCTTAGCAAATACAATGTAGCAATACCTTCCCTACAAAAGAGAAGACATGTCAGAATAGTATGTTTGACACAAAAAATCATAAAGATGCCACAATAGCTACTCCATTCAACACATGCACAAGCAATACAACTTAGATGTTGATGGAAAAGTATGGGATAGAAACAAATATCCTAGAGGCTAGTTGTCTCACAACAATTAATTCAGATTTTACATATTGGTATGATGTTGTGGTGAAGTTCCCAGGTTCTAACCAAAATAAAAAGTAATATATCAACATAACATACACTTACAACATGTAACCTAGCCAATGGATTCATCATATGCCTCATGCCAGGAATTGGATTTTGCATACTAGACCAGTGATAGTTAGGTTCTAAATTTCAACTTGAGTATTTCAGACAGTGTATGAGCAGCAGTATAGAAGTAATATAATAGAACTTCCATCACATTATAGTGATTTTGTTGTAGCATTTGTTTTAGTTTTAGGGCTCATGTTTCAAACAATTTTAACATGGTTTTAAGGTTCCAAAAATATCATGGGAAAGTCTCCCTTATTGCAGTATTTGCAGTATTTGGTGGTAGCCTCCATGAACAATTTGACATCAATAATATTGTTATAATACAACTGTTTTTAGTAGCATGTTGTCATCCTCCATGGTCTCCAAACAAAGCAAATAGATCACCATCCAAGCATAAATATAACTCGGCATATAAGATCAACTTTTGCTGGGAGGATGTGAGGTCATGTAACATACTCTTGTAGGATTATGAGGCAATATGAAGATGATATATAGAAGAAAATGACCGCAGATTCGATGGCAGCATGTGAAGAGCCCTAAACAGAAGATACAATAGTAGATATATCCTTTGATTGGTGGTTCTCTGGAACCCAATAGTGTTGGTATTTCCAATGGTTGATACCTCCAACTGTGGTAAATTTTCACCAACAAATAGAACTAGGGTTAATGACAGCACGATTATGGCTCTGATACCAATGTTTGGACAGATAGGGCAGCATGAAAACAAGTATAAAAATACAGGTGCAATCAACAAATGTTTCCAACAATGATGTGGGGTTTTTGGGAAGCTTGTTGTGGGATGATTTGAGGGATTTCAGACAACTTTTCAGCCTTGTGAACAACAATAATCTTTATTACTTGTTTGTGACTACATCTAGGGTCATTGTAAGCAAATTATAGCCAACAATAAAACTCTAAATACCCATCAATCAGAACAGTTCATCTTTCCTTCAAGCAGGAACCAATTTAAATCTTCATGTGTCTTCACCTTACAGAAATTTTGTGGCAGAAATGGTGGTGGTAAAAAATATCATAAGTGCTGTTAATATCTAGTGAAAGTTTTTTTTTTGAAACCCTTGGAAACATACAACGAACCCTTGAACAAAGGCACTAGAACCTTTGTGAAATCCTTAGGTAGCATTTGAATTGGACATCAGTATGTCATTATAAACATTGGAGTTCTTTGGTATTCAGAGGCATTTCAAGAGCCCTTTTCATATCTTACTTGGAGTGGTTTGTGGATATACCTCTCATTTTTGGGTGTTCCTATACTAGATCCTAGAAATCTAAAGCATGTATCAGATCCTAGTAATCTTTTGGGTGTTCCTAGTAACTTGTTGGTTGTATCAAATCCTAAACCAGCAGGTGTTCCTCCTCGGCAACATACATTTCTTAATTCATAGAGAATAACGTGAGGAAAAGGAGACCTTGAACCACATGTATATGCATAACCTTATGTTTGACCGTTAGCTTGAGTACAACAGCCTGAAATAGGTCCAGCCTCCTCATCTTAGATACTATCTAGGCTTTACTCAGACGGTGCAGTTGATAAATGGGTTTCAACTGACCAAAATTTTACACCCAAAACCGCAATTTGAACTTAGTTCAGGATAGCAATGGCAAAATTGGATCTTCTAATCATCCAAAAGGTTATAAAATTTCAACATTCTAATTTCCCCATGGCTAGGAAAAGCCAATACTTTGAGTGTAGGAACCTCTTTTTTTAAATAAAAAGGCAAGGTTATACAGGTGATAGAAAATTACTTGGTTATATAGGTGGTAGAAAGGTCAGAAAGGAATTTGGCCAGCCCAACTTTAGAAATGGCATCCATAAAACCATGTTCCATTAGTTTACGTCCTTCAATCTACAAACAACAAAAATATATTGCTCTAGGGTTTTTTCAAGGTGTTGAATCCATCTATGTAGTCAAAATTCCATTTTAAATAACAAAATTAAGATTTGGCCAAATTTTTTTTTGGGGTAATAAGACAAAAACTAAAAAATGTAACATGTTTAGATTCCAAAGATTACATTTTTTGGTAGCCACAGTGCATGGGTTGTCTATAGTTTCACACAATCCATGTTATGTCTTACACCATGACCTTATCTTAAGGCATACAGACACACCCTAGTCTAGTATTGACTATGTGAGTCTCTCTATATATATCATTGAATGTTCTGCTTTAGCTTATCCATCCATCCCTTTATCAGTCAATCAATCGATGACGGTGAAAGTGTCATCCATTCTCTTTCATTTTTGGTGCATTCAGGTTTTCATTCACCTCTACAAATTCCATGCTAGCAGTCAAGGGCACAAATGGGAATTGAATCAAAGAAATTTGGAAGGGAAAGGAAAGTTGGCTCATTAGGGTCATCCCTACAGAAAGATCAATGCCCCAAGTTTCTTTCAACTTCGCAGAGGCGATCTGTATATAAATCTAACCAACTGGGGAGATACCCTCGTCTCCCTCGTTCTCCTTGATGCTAAAGGTAATCATCCCTAAACCCTACCCTTGAACTGCTTTACCATCATTTACTCAGAGGGAGATAGCTCATTAAGTATTGGTATTTATGCATTCAGGCCATCTAGCAGACGTAATTCTTGGCTATGAAAATATTGCCTCATACATGGTATGTATTTGCATTTCCCTTTGGAAATTAGTACTGCCATCATATGCTAGAATTTTAAGATAAATTTACAGTTTCTACTCACATATTGGAATGGATCTCAAATGTATGTGTTACCATGGGGAATATGAGATTGTTTATTAATGTAGAACATGAGCTCCAGTAGACCTTACTTTGGTGCCTTGGTGGGTCATGTAGCCAACCGTATCAAGGATGGAGAATTCACACTAAATGGGAAAACATATCAGCTGCCTAAGAATGATGGCAACAACACACTCCATGGTGAAAATCTACCTTTTCTATTCTGCATGCATGTTTTATCCAGCTAACTAGAGCCCTATAATGACCACTACTCAGGAATAAAATCTCTCTTTTTATGTATATGTATGTTTGTTTGTGGAGATCTAGAGCACTACTATTTCAGGGAACATATTTTTAGTTTGGTGATTTGAATGAATGTAGGAGGGCTGAGAGGCTTTGACAATGTCCTGTGGGAAGTGAAGGAGCAGAGAGGATTTGACATGCAGAATTTTATATGACAAAAAGAGTCTTTGAGCCACAAAGGAGGGATCTAACATAATTTTGTTGATCCCCTACAACTATCAAGTGTTCAACAAAGGAGGTGTTAAAATAGGTCTGCACTACAGCAGAAGATACAACAAGTACCGCTATATTGTATGGTGTTCCTATCAAGCGCTGAGGCCCAGACTTAACCATAAAATTGCCCCCCTGTATCAGTCTTAAAATTGGTTTAAATAAATGCCAAAAATGATGCATAGGTCGGCTCAAATCAGTATGTCGGCTCCTTAATCAAAAGACACGATTGTTCAGTTCATACACAAACAACTATAAATAACTAGTCATGCTCATCATTTTGGAATGAAAATTTCGGTGAAAAATACAGTGAGAATTCAAAGATAAAACAGGAGGCCAAGGAGATTAAAAGGGAGATCATAATTACAACGTTTTGGGCTAGAAGGATATATCTCTTGCAAACCTATTTGCACCTGTGGAAATAAATTTTTTCAGAACTGAATTCAGGCCTGAAATTTCAGCCCTAACAGGCCTGTAACTTCGGCCTTTCCAGAAGCTCGGACCTGAGACTATTCTCTGCAACTCAGACCCTTCTAATTCGGACCTGTGGTGAAATATGTGACCTTGCAACAGTCTTGTAATTCGGATCTATAGTGGCAGTTTTGAAGACAAATTCAGACCTGCAGATCTCTGTTTTTTTTGTATTAAGGTTCCCTCAAACTCATACTAGTGGACAAGTATATATGGAGAATCATAGTGCTAGGCTCGGATAAGCACATCTGTGGAAGCTTGATTATCATTACACAGGACTGTTACCCTACAAACTCGGATTGTAGAAATTATAGTTTCAGTTAAATGAATTTGGAGGCTCGGATCAGTGTTGAAGAAGCTCAGACTACTAACTGTGGAGCTTGGGTTAGCTCGGACCTGTGTGACTGTTTCAAGCTTGGTTGAAGGCTTGGTTTTGGAAAAAAACAGTGGTAATATGGTGGGTTCAGATTTTGGAATAAATTCTGTGGAGAGGCTCGAAGGTGCTCGGACCTGTGGCTGTCCTGTGGTAGCTTGAAGTGTAATCTTGGACTATATTACAGTCATCTGGAAGCTGCTGGGAAAGGTGTAGTCCTGTAAAAGGTTGAGTTGAAGCTCGGACCTATTGAACTGTGGTGTAATAGGTAAAAACTCAGAACACTGACCTCGGTGTGTGAACAATCATCACTTTATCTCGGGCTACAGTTGGATAGACCTCACCACATTGAATAAGTGTTGCCTCGGACCTATGACAGATCAGAGACACATGGAGTAAGGACAAATTTGGTTTATTGAACAATTAAAGAATTTGGACCTGATATCACTCTGGACTCAACTTCCAGAATCAGCATTTAAAGAACAAGACTTCTTTGATATATGTCGCTGTAGCACCACTTCTGGACAACGTGCCATTTTTTGGGCAACATTATTTGTGGGTAGCTGGTGGCAATCTTTGAGAATTTGTTGGAGTAGTTTGGAAGGCTATTATTTGGAGAACTCAGACATAAGGATAGTCACTTGGAGAAGACTTTGGAACCTTTGGATTATAGTCTTCTGAGCAAATGTTGATAAGAACTTAAAGAAGTCTTGAAGCAAACTTGAGGACTTGAAGCAGATTCTTGGAAGTGTATTGAAGGCATCTGTAAGAGACATTTGTTGAGATTGTGCAGATATATTGAGGACAGTGAAGTCAAAGCCCCTCTCAGTATTTGCAACAGTGAGGCTGTATATTCCCAAAAGGATAACACAGAAAATAAGGTAGTTTCAATACCCTAACCAGGGTCAAGAGTATTACCTACGCTCTCGAGATTCATCAAAAAAGAGACACATAATTGTGACCAAAAAGGTATATTCAGAACTCTGGGTATTTTTTCTAGGGATAGAACATTGTTTGTGCTGTCTTATGTCAAAGCTTCATGTGCCCTAATCTTCTGTTCTTGTGATAATGAAGATTGGGAAAAATTTCAGTCATTGTAAATACAATGTTTGGACAGTGTTTGGACAATCATAACAATAATGTAACTATAATTCATGACATCTACATCGAAAAAAAATATGTGCCCTAGATTGTGGGGCCCTGGGGAAAATTTATGAGTGAGTTCTAGTTTTTGGAATGATGGGAATATCGAGCCCTAATCTGAGCAGAAAACAATAATTGAAGAAGCCTCCTAGGACCTTAGATCAGTCTTTGTAAGTGCTTGGATCTCAAATCTATGAAATAAGGTTTATCATCTCACAACAAAAAGCTTATGACCTTGTTCTCAGTCTCCTATGGTAAGAAGAGTATTTGCTGACTTGTGGAGATAGTATGAGTCTCACTGAAATAAGAACAATGACTTCAACGCACATATATATTTATATATACACACACAATCTGATCTACTTGAGCCTGTGGAGAATTTTGATTTACAGTTGCAATAATGTAATTAAATAAGTCTATACCAAAACCCTAGGAAATTCACATCAGTGAATATTTGGTTACGTTGAAAAAAAAGAGAGGAAAGTTTCAGACACGGAAATCATTTTTTGAAATTCATCTTGAAGTCATGTATCAACCTCATTGAAAGAAGAAATCCTGGAAGATCATCTCAGGCTTGTATAGTTGGGGCAAATATGTGTATAAGGTGACAATGAAGTATGGATCAACAATATTGTGGGCACTATTCTTGGCAGACATCTTCAGTGGCATATTTTTCATGAGTAGACATCTTCAGGGATTGCATGAGTACATCGCCAGTCCTGAGGACTTGATGAGCAACTAGTTAAATTTTTGGTTATGAGATTATGATGCCACTAATACCCTTTTATTTGTTTTGCAGGGACTATTTCTTGGTTCTGTTGGAGCATCCTCAAAAAGAGTTTGAATATCACTCATATCCTGTTGGTAGAAAATGCATTGGTTCCTTCTTATCCAAGGGATTTTAAATACAAGAAAGTTGAAGGTTAGTGATCCTCCCTTTTTCTGTTTTAAAATAGCTTAGTTCCTATTTATCACTTTGTGAGTATGTTGGCTACAGGATGGGATTCAGATTCATTTGGAGTCCATGTTATAGTCCGTGATATCGAAATAGTCTCCTTTTACTCTTCCTATTGTATTGGTTTATTTGTCTAAACATAATCTTTTATGATTTCTATTTGCATATGACTAGTATCAATGATGTTAAGGAGGGTTTATCTCACTCAGGGTGCCATATGTAAGCAAGTGACCAATTACTCTCTGCTTGGTTTTGTTAATGGATTTGTTTGTGTAGACCTTCTTTTTTAATAGAAAAATACATCTTATATATACAAGAATTACAACAGCAAAACAAAAAGCAGAAGATATAAAAGGGAGCTTATATTCTCTTGTTTGTTTCCTTGAAATACATATCCTGGGGAAACCCACTAGGCATTCCCCTCATTCCAAGGATAGTACTTAGAGTAAAATAGGATTCTTCAGGGCTTGCTATAGCAAAATGTAACACCTTAGTGCAAAGCTTCACTAAGTACTCTAGCTCAAGGGCAACATAGGGATCAGTCACCACTTTCACCTTAGTAGCTACTCCTCTGTTGTTCTATGGATGGATGTCCCCACAATGGAGGCTATCTCAGAAAATCTTGGAGGTTAAGTAACCCGAGAATTCTTAGGCTAAATACCTTTCAAGGATTCTACTAAATACACACCAAATTCCAAGGATATTATTCGATAAGCAGAGTGGACAAACTCATACTAGTGGACAAGTATATATGGAGAAGCAGAGTGCTAGGCTCGGATAAGCACATCTGTGGAAGCTCGATTATCATTACACAGGACTATTACCCTACAAACTTGGATTGTAGAAATTACAGTTTCAGTTAAATGAATTTGGACCTGTGTGATTGTTTCAAGCTCAATTGAAGGCATGGTTTTGGACAAAAACAGTGGTAATATGGTGGGTTTAGATTCTGGAATAAATTCTGTGGAGAGGCTCGAAGGTGCTCGGATTTGTGGCTGTCCTGTGGTAGCTTGAAGTGTAATATTGGACTATATTACAATCATCTGGAAGCTGTTGGGAAAGGTGTAGTCCTGTAAAAGGTTGAGTTGAAGCTCAGACCTATTGAACTGTGGTGTAAAAGGTAAAAACTCAAAACACTGACCTCGGTGTGTGAACAATCATCACTTTATCTTGGGCTACAGTTGGATAGACCTCACCACATTGAATAAGTGTTGCCTTAGACCTATGACAGATCAGAGACACATGGAGTAAGGACAAATTCAGTTTTTTGAATAATTAAAGAATTCAGACCTGATATCACTCTGGACTCAACTTCCAGAATCATCATTTAAAGAACAAGAATTCTTTGATATATGTTGTTGTAGCACCACTTCTGGACAACGTGCCATTTTTTGGGCAACATTATTTGTGGGTAGCTGGTGGAAATATTTGAGAATTTTTTGGAGTATTTTGGAAGGCTATTATTTGGAGAACTCAGACTTAAGGATAGTCACTTAGAGAAGCCTTTGGAACCTTTGGATTATAGTCTTCTGAGCAAACGTTGATAAGAACTTAAAGAAGTCTTGAAGCAAACTTGAGGACTTGAAGCAGATTCTTGGAAGTGTATTGAAGGCAGTTGTAAGAGACCTTTGTTGAGATTGTGTAGATCTATTGAGGACAGTGAAGTCAAAGCCCCTCTCATTATTTCCAACAGTGAGGCTGTATATTCCCAAAAGGATAACGCAGAAAATAAGGCAGTTTCAATACCCTAACCAGGGTCAAGAGTATTACCTATGCTGTCGAGATTCATCTGAAAAGAGACGCATAACTGTGACCCAAAAGGTATATTCAAAACTCTGGGTATTTTTGCTAGGGATAGAACATTTTTTGTGATGTCTTATGTCAAAGCTTCATGTGCCCTAATCTTCTGTTCTTGTGATAATGAAGATTGGGCAAAATTTTAGTCATTGTAAATACAATGTTTGGACAGTGTTTGAACAATCATAACAATAATGTAACTATAATTCATGACATCTACATCGAAAGAAAATATGTGCCCTAGATTGTGGGGCCCTGGGGAAAATTTTTGAGTGAGTTCTAGTTTTTGGAATGATGGGAATATCGAGCCCTAATCTGAGCAGAAAACAGTAATTGAAGAAGCCTCCTAGGACCTCAGATCAGTCTTTGTAAGTGCTTGGTAAGGGTGATTTCCTAAGGCTAATAATTGAAGCCTAATCTGGAAACGTTCTAATTCAAAATAAAAGCACTACAACAGAGGAGACAGTGAGTCATTGGATTGGTAAACAATATGAAAGCATGCTTGAAACATTGTGGCTCTGAATGTATAGAGGCATGAAGCAGACAACACTCGTTTGAGATTCTATCCTGAAGAAGTCATTCTACCCTCCTGAAGAATTGAACTCCTCATCTGATGTGCAAAGATTTGTCTACATGAAAATTCTGTGGTAAATCTGACCCTAACATTTAAAAATATTTCAATGGAATCAACAGTAAAGGATATCACCCTTGTCTTGTTTTATGCCATCTCAGATCTATGAAATAAGTTTTATCATCTCACAACAAAAAGCTCATGACCTTGCTCTCAATTTCCTACAGTAAGAAGAGTATTTGATGACTTGTGGAGATAGTATGAGTCTCACTGAAATAAGAACAATGACTTCAATGCACATATATATTTATATATACATACACAATCTGATCTACTTGAGCCCGTGGATAATTTTTATTTACAGTTGCAATACTGTAATTAAATAAGTCTATACCAAAACCCTAGGAAATTCACATCAGTGAATACTTGGTTACGTTGAAAAAAAGGAGAGGAAAGTTTCAGACATGGAAATCATTTTTTGAAATTCATCTTGAAGCCATGTATCAACCTCATTGAAAGAAGCTATAACCACCGAAAACGTAAATAAAATACGTGAAGCTCGACTACTTAATAATACTTACTAATCAGACCACATTAGAACATCCTCTTTATCTATTCATTCCTTAATCCATCAATCCTTACCTCATTCATTGGTGAAGCCAGCAATCCCAGCCATCCATCCCACGAAGACCAGTCTATTTTGCTACTTGACTGGCGGGATTTTCACCATAGTGGAAATATCAATCGAGCCTCTTGGATGAAGGCGAGCAGGTAAAGGCTGAAGGACAATGACAAATTAATATAGTTTACTATAGCCAAATTCGGAGTTATTGAACATGTTTTCTGCTCCGAATTGCAGCAAAAGCCCCAAATCAGGAGAAGAAGATTTCAAATAAAGATAAAAAAAGAGTGAACCCAGAGCTGATATAATAAGTTCGGCTTAAAAATATAGTGGAGTGGATAAAGAATTGAATGTCAAATAAGGGTATGGAATCTGCAGCGAAATCATAAAAATTATGAGCAGAGAAGGAGCACCGAACTCTGTCCCAGACTTGGCAAGGAGAATATCGGCGGGAAAATAAATTTTAATAGGTCGATTAAAATTTTATAGTAGCCACCAAATTAGATTTTAATAGGTAGTCAAATAAATTTCTATGGTCAGTTAGGTTTTAATCATGTTTTATTTTTATGTGAGTAAAAATAATGTTAAACTAATTAGAGTATTAATCAAAATTATATTATACTTCTCTAACTTAAGTAAGAATCCTAATTAATCAAAATTATATTATATCTCTCTAATATAAGTAAGAATGTTCATTTAAGAGGGAAAATGAACATGAGCTCGGAAATATCTATCAACCTTTTGAGGTAGTGAAAATTATCTTTAAATCTATGACTAATGTTATCAATAAATTTAAGTAGGTATAGTTAGCTTCTTATTTTTGTGGAATCTCATTTAGAGCTTAAAAATACCCAATTAGAAGGCCTTCACATGTGTTGTTAAGAGAGACATGGGATAAATTTTGATTAAAGGAATTAAGAGGTACAATAAGATCAATGTATAGCACCTACTCAAATCACCAAGCATATATCCAAACCATCAAGATGACACACTTCTCTGAGCAAAATTATGAAACACCATGGAATAACTCAGATTAAAACTTATATTCAATCAATCAATAGTTAGAACATAGTGTTTAAGTGAACACAATAAAAATAGTACACATTGGACATAATATCATATACACATGGATCATACATATCCAACTAAATGTGGTAGCTAAAGGAACTTCTTCCTACACATAGTGTCCTAGATGGCTAAGGAAAGTTGTCATCAAACCAATGATACATTCATGAATTACATATATATCCATATACCTTAGATGAAAAATGATCAATTTGACAAGAATCGTAGGGGTTGAGATGACAATAAAATTTTAAAATATCCTCTAAAAGCCCATATAGAAAATGGGGTAACATATCCTATGACATCCAACTTGTGATATATGGTGGGAAAACCTTAAAGTATATCTGAAGAAAGATGCCTCGTTGAGGTCTAGGTCAAGAAGAGGTACAATGCCTCACTAATTTGGTAGTTGAAGAAGTTTAAATCTTGGTTTGTCAATTTGGCCCTAAGTAGGCAGGGCAATATAGAAGGAGGTGACCCCCTTGGAAGAGTTCTAAAGGGGAAGGGCACATAAGGCCTTATATAAAGATCTAAATCCAAGTACCTCCCTCATAAAAATTTCTAGACATGTATTTAAAGAATGTAGATAATGACTCGTCCAAATGTTGATAAAGACAATAGAACATCCCTTGAATCTCATAATAAATGGGGGCATCTACAAATGGAAATGCTAGTAGATGTTATTAAGAAGAGGAAGGTCATTATGATTCGTTTCAACTCGACGTGAATGTAAACCCACTTTGAACACACCAAGGGAGATATAAAGGACAACATCTGATACTCTTGAGTGTATGTGGTTAAACAAAAAGGCCCCCTTTCATTTGCATGAAGTGTTCCTGATACAAATCCATGTTACAGTCGAGGCCCTAAAAAGATGAAGTCCAAGTACATTGAATGTATTGTCTATAAATAACCTCTCTAACAACCTGACACAAACATATAATGATGTCATTTACATTTGAGGTGTAAATCACTTGAATTGTGTTACAACTTTAATCGCTCCCCAAAAAAATTGTGCCATGCTTCCTTGTGATGATGCTTCAACCCTATTGGAGAACAACCTCACAATGTAAAAGGAATTTAAACATGATGTAACTTTAATAGTGCCCCACATTCACCCTTTGGCTCACTACCCATGGATAATTTGAGGTTATTTCAAGCACTGATGTGGATAATATCATTTTATTTTCTCTTATGTATAGTATTCTACATTGACACAATTGAGTTTGTTTAACAAACAAAATATTTATATTGAGGGTTCACTCCTTGTGCATTAGGGCTAGATAGGCCTTGTCTTTATGAGTGATCTATTCATTTCCAACTCCTTAGTCCTTCAAATTTTGCACGTCGTTAGGCCCAATACACCTACCCTTCTACTAGTCTTGTTTTCCTTCACAAGCACAAGACTTGGGGCTCTTCTTTGATAGTCACCTAACAACCCTCCAACTGTACTTGGACTACCATTAATTTTCCCAACCATGGTCAATTATTTTACTGATCTAGTGCCCACAACACTACCCTCATCTAGGGATCTTCAAAATTTCCACCTAATAGTGATTTGACTCCTCTCAAAATCACTATTTTTGTGTACCAATTTCTTTGTTGTCCAATCTATGAAAAAATCTGAACTACTCCTCTTATCATCCTTCTAACACTTTGTATATGCTTGAACTAGGGTCACAAAACATCCACTAAAAGTTGATTGACTAATTGTTTATAGCTTGCTTCAGATATTTGTCCAAAACTCTCTGGACAATCCACCAAAATCAACTCCTCTTCATGTCCATCCATTCCTCATAATATGCCACAATTATTCTACCCAATCTTCTACTCAAGTTCCACCTTCCTTTGTATTTTCTATCTTCGCACATACTTCTGCAAACCATCTTCCAAATTTGTGGTATATATTGCAGAGATAAACCTCTCTCCAAGGGTCCCGACCCCTCTTCTTCTACACATATTTGTCACGGTCTTAAGGGCATACCTTATGGATTTAACATGTTAGGAAACCTCCTTAACTACAACATTATACTTCTATTTCAATTGTCTTAGAACAAACCCTATCCACCCATAGCAAAAATAACAACTCTTACCTCCATAAGAGACACAACCTAGCTCATATGGACCCATAGATTCTGGGAACTTCTTTAACTGAATTAGGGTTTAAGGGGTTAGGGTTAAGGGTTTAAAGGTTTAGGGTTTAAGGGGTTAGGGGTTAAGGGTTTATAGGTTTAGGGTTTAGGGGGTTAAATGGGTTAGGGGTTTACTAGGGGTTTATGGGGTTAAATGGGTTAGGGGTTAAGGGTTTAGGGGTTAGGGGTTAAGGGTTTAGAGGTTTAAGGTTTAGGGTTAAATGGGTCAGGGGTTTAGAGGTTTAGGGGGTTAAATGGGTTAGGGGTTGGGAATTAGTGTTTAAGGGGTTAGGGGTTAAGATGATAGTTTCATTGGTCTCTGTTTGTGCACAATAGTTGCTTATTCTTTGCATCTCAATGTAACAATTTTGTAAGTATTGTTGCTTGTTGCCATGTCTTCTTTATTTATTAATTTATACTATTTGTTAGCCATTGCTTTACATTTATTGATGAAAATTTCTATTGCAATCAAACCAAATGTATGTTCAATCTCCAGTTTCAAACTCAGCCACAGTGTTGTCACACAATTTAAGTCCGGAGAATGGCCATCTGATGAAGTCTTAATAAACAGACTGCACCTCATGACTACTCCAGAAAATCTTAAGTTCGAGTGTCCCACATTCATGAGAAATTTGGCTCTTATACTCTTGCTCCACCTGACTGTGTCCTGGAAATACCCTTGTTTATTGCAAAAACATCTTAATGTTGTCGACCTTGTCCCTTAATAGACCAAGGAAACATATGTGACTGAGAGGAATGGAAAGCACTACAAAGTTGAAGAGAGTACAAAAGACTAAGATGGTTTAAAGGATAAGCTTGAAGAATCTAGCAGTGTTGAAACAACTAAAAGTTGTCCCAAACAAATAGTTGATAATGCGAAACCTTCTTCTGTACTAGTCAAGCAAGACTACATTCATGTGAGAGCAAGAAGAGGCCAAGCGACTGATAGGCATAGGCTGGAAGATAGGGTATGGTTCCCTCTTTTTGATGAAATATTTGATCTACATTTTGTCTATCAAAGATTAACCATTTTAACCTTGCCAACAAGGCATAATTAACCCAATCGTAGGTCCAACTATGTCATGATATATATTAACTCTAGATATATATGAGAAGGAATAATAAAGACATAGATTGATAGAGGTGGCGAGACAAGGGGAGTCACAAGGGAGATATGGAGATAAATTGAAGGAGAGGGGAGAGAAGGAATGGAGAGAGAGAGAGAGGGAGAGGAGTGAGAGAGGTAGAGAAGGGTAAGAGAGGGAGATAGTGACACAAAGATGGAAGGGGGGCAGAAAGAAGGATAGAGGGAGGGATATAGTGAGAGGATTGGAGGGTTGAGAGAGAGAGAGAGGGGAAGAGAGAGCGAGGTAGGAGAGAAAGGGAGAGAGAAGAAGTACAATGTATTAAAACAATAAATATATTAGGCCCACTCTACACAAATCTGCAATCTGAGAATTCAGGATAAAAAGAGCAGGCTCCAACAACAATTGCATAGAAGTCTTTATTACTCAAATAGAAGAATGTCACAACAAGTTGTCATCTCACAAAAGCTCCTACTACAACCTACAAGCTAACAGTACTCACTCTTATTATCTATTTCTACAAATTTCTAACTAGTGTGCCCATCCTTTTCATTTATAAGTTAAGAGAAGGTGTTGTTAGAAAATAGGCTAATGATAGTGTTAGTGGTGCATCTCCCTTGAGCATGAGCAACTCCCTCATAACTTTGCCTTGTATGCAAGGATTTTCTTTTAGAGTAGTGCATTATCATAGTAGATATAACTCCTCTCCTGAAGGTGCCTCATTCCATAAGTGTGCACTCATGAATGCACATGAGATGATGGTGTTAATCTCCTCAACTAGTGTGCCATACTTGGTGGGTGTGACCCAACAACTAATTCGTCTATCCTCGAAGGTGTCGTTATAAGCTTCTAGTTGTATTTAAGAATATTTCTGACTGGTGTACCACAATCTAGCTCTGTAATCCTGGTGCTGCTCAACTTCTCAAGGCTGAGGTGAGACCAACTCGGACCAACTAGGTAATCTAACACTCTTGAGAAAAAAAAAATTCCAATAACCCAAGATTCTTCCCCAACTTGTCAAACTTCCCCTTTGTTAGGAGCTTTGTCAAACTATTAACCATATGCAACTTTTTCAGAATGTGGTCCAACACTACTAACTCCCTAATGAACTTGGAGTCTTAGGAAATTGTATTGAATATCAATGTGTTTGAAATGGTCATGACACATTGGATTTTCATAGAGCTTGATGTAACTTTGATTCTCACAAGAGACAATATTGGGCTTCAACAATTGATTGGTTGACTCTACAATCAAGTTGCAAATCTAGATAGCTTCATAATAAGTATATGAAACTGCCATATACTTTGCTTCAGTGGAACTGAATGCAATTGTTGCTTTCTTCTTGTTGATTTAATAAAAATGATAATAATGATGTTTAAAATGAGCCTTATGATGGTCTATTTATACACATTGATTGTTCACGAGGTGTAGGGGTATGTTTATAACATCATTGCCCTTGAAAGATTTGTCTTGAAAGCACAGTAATTAGAATTTTCTTTAGTTAAGCACATTTTTGTGGTGGGATGAAGTTTATTAGATATCTATTTATACTTTGTAGAGGTTTGACTTTGTTTGTCCTTTGAGTGTTGGTGAGGTTTCTTTGTATTTTTTGCATCATAGTCTAAAGTCTTTTGACTTGATTGTTTAACATGAAAGCTTTATGCTTATTGGCAATATATTTGAAATACCTGCATGATCAAGAAACTGTTATGGTTACTTAAATTACTAATTAGGTACTACAGAAAGAGGATGATGTTGAAAGGGCTTGCCTGGGTGACTCTGGGAGCAACCCAAAGGTGGTCAGACAAAGCTCTTCTAAGTTCCAAATCTGAAGAGAAAAAACTGGTGATGTATATGTGGTTGCTCAACCTGGGCTGTATGGAAAATCTTGGCTGAGAGTGTTTACCTTTCCATGTCTTCACGAAATTAGGTTGTCCGGTCACATAATAATATCATGATTACATGTAGGTGATGGTTCTATAGTAATTTCTTAGCCTTATCTTCAGAATGGCTAACAGAGAGGATCAGGTTTGAATACAGGATATAATTTGATGAATTTGGATATTTAGAGTTGAAGAAAATATTTTGGTGATGTTTAGATGGGTGCTAATTTGTATGGTTTTCCATTTTTATAATTTTCTTTGTTGTGCTTTCTACCATGCTACCTAGTTGCTTTCATGTTTCCCTAGCATTTTAACTTTTTTGATTTCTATCTCTCTATTGTTTCTTGCCCCATTTGAAATGTCATCCTTATTTGGTAGGTGTTTTCTTCAATATAGTGTGAATATTTTTCCATCACACAACTTCTGTGGGGTTTGTCTACACAAATAGCTTGTAAGGTCCATTCATCGAGGTATTTGATGAAATGAAATGATTATCGATGATCACCAAATAATGGTACCTGCAGATATTTACTCTAACAATTCTATAGTTTTCTTGTGCCAACAATTATACAACGTTTTAACCTCATGAATAAGTCTCCTCTATTCTCTTAGCTGATTCTATAAGCACTTATTGCTGTTGTCAAAGCTTTTACTCTCTAGACCCATTGAGTTGTTTCATTTATTTGTGGACATTGATCTATTTTCATTTCATTTCTTCAATTTTTTTTATTTTTATGCGTGGCCTTTGGCTAGTGCCTTCTTTCTTACCTATTCTTTTTCTGCTTAAGCATTCCAGCCAACCAGAGCAACAGGGGTAGCAGGAGCCACACAGTCCAGCCAGAGCCCAGCAGGCGCAGCGTAGAGGCAACAAGAGCCACGCAGGGCTGACGCAGGCCCAGTCAGGGCAGCGCAGGGGTAGTGTAAGCCCTTCAAGTGTGACGCAGGCCCTTATTGAGCAGCGGAGAGGCCGGCGCAGGCCAATTAGGCTGACGTAGAAGGATTCAGAGCAGCGTATTACTACCGTGTTTTTTTCTCTGTTGGGTGAACCAGTTTTGGTGCCTAGGATTGTTGTACTTGGATTTTGCATAATAATGAAAACTCTCCAGAGCTAGCTGCACCGATTTTCCCACATTGGGTTTTTTCCAGGGATAGTTGTCTAGAAAATCCGTGTGTCACTTTGTCTATGAGCATGTTATTCAGTATTTGATCTGTATGTGTAGGTTGCTAGTTGTATTTACTATTTACTTCATTAATTTATTGAATATTTCAGAAATTAACTTGTAACTTAATTCAAGTAGGAGAAGTAAATCAAGATACTGCAATACGGTTTCTTAGATTAAGAAATTTTCACATTCCCTAGGTCTAGCCCCATTAGGTCACCTAGGGCAATAATTTCCCAAGAATCTAGCTAGAGGAAAACTTCTATCTCCTAGAGGCAGCTACGTTGCTGGGTGCCCTCACTCTCCTTAGAACATGGGCCAATTCCGACGGTGGAATCTCCGGATACCTCAAGCCCTAACTCTAGGATCAAATTTTGCCTAGGTGTTCCCAAGGATAGAACCTAGTAGGATCAATTTGACCTATCGAAGTAAAAACACTTGTCTGATCCTTTCCCATCACCTTATCCAGGATAGGAACATCATTGGTTGCTAAATTCCTTCCCCGAACCTAGGTTGGGTCCACTTGGCCCCATGTGGTCCCATTTGGTGTCAAAGGCCTTTCATCAATGACCATTTGGGAATCCAAGTTCCCAAAGGATTTTAGGGATTGAGAACTTCCTTCATAAGTCTTATTCTTCTCCCTCAACCCTTCAATCCCCTTCCTCTCTCCCTAGAAGATAATTCCCTTGCTTAAAAGGAAAGCAAGTCCCACTCTTTATTTTATCTTAGGGAAAGGGTTTTGAGGGTCACTTCCCACCTATTCATTGACCTATACTCTACAAGTGACTTCCTAAACTACCGGGACTCCACCCATCGGTGAAAGTCCATGAAGGGCAAGGAGCCTTCCTTCAGCCTGCCTTGCACATGCAATTCCTATGGAATTATCTCTATATTAATTAGGAAAATCAACCTTCCTTGATTGCGCAATCCATCATGGCATCCCAATGACTTTATAATTGCACATGGGGAATTTTATATAAATACAACTGATAGTTATGTTCCTCTGAGCTGTGTTACAATATGCAAAATGTTTTTAACATCTTCAATTTTCCATATCCACCATTTGTTTGACATTTAAACACCGCTGCACCACCAAATTTTGAACCGCCCGGGCCATGTCTGAACGGCCCGGCGCTCATCGCCCAATGTTAAGTCTGAACGGCCCGATGTTGCCTTTGAATGCGGCGCCCGAGGTCTCAAACACTTTATCCAAGAATTTAAACACTAGTAAGCTATCCCTACACACATCTTAGGTTCATATGCTCATGATATTTCGTTAGCATCCATTTCATAAACATGTTTAAGCCTTTGCAACGCCCAACTTTGAATGGCCCAGGCTATGTCTGAACGGCCCGGCACCCGTCACTCGGTGTTGCTCCTGAACGGCCCAACGCCCAGTGTTTCTCCTGAACGCCCAATGTTACTCCTGAACAAGGCGCCCGTAAAACTTTTGCCATCAATTGATTGCTCGAGAAGTGGAAAAGGTCTCTACCACCTACCCTCTAATATTTCCCTCATCATTTCTCATTTTCAGTCATTGAAAGTGCCATTCTTAGCCTCTGCATTGCCCATTCCTGAACGGATCGGGCCACCTCTAAACGGCCCGGCGCTCGGGCCATTGCTGAACGTGGTCTTGCCTGCTTGGGCCGCTGCTAATTCCATCATCTCATACATCTACAAAGCGGTTTTCTTCACACCAATATCTCACAATCCACGTATCAAACTCTGCATATCATTTTCACCTCTCCGGGTTCATCCCTACAGGCTTATTTTTAGAGGCAGTCCCGGGTCACCGAGCCACTAGCAACACATTTTTTCAAAAGATGCCAAATTCAAGTTTTTAGCAGAAAAACACCCCTAAGTGCATCAAGAGACTTTTATAAAGAGGATTAAGGAAGTATTCTACTATGATTACAGAGGACATAAAACAGTGAAAGAGAGAATGGTTATTGTGTCACTTTGAAAGAGATTTTATTTCTATAAATGGCTAGGGATATGCATAGTCTCTAAAAGAAAAACATCAGTTTGATTAGAAGGTTTTCAATTATTTTGAAAGAGTATTTAAAACAGTGTTTTAAATGAGTCCCTTTTGTCTCAAATAAACCACAGAGAAACAGTGAAAGTGAAGAGGGTTAATGTGTAAATTTGAAAGTCCTTTTTGTGCTATGAGATAGCTAAGACTACACACAGTTGATAGAAGGAAAAACAAAGTTTGTTTGTAGAGGTCTTCAAATCAGTTTAAAAGGGGTCCTAACAGTCTTTTCAAAAGAGCCCACCTTGTTTTCTAAATCAAAGATCAACACAGTGATTGGGGAAGAGGTTGTATCAGTTTGAAAAAAGTCTTGTTTACCTTTTAAAAACAATGATAGCAAAGGGGTAGTGTTTAAAGGGGAAGGGTTTTCATGCCAAAACAAAAGGAAATTCATTTTGAACAAAAACCACAAACATATCTTGTTTAAAACCTTTTGTTCAAACACAATGATAAAAAGTGATTTTGTTCTCATTTGACAAATACTTGTTTGCTAGCATCAAAGAAACACATTGATTTCCAAGGAGTAAAAGGTGTCTTGGTTGAAGATATTTTCCAATGATAATTTCAAAAGTTTGTCTTGGTAATTCAGTGAAGAGTATTAGAAGCAACGGGCACTACAAAAAGCCAAATCAGTTTTCCCAAAGGAAATTGAAGGATGCACAAGAAAAACTCAAAATTGCCCAAAGAGGGCGCCCGGCGGAAAAAGAGGAAAAAGACACCTCTGGGCTTGGAATTTTGGCCCGAGCTTCTAGAAATGTTTCTAAAAAGCCTTGAGGGACTTGCTCACCAAAATTGAGCAAATTTCGACATGTTCTTGTTTTTTGACATTTTTGGGCCTAATTGCATAAAACCATGGGCACCGCCATTTTTGTTTGGAGCATCCTCAACTATTGAGAGTGGTACCATTGGATGAATTAAATTCAGGGTCATCTAATAAAATTTTTTCAGATAAATTGAAGATTTTTTGGTCCCCCAAAGAGGAAAAAAACACTCACTTTTTCGACACTCTGCCCACATATCAGCAAGGCCTATTTTTTGGGTTTTTTTACTCAGTTCAGTATTTGACAGACTTCCAGGAATCAGTTTGGGAAAATTCAAGCTGTTTCAGAAATTACACATCCAGGGCTTTCCAACGAGCTATCACAGGCCTGATTTTGACACTGGGAAGACCTTCAAAAGTCTTCTGAAAGACAGGCAATATTCTGTTGATGCACCCTTGTGGCATTTTGACCAAAAGAGGTAGTTTTTTGAAGTGGCCTCTCCAAATGTGCATTAAGCTATTTTGGGACATTGTCAGTCATAAAAAGTCAAATTTATTCCCTCTTTTAGCATTTTGAGATATTTTATTGGATATTTTGTGCCTTGGGCTTTTCAAAGCCTCAAGGACAAGATAAGATATTTGTTTTTGAGCCAATGGCTAGCTAGTTGCCTTGCCAGTTGGTTTTCCTCCTCTTTGGCCTATATATTCCAAGAGGATTCATTGTAATAGCAGACAAAACTTGATGTTAGAGAGCAATACAATAGCACTATGAGCTTTGAAGAAACTCTTCTCTTGTGATGTTGATGATCTCTTTCTTGACTTGGATGGTGGAGAAGGATTGTATGTAGGATTCCATGGCTTGGTGAATGGTATAGTGTTCTTATTTTGTTTATGTTTCCTCTGTTTCACATATGTTTCCATGCTTCTTGCTTGTTGTAGTTCAGTAAATATAAGTTTGAGACATGCCCATGGAGGCACCTCAAGTTTCCTGATTCATTTGCATCTTCTATGTTTTCTTCCTTCTTAGTCATATCAACGAATTCTTAACTGCTCTTTGATCACTAAGAACTTGTTTATTTATTTCATTAATGGTTGTTATGCATGCTAAGTATGATTCACAATACACCCTACTTACTTATGGCTAGTCAAAGCTCCGTCTCTAAAATCTCTCTTTGAATGGTTGATTGTCTTAGTTGAACCAAGAAGGTCTTGTTTCGATCTTTCCCTTTGCTTAAACTTTGCATTCTTGCTTTCAAAGTTCCCAATAGCTCAAAATATGATGTCTAGGAGTTCCCTCTTCATAGATTGAGTTGTTTGTCTGTCTTATTTGTTTTTCCAAAGTCTGAAGGTGATTTCCCAAAGTTATAGGGTCTTATACTTCTATGCATCACCTGAATGTTTATTTTACGCATTGATTAGTTATTGTTTCGTTCATAGAGGACCATGGTTAGCCCTAAATTATGAATGCTTGCTGATTAACTATTCATGTTTAGAACCTCTTCGATATTCACAAACTTATTGTTCATCCCATTTCATTTTCGCCCAAAGAATCTATTCATCTTGACCAAATTGGCCCTGTAGTCATACCTTATCCGTCATTAAGACTATCTTGACCTCATTTTACCCCATAGCCCAATTGTTTTGAAATCTCTATATCTATTTATCCTTTTAGTCAGTTTTCCCTCCACAACCAAAACAAACCAAAAACATACTTCATAACTAGCCTAACATCTAAAAACAAACTAAGAAAACAAGCACACATCCTTGCACATAATAGAGAGAGCCCTCTCTGAGTCCAGGAAGGCTAGGTCCTAAGACTCCAAAGTTGGTCTGATGTTACCCTGTCATTTGGATTGCCAATCTGCCAAATTACGGGACACTAACACTATATAACTGATCCTTCCTACTATTGCTATACTGTGGGCTCCTCGTAGCCAGGTTTGATCCATGAGACACACCATCTCAATGGACCTTGCCCAAATTTCTTATCTTGGGATTATGTCTACACATAACCCCACCTTACACCTCGAGGTATGGCTGCTCCCTCTTCCCACCTACTTTGAAATTTCCCCCTCATGGAGGTCTCTGCTTGAGTGGACACTTCCACTCAGTCTCCTCTCTGCTTCTCTAATTGTGGCAGCTACTCCACAACCTTCTGAGACTGCTTCTCATGAGGATGCATGTTGAGAGGTAATTTATGCTCCCTCTAAACCACCAAGTCTCTAACTTCTGCCTTTCTCCTCAAAGGTTTGCATGCATCCGGTACCTCAAGTGCATATAGGTTCTTGACTCGCGCATAGTGTAATTGTCTCGAAGTTACAACAAGTTTCTAAAAAAGAGTTGATTTTAAATTGATGATATCTCCCTCATCCGAGCTCCGATTTGACTGATTTTTTTTTTTTCCATTTGCGTATATTTTTGCAAGGAATCCAAATATTCTATTTTTTTTCGAAATTTTACACCAAAATGTTCAAATATTCTCTACAAACTCGCCGCTCAAAAAATTCCTGCTCTGATACCATGTAGAAAATCTAACCAACGAGATTCAATCTGATCTTGTAATCTACTAAAACAAGATACTGAATCCTTCCTACAATTTACGGAAACAAAACATGATTGCACAATCATATATAAGTAAGAGAAATAAATTATCAATCGCACAACAACATGATGTATTTAGGGAAAGCAACTAATCAAAACCCCTCTATCTCTATTGTGTATTAAGTCAAGGAATCATGAAACAATACAATGCTTAGTCTCTCATGAGATTCTCCAACACTCTGTCAATTATCTCCCGTTGATCTAGGCAAACTCGGTCTAGTACTTAGCCAATTCTCATCCTTACTTAAGCCTGCCTTGCTCATGAAATTCCTAGGGAATTAACTCCTTATTAATTAGGAAAATCAGTCTTCCTTGATTGCGCAATCCATCATGGCATCCCAATGAGTTTATAATTGCACATGGGAAACTTTCTCTGAATAAAACTGATAGTTATGTTCCCTTTAACCTCTGTCTCAACTAGGTATTCCTCGAAACTGACATGCATGCAACTATTAATAGTGAATTATCAGTTATTTGATTGATCACTCATTGTGAATTAAATCTAATTTAATTCAATGGACCTCTCACTAGCTCATCACTCAGTTAGAACTAGTTAAACTGATTTTAACTCATTTAATTGAGTTAATTACACTTGCACCCCACTAATGCATCAACTTCAACTAGACCCCAAAAATATTAGAATCCCTCTAGATGCCTCATATTAGACCCTCAACTCGAATTTCTTGAGCTAACTCGGTCATCATGACTTAATTAACTGACACAAGTTGTTATGAGATAAAATTACAATTTATTTAAGGGAAAAATAAATTAGATGCCCCACGTTCGTCACTCCTGGTGCATCAAAATTCCTCACCAGTCTGGGTGCATTTTTTTTGTCCTTTATGGTTTCCAATCTCACTATTTCTTGTTGCAAATTTCAACATTTCAGAATTTGATGTGGCCTTCACACAAAGACACCATTGAAATCACATGCCCAAATTCTCATGAGAAACCTCTCTTAAGCTTGATATGCCAGAAGAGAACCAACAATATTCCATCCTACTTCCTAGCGTAAATTGACCATTAAGGTATGCAACATTCTTTTGAACCCTCACATGATGATCTTGCTCTTGGAGGATGATCATGACCTCCCTTTAGCAACCCTTACTCAGCCCTTGTACTTGACCTAATTTAGGACTACATCTCTCTTCACTCCCTTGATGTGCCAGACAGTGGGAATACATGTCAAGCATGCTAAGATGTGCCAAGTGATAAGGCATGCCAAGATGTATAATGGTGTGTCAATGCGTGTCAGGGACTTTCAAGACAAGAAAAGGGAGAAAAAAGTTAAACTACAAGGAAATGAACACATAAGAGGGTTAATAAGTCATCAATTTACCTTTTCCAAGAGGGGCATGCTAGGCACACTAACACTAGGCGGTAATAGGTTCCAAGTGCAAAGTCTTAGTGCATTCTAAGTGCCAATTATTCCTTTGTTGCTTCTCATCTACTTTCCAACAATTGATCATCACAAATAAATTTAATATTAAACCATGCTAAATCATACCAAGGCATCTCAACGTATTCCATACATGCTAAGACTTTCCAAGCGCCAACACGTGCCAAGCGCCAATATGTGTCAGGGACTAATGTTATGCATGTTATGAAGTGGAAGGGAATGTTGAAGAGTGCTAAGGTGTGCTAGAGAGTGATAATGCATGTTGATGAGTGTTAAGGAGTACTAGGAAAAAAACATTAAGGGAGCACTAGGTAAAAATTCATGGAAGTTAATGAATATGAGGAACGTGTACTGCCAGAGACTAGTGTTAATGGTCAGTGTTAGTTGTCATGCCAAGGAGGGAGTGACAAGGTATGCTAAGCATTGGTAAGGCATGATAGGGAATATCAAGGCATGTTAAGAATTCCCAAAGTGTGCTTGGGAGTTCCAGGGTGTGCTAATTATATCATGTGCCAATTAATAGTGCCAAGATATGCCAATACATGCTAGGTGCTAAGGATGTGGCGTAGGGTGCCAGGGTATGTCAATATGTGTCAAGGAAACAAAAGGAAGAACCAATATGAGGGTTAATAAGTCAGGACTTTATCTTTTTGAAAAGGGGCATGCTAGGCACATTAATAATAGGTCCCAATACATGCCAAGTGGCATTGTGTGCCAAGTGCTAATGTATGTCAATGCATTCAACCAAGGTGTTCTAGGGCATGCTAGGGAATATATGCAACATGCCAACACATGCTAGGAGAGTTCCATGTTGTGTTAGCACATTCCACCATGTGCTTGGGCGTCAATGTCATCAAAAGATGTTCTAGGTACAAAGATGTTCCAAGACATGTGGGGTAATAAGAAATGTTAGTGTGTGCCAAAGCAGTAATTTAAGGTGTGCCCAGATTATTGAGGATTGTTATGTCTTTCTCATTAATATAATTTTCAGAGCCCGATTATGTATTAAAAAATATATTTCCTACACACAATAGTGGAACTTTATCTAAATGGAATTTGCTAGACAATAAACTTAATAGATATGAATCATGTGTTGACATATAGGAAATCTCTATTCGACTAGTCATTACTTGAGGGAAATGATACACACTTATTACTTCTTAAAAAATTGACTGACTCTAACCACTATGGCCTTGGACATATTATAAAAATTTCTCAACAATAATGGTATTAAATCATCATCTTTTGACAAAAAATATATTAACAGGCACATAGCGTCATCAAAAACTCATTGGAATGATCAATGATGACAGACATTTTTTGATCGTCACCAAAAGTAACAAAAATAGCATTGGTGAGGGTCATTAAAAGTTCATCACTAGAAGTGTCACCAAAGAGAGAATTAGTGATGGGCCTTTAAAAACCCTCACCAGAAGTGAAATGTCTTTAGTGACGGACCATAAAGGACCATCACTATATACACTTACAGTGACAGTTTTTAGTGATCAATGATGATGGACATTTTTTGACCGTCAGCAAAAGTAACAAAAAGAGCATTGGTGAGGGTCATTAAAAGTTCGTCACTATAAGTGTCACCAAAGAGAGAATTAGTGATGGGACTTTAACGACCGTCATCAAAAGTGTCATTGAAAATGTCTTTGGTGACGGACCATAAACGACCGTCACTATATACACTTACAGTGACGGTTTTTTAATGACCGTCACTATATGTGACATTGGTGATGGACCTTAAAGGTCCATCACAAGCATGACCCTCACCAATGTGATTTTTTCTTGTAGTGTGAGTATACACACATGAGACTCTCCGTTGAAGGTCTCAAATCCTTCCGACTGCTCTATGTGCACCTCTTCCTCAATCACTCTCTTTAAGAAGGATTTCTTCACATCCATTGGATGTTTCTTCCATCCAATTTGTGCTGAAAGTGTTAAAATAGATCTAATTGAATAATACCTTGATATTGGAGTAAATTTTTCCTTATAATCAATTCCCTCCAATTGAGAGAACCCTTTGGCCACAAATATGGCCTTGTGTTTCTCGACACTCCCATCTAGTGGTTGCTTCACCTTGTAGATCCACCTCGAACCTACCACTGATCTGTCCTCTAGCCTTGGGACAACTTTAAAAGCATTGTTCTTGATAATGGAGTAATAATCCTCTACCTTGGAATCAACCCATACTAGTTGATGCACTGCTTCCTCGAATGAGGATGGCTGTCTCTACACTCTCGCTCATCAAAGCAATGTAGCTAGTGTATTGATCTAATGACCTCCTCTGCCTATGTTGTGATGTGGGTGATCCCACGTTGTCTCTAGCATCATGATTTAATATTACAACCTGACCCGATGGATCAGTAAAATTCTTAAATTTCAAAGTGCTTGAAACGGCTTGAAACCGATGCCAAAGCAAATATCTCTTCACCCTAAATCCAAGGCAACTCATTTCACTCAAAACTGATATCATATGCTCACGATATCACATTATGATCGAATTTGAAAACAAATAAAATTTTTGGAATTCGGGTTGTAGGTACACCCAGTCAGCAGTCCATACGTTGACTGGGCATTTTACTATGCATTACTGTGTTTTTTTTAGGCCAGTGGTTGGTGGACAAGTGTCACTTTGTGATTGGTTAAGAATCCAACATTTTTGATTGGTTTATGGGTTTGTGATGTGGACCGATTAGGGAGAGCCACGTGGGACAATCAGTGGTTTCCACGTAGCCTCCTTTTGGCCTTGTAAAATTTTGTATGGCCAGGCAGGGCCTCCATAGGGTTCAAACGTTGGACCTCCAGGGTGGTAGCGCAAGCTCATACCACCGCACCACCAGTAGTGCTTACAAACCATAATGGGAAAATAATATTTAAACTTTGGTTGAAGTGCATTTGGGGATCGGTTCCAGGGTTAGCCCCTAGCCCCTAGTCCACGCCATTTCCATGAGACCGTAGCTGGAGCAGACTGGGGTGGGGTTAACCCCAACTCAAAACTTTATATTATATGCTTAGACCATATGTTACATTGCAACCAACACTATATTTTATAAACAAAGTCCATATATAAATGCCAAACCATATATATTTATTATGAACCATATCTTATAACCCACATTGCAACGTTACAACCAGAGGGTTCGTTGACAGTTTGTTGGCGGTTTCATAGTCCTATCACATGCAACTGTTTTAGAGAGGAGGTTAAGTTTTACGTTATGGTTTGGAGTGGCAAATATTCACCATAGTTCAAACACCAAGCTAACCTGCAGTTAAAATGACGGTAAATACATATCACATATAATATATACGACAATCAAAGTTATGTGTTGGGCGGTTAGTCTAACCCACGGTGGAAATCATGGCTCCATCCAGAGTCTAAAGTCGGGGCTGGCTTGAAACTTTGGTGTGCATATTAATGTTACCACTATGAAATTTATCAGAGTAGAGGTACAGTTAGGTTATCGTATGGTCGGTTAGCTAATCAGTGGGGTACATTAACCATACCACAACCTCAACCGTAGTTCTGAGTGGGGTTTAATCCATCAGCAGAGGTCAGTTCAAACGTTTCACATCCAACAACTTGTTTTACACAACGCGACCTATTTAATCGGTTCGTGGGGGTCATAGGAAAATTAATGATATGAAAAATTGCACACCGACGTGAATCTCGTTGGTGCAGGGAAAATTTTCCGCCCCATGTGGCTGAAAAAGGAGGATTTTGTAGGATGGATAGTAGGTGGGTACGATTTTGAGGACAGTTAGTAGGAAAACTTCTCTAGAGCATAACTCAGTCAATTTTCGACCTTTTTGAGTGCAAAAAGAGCCCAACTAGGGGTTTTTGACTATTCTGAAGCCATTGGAGACAATTTTTTTGCAGTATGAGCATTGTAACTTAATGTAAACACATATTTTTGAGAATAATGAAGAGGCCCAATATTGGAATCTGGACCAGGAGATGTAGCCCAGGAGGGGTGAACTCCTTCATCACTTATTGTTTTATGTTTGCTGTTATGGTATTGTTGTCTCTTTTATTTATGAAAAAATGAGTTTAAAAATCATGTTGATGTGTTAATTTAATTGACATAATTTCATTAAAAAACCTAAGCATTTCACTTGCAAACTTTATCATAAACCTTCAAGTTTCACATATATAGATCACAACCTCTATGGGGTGCTTCCTTCTATCTCTAGATGTCTTTGCATGAGTGGGTGCTTCCACTCTCTGCTCCTGTGCTTGTGCCGCTACTCCAAAACATCCATGAGTTCTTCCTTTGGAGCTAAAAGCTCCTCATCTATATTCAACTTAAGCTCCCTTTCAAGGGAACATATCATGGCCTTCTCTTCATCGAACTTCACATCTCTAAGAACAACTATCATCATGTGAGATGGAAGGTAAACTCGATAGTTTTGAGGTATATCAGTGTACCCCACAAATATTCCCAACTATGTTGTTGGTTCTATATTTTTCCTTATATCCTTGGTAACATGACAGTAAAGTGATGAAGCAAAAATCCTGAAGTGTGCCACATCTGGTTTCTTGCCTGAAAAAGCTTCCTCTAGTGTACACGTCCCAAGAATCTAATGAGGACTTCTATTCTGCACATATACTGTTGTGTTGCATGCTTCAACCCATAAGTGCAACGGTAGGCCTTGATCATGCAACATCGCTTGTGCAACTCCCACAATAATTTTTTTCTTTCTTTCTGCAACCCCATTTTTATGTGGGTTATGGGGTGCTATTAACTCCCGTCGAATGCCTTGTTATGCATAGAAGTTATTGAATTCATTCAAAACATATTATCCACCATTATCGCTCCTGAGTGCCTTCACTTTCCTGCTTGTGTATTTCTCAACAAGTGCTTTAAATTCACAAAATTTTTAGAATGTCTGGTATTTATTTTACATGAATAATATCCAACACTTATGTGAGAAATCATCAAAAAATATCACGTATTACCTGTGCTTGCCATGGAGGTTGTCGAGAATTATCCACACACATATGAGTGAACTATTTTGAGGATCGTTTGCGCTCAACTGTCCTTATCATAAAATGTGGATTTGGTTTACTTCCCCAATTTACACCCTTTGCATGTATCACACTTCTCTAGTGCACCCTTGGGAAGTTCTGTAGAAATCTGCTGCAGATATTCAAATCTCCATGGTGCAAATGGCCAAGTTGCCTATGCCATAATTCACTAATGTCTCACCTCTGCACCTTCTCTGATTTCATTCTCAAAGAAATACATTCTTCTTGATGCAATGAACTAATGTGCACGTTAATATTCAGTGGAGCAAGGAATTATATTATACATATAATCGAAACATTGAACTCTCTGCATGTGGTGGAGTTCATACCCTTTACAGTTGTCTTCAAATATATCTTATACAACTATTACTTTCCTTCTGATTTTGTTTTTGTTTTTAGTTTTCACATCTAATTTTCAAACAACACAAAACTAAAATCTATATTGGCCGAGACCTATAACTCAGATTCAAAAATTGCATTTTTAACTTCATGCTTCCTCCATGCAAATGGTATTCTGATATAAATGTCAGTACAATTTTTAAGGGAATCATTACCATATAGGGGACGTTGCATAAGAGAATGAATACTGTGTTACATTCTGCTTGTTGAAGCAGTCAAGACGCTGCAACTTCCAGGTGAGCTATTCAAAATCAGTTCCAAAAGCAGATCTTCTCTCTGTGTTATTGCTAACGCAATCGACACCTATAACATTGGTAGAACCACAGATTTACAATGCGTTTTTTTTACATTGCAGATATTTCACAATGCGTTTCTATAGAAATGCATTGCCAAGGTCGATGCCATTTGGAAATGTTTTCAGATCTGTATCTACAACCATCGCAGTTTAGTTCCCCACTCGGTCTTCACGCCACAGTCCAATCAGCCTCCAGTTCCTGCATTCATCCCTTGATTTCCATTCTACGTTGAAGTCGTCCGCTCCTTTTTCCCGTTCCAATTTCCCACTTGTTCCTGCAATTAGATCTTCGCTACTGTATACACATTGTCTATTGCAAAAACACTATCGCAGAGTCAAGTAAATAAAATAAAAGACATGTAATAGCCAGAGAAAATGTGGAATAATACCATAATTTCCATAACAAAGACTATATCAAATTCGCTTGGGACAAATATGATATTTTTTGCCCCTTAGTGCTTTGCATTGCCACAATGTTACAATCACTCTCCTTTTTTTCTTTTATTTCCTATTATTTATACTTGAATGTGACACTGTTCTCCTTTAGAATAGGTTTCTTCTCAAACTACTCTAAAAAACCAATGCCTTCTTATTTTTAAGTGCTTATCCCTACTTGGCTCTATTTCCACGCAAGGAAAGAAACCAATTTATAATTTTATTCCAATTTAATTAACAAAATACAAACAACTAACTACTCTCTTAAATAAATAAAAAAACAAAATATTAATGCTAATTTATTTTCCTTGAACTAGCCACAACATGTGAACATAAAATCACATTGCTGGCTAAGTCTAGATGCTCCTGCACTAGACTCCCAGGGAAGAAAAAGAGAACTGATCTTGCAATGCTTCAGGATCTACTCCAAACTTCTGTAGCTTTGCTACAGTCATCCAACTGACGTCTTCCACTGGTTGTCTTTTCCATTTGATTAAATACTGATAATAGGTTTGACCCCTGGTTTTCTTTGATACTCTTTTCTCCAAAATGGCTTCGACTTCCGTCTTTCCTATTTTGGGCATATGCTCTTCCCAATTTACTATCGGGTTTTATTATCATTTGGAGTCCCCTGATGATTCTTCTTCTGGTTCTTGGTATAAATACAAATCTGCAACATTTAAGATTGGCGATATTCCGATTCCTATTGGAAATTTAACTTCATATGCATTTGAATAAAATTTTCTTACAATTTTGCATGTTCTTATCTTCTTCATTTTCAATTTGTTATACGTTTTCACTAGAAATATTTCTTTTCTTAGATATACCATGACTAAGTCACCCACTTGGAATCCCTTTTCTTGCCTCCTCGTATCCACTCTCTTCTTGTATTTGCTACTACTTTCCTGCAATCTGTTTTTGACATCTTCCTGTAGTTCCTGCACACTTTTTCCAAATTATTCAGCGTTTGCGCTCCTTACCTCTTGTTTTCCCATATCTTTGAGTTCATACACACCTCTTGGATGCATTCCAAAAAAAATCTGGAATGGACTCATACCAGTACTTTTATTTGGAGTATCATTGTAAGCAAACTTATCTTGAGCAAGGGCTAAATCCCACTGTTTATGATTTTTATACACCAAGCTTCTCAATATGTTTCCCAAACTACTATTCACTACCTCGGTCTGTCCATCCGTTTGAGGATGATATGTTGAACTGAAACTAAGGTTGGTACCCAGTTTCTTCCACAGAGTTCTCTGGAAATGTCCCACAAACTTGGTATCCCTGTCAGACACAATGCTTACAGGTAATCCATGTAATCTTACAACTTCTGAAAAAAACAGATTAGAAATATGTGTTGCATCACTTGTTTTCTTGCATGCAATAAAATGAGCCATTTTAGAAAATCTATCCACAACAACATAAATGGAGTCATTTCCCCTTTGAGTTTTTGGAAATCCCAAAACAAACTCCATACTAATTGCATCCCATGGTCAGTCGGGTATTGGTAATGGTTGATACAATCCTATATTCTGACTTTTCCCCTTAGCATGTTGACAAATCCTGCATTTTCCACAAACCGTTTAACATCAGTTTGCATCTTTGGCCAGTAATAAAAGGTATTTACCTGAGCAAAGGTCTTGTCCTGTCCAAAATGTTCGGATAGGCCTCCACTATGTTTCTCCTTAATTATGTTTTCCCTCATAGAACATTTAGGAATACATAATTTATTACTTTTGAATAGTAATCCTGCTTGGATAAGATAATCCAACCACTGGCTTCTATAATGGATTGCTGGATTTTCTACAGCTGCATAAATTTCTTTGAACTCTGCATCATCTTTATTCATTTCAACCATTTCCTCGAATCCTACAACACCAACTTGTAATTCCTGCATAATTAAGTTCACCCTGCTCAAAGCATCAACAACTTTGTTCAATTTTCCACTCGTATGTTTGATTACAAAAGTGAAACTCTGCAAATATTCTACCCATTTGGCATGCTTATGATTTAATTTTGGCTAGTTGTTTATAAACTGTAATGCATGATTATCAGAATATAACACAAACTCTTTTGGCAACAAATAATGTCTCCATTTTTTTAAAGACTGCACAACAACATAAAATTCCTTGTCATAAGATGAATATTTCTTCTTGGATTCGTTTAATTTTTCACTGAAGTATGCAATTGGTTTCTGATCTTGACTCAAAACTGCTCCAATCGTAATTCCACTAGCATCAGTTCCAACCTAGAAAACGTTCTCAAAATTTGGTAAAGCTAAAACTGGTTTTTCAGTAATTTTTTTCTTCAACAATTTAAAGTTTCGATCTGCTGCTTTTGTCCATTTGAATGGCTGATAAGTTTCTCTGATTGTTTCAATAATGGGTGAACAAATCTGAGTAAAGCTTCGGATAAATTTTCTGTAGAAACTTGTAAGACCATGAAAGCTTCTTACCTCAAATATGCTTCTAGGAGTTGGCCAATTCACGATTTCTTAGATTTTCTCCATATCCATTTTCAACCCTTCCTTAGAGACTACAAATTCCAAATAAATTAGTTCTTCCTTCATAAAGCTGCACTTCTTCAAATTTATTAGCAGTTTTTCCTTTTGCAAAGTTTTTAGAACTAATTTAAGGTGTTCCAGATGCTCTTATTTACTTCGACTGAAAATGAGAATATAATCAAGATAAACAATTGCAAACTTGCCTGCATATTCCTTCAAAAATTCATTCATTAACCTCATGAAGGCACTTGGTGCATTAGTAAGCCTAAAAGGCATTAATAACCGTTCATACAAACCACTGTTTGTTTTGAATGCAGTTTCCACTCATCCCCTTCTTGAATTCTTATCTGATGATACCCGCTCTTCAAATCTATCTTAGAAAAATATGTGGACCCACTAAAATAATCCATTAAATCATCCATTCGTGGTAAAGGAAAACGATACTTGATGGTGATTTTATTTATGGCTCTAGAATCTGTGCACATGTGCCATTCACCCCCTTTCTTTGGACTGAGTACTGTTGGTACAATACATGGACTGAGGCTTTCTACTGTTAATCCTTTATCCACTAATTCTTGCACTTGTCTTCCAAATTCGGCATTTTCCTGTGGCGTTAACTTGTAGGCTGCTTTATTTGGAAAATTTGCTCCAGGTACTAAATCAATGTGGTGACTAATACTCCTGATTGGTTGTAACGCATTTGGAAACTCATCCACAATAATATTAGCAAAATAATTCAACAGATTTTGAATTTCTTTAGGTAAATCTTCTAAATTTGTAGAAATTAAAATTACCTTGGGTCTCCCTGCAATAGTAAAATGCATCTCCTCGCCTTTCTCGACTTCTTGCAACAGGGCTTGTTAGCCAGCTATAAAATTTGTTATACCAAATGCTGGCTAAAAAAATTTTTTGAGCCTTCAAGGAAAAAATTTCATTACTAAAATTTGTTGGCTCTTGAAGACTCCTTGTAGGCCTCATGCCTCTCCTCTGTCCAAATCTTCACTACTGTTCCCATTTTTCACTTAGAAATCCTGCTGATTTCCAAGCCAGAATACTGCTGCAAGCACATTTTTCCCCCTTCCCTTCTTCCAAAACTAACCTCAGTTTTTATCCCTCCATTTCCAATAAAAACCCCTCATTTTCATAATTTTTCCCTTTCCCCTTCATCAAACCCCTTGAAAAGGTTGAAAACTCCTTTTCCGCCTTATCAGAACCCTCAGATTCCCTTGAAAACCATTGAAAATTCATAAAAATAATATTTTTCATACATTATAGACTTAAGCCCCCTCGGGCTAAGTCTTTAGCCCCTCCTCTTAAAAACCCAGGTCACATTATTTCCCATATGCCCCACGGCCCCGCAATTGGGCGCCAGGCCATTTTATCATTATTCCTGCCAAAGTTTAAAACCTTTGGTTATATATATAAAACCTCTGTTTATATTAATTTTTCGACGTTTTATTATTTTATTAAATTTTTTGCCGGTACAAGTTTTTTGATCATTCCGCACCGTCGATCTAATCTGAAGATCGGATGATGCAAAGTCTGTCTCTCTGTGGTCCCCACATTCCACTAACCTGCCCGAAAACCGCGCGGTATTCATCGCACCACCTTTGGGCGACGACGGTTTTTTCCTGATCGCCAGCGATTCCACTCATCGTTTGACACGCGTCCTGGCCACTGTTCACAAAACCGCCGTCCATCACATGTTAAAGTTCGGACGTGGATGCCACGCGATATTGCTGTACACTGTCTGATCTGAGGCTGCCCATCCGACGGCTATCGCTCACCGAAGTTGCCCGACAGTTAACCGGGCTACGACGCGACATTCAATAAATCTCCGCCGTCGATTTGATCTGCAGACCGATGGTCCATATTCCATCGCCCTTTTCTGTCGCCCATTCAACGTTTCCCATTTTGACTTTCCATTGCCCATTCCCGACTGCCGATCTCTGCGCGATCGACGGCTTAGATTTAAACGTTTCTTCCTCCTTCCCTTTGTTTCCTCCGATCAATCTCGACCGTTGGATGATGCCATCCAACGAACATGCTTCCTTCACATGTCCTCTGTAGCAGTAAACATATATATGCAGGATTTTATAATAGTTTTTTGTATTTTGCAGGGTTTAAATGGTTTTCTCGCCATTTTTGAAGAAAATTTGAAGGCGGAGGATGACGATCTTCTTGCCTTCAATTCACAAAAGAAAATCATCACAAGGGTTAAATCCACATTTTCATCAATCATTCATGAAGCATTGATGCCATATCGCCCCTGCGCAGCCCTGCATATCAGAAAAACCATGAATCGGGCGCAGTCAGAGAGTATCAGTGACGAAGACCAAAATTTATCAGAATAGAAGATTAAAGGACATATTTTGCAGGGATTATGGCTAAGAATGTTTATCAAAAGCCTAATCCCCGATTTAAAACATATTTTAAAGAAAATATGGAGTGTTTTATTGACGGGAAACCCTTCACCGCCACAAATTAAGGCAAATTGATCCCTATAGCTACCACAACGCCACCTGTGCCTCAAAGTATTCAATCAGAGGCCGAATTTATTGATCACGATTAGATATTTGTCTTAGCGTAGCCAGAAAGTTACTTCTGCAAGGAAAATTAATGCAAAGAACATCTGCAGAGTTACTTCGATGCCACACAGAGCCTCAAAGGTCAACAAAAGCTCCCACCGAGCTTAAATCTTTACGTAAATTATTTAATGCAGAGGATATGTATGTAAGTTTCTTCATTGAGCCCCTCAAAGGCCAAGAATCCATTAAGTCTGTATTAATTGTAATTGAGATCTTTTTTCAGATCTCACCTCCTCATCCTTCTATATATACTTCTACAAAAGATGAGTGAGGGGTTGGTTGTAGAACTTTGAAATATATTTGAGAAAAAAATTCTGATTGTAAATAGTGTTCACTGGCCCTTGGAGCTCTGCTTGTGATAGACTAATTAAGCTGAATAGTGAAGATGATTGCTGAACTGAAACATTGGACCTGAGTACTGTAACTGGTTTGACATCAATAAACAAGTTGTTTCTTGGGATCCTAGTCTATATCACTGGTGAAGTGCCTCTTTCTTTGTTATTTGTTTTCCTTCTATGTATGTCATATTGTTCACTTTTCTCTGATAAAGAACAAAATTTATAGAGTTAGGACCTACTGTATATCAGTAACCTTCTCCAACTGAAAAGCTTTATCTCAATGTTTTCTTCCAATTTTTTTGTTTAAGAATGATTTAATACAGTCTAAACAGTTAGGAATGTTGGAGTTCCCTCGTCCTACTGTTTTCTTTAAACATTGTTCTTGAAAGTTATTTTCCTTATTTTGCTTATTAAAGATGACTATGAAAGATATGGTGTGCCCTGGTCCTAATTTTTATCCAAAAGAAGATTCTTAAAGTTTCCCTTGGTGTTGACTGAAAGCAGAATAGGTTTAAAAGTACTTTATCTGATCTTAAGTTTATACTTCGTTTCTCTTATATGTTTTCATACTTTCTGAAGGTAATTATGTGGATTACTGGATTGTTTGTCAATTAAGCCGCTTTAATACAAACTTGCCCAAGAGGTCAATGGTTAGCCCTGCACTTGGTTGGTTTTAAACAGTTACTTAAGAGGCTTTTCTTGTTTGGACTAACTATAAATCCTTTGTGAAATTATTATTAGTTTCCACTTCTCCAACACTTTATTGTTTCCATTCCATCATTATAATCTCAATAATCTTGTGATGTAGATGACTTGCCCCTTGGATCACTCTTGATGTTGTTGTTCAATTAAAGCCCTGTTATGACTCCATAGCCCAATGGACTAAAAACCAGTGTTATATCTATCTTTTTAGCCTAGCTGTTATATTCACTTGCAACTTCTCTCTTTTGAAACTGTTTTGTATTTAGAACTTTCCCCTCAAGTAATATTCATGCTCAACCATCCAAAAAACAAACAAAACCCTTGGCCTTCATAACTAGCCTAATATCATTACCCCAAACTTCAAAGACAAATCCATCTTTGCACTTATTGGAGAGATCCCTCTCCGAATTCAGGAGGGCCAGATCCTAGAATCCCAAAGTTGGTTGAAATAATGTTGCTTCTGCAGTTTTAGTCTCACCAATCTGCTAAAATCACAGATTCCTAAAATTTATGGCAACCATACTGGGGAACACTTCCCTTAAAACTTCATAAAACCTTGAGAGTAAAAAGTAGCCTTTTCAAGCACTACCAAAGAATGGTAATCATGATAAAACTTGTTTGAATCAGTGACAAACTAGGTAAACCCTAGGATTCCCATAAGTCTTTATCTAACCTTGAAAAATCAGTTGGCTTAGCCATAAGAGTAGACTGTCTTTGTCTCTTAACCGTAGCAAAGTTTTGAACAAAGTTAGGATATTCGTAGAAACCACACAATCGAAAAAGAACTCAGAAAATACCTAAAAATATTTCAGATTGGTATTCAATAAACATGGTGGTGGACCATAAAACCTTTTACCTCTGAAAAGAGCTAAAAACTTCCACTTGGCGACTCCACGATCCTTAACAGACCTTAAGACTCCACTGAGAAGAACCCTTATCATTGTAATATCTTTCAAAACTCAGTTAGAGGACTGTAGGATTGAATTTCAAACAGATTAGTTAACCTATCAAAGATTTTCATACCTGGTTGAAATTTTTCTTGTTTATTTGGGTCTGAAAAACATAGCATAGTGGCTCCTAGAAAGATTCATACTAGAGCCTATCCTAACCCTGATCCACCTGAGTTGGTTGATAACCCAGAAAGTATCCTTAGGAAGTCTCCTAGGATTAAATTATCAACTATTTTCAGATCACCCTTGAGAGCTAATTTAGTCCCTGAAAATCTTTCAGCTCTACAACAATCACAAGTTGACTTCGTAAATCCTTTTAGAACTAGGTCTCTTGGTGACTTAGATTAGTTAGATTCTGAGTCTTCATTTTCATCTCCTAAAACAAGTGAACATCCTGGTAGTAGAGAAACAACACCTCCTGATTTTCATTTCCTTCACAATTTAGGTGTCTCTCATCCAAGATCAGCTCAACAATCTATTCCTGGTCCATCCACTTCTGCTCACCCTACATCCACTGTTCAAACCACTCCACTTCAGCCCACTTTCCCTTTTGTTAATCCACCTCTTGTAAATCCACCCCCATCACATATCATGGCAACATGGTATGCTCCCTTAGTCCTCCATGCACCATTAGTCAATCTCCCACAGGACTATCACTCCAAAATTCCATTATATGATGCTAGGAATGCTACAACTGCATCACAACATGTGGATAAGATGAATGACTACTTTGACAGAAATGAAATTGATGTTGATTTTGTCAAACTTAGATTATTTGCTCAGAGCTTAGGGGGAGAAGTAAGAAAATGGTTCAAAGGTTTAACCCCCCATAGTATTAATGATCTCCAAGCCTTCCATCAAACGTTCTTAAACAAATGGGAAGTAAAGAAGAATCCTCTCCAAGTATTTTCTGATTACAAGAACCTCCATAGAAACACTGGGGAAAGTGTGCAAGCTTATTGCACTAGATTCAATAGTGTGTATAATTCACTTTCCCTAGAACTAAAACCTCCACAAGGCTCAGCTTTAAACAATTTTCCTGAAGGGTTTGACTCTGACATGACCTATCATCTGAGAGAGAGATTTTGCAACTCTTGAAGATATGCAAAAAGGTGCTCTTTCTGTGGAAGTCAACTTAATGGAGAAGAGAGAAAGAATGAAAGCTGAAAAGAGAGTGTCTTTTAGAGAGGAATCCACACCTTCTACTTCCAACTCAAAGATGGAGAAAATGATGGAAGAAATGATGAAAGAAATGAGAATAATTAAGAGAGCACAAGCAAGCCAAAACCAAAATGCTCCTCAAAATAGAAACCAGAACCAAAACCAGAATTTTAGAAGAAACCACCTCCAAACAGACCTGGAGAAGATGATCAACAGATCACTCCTCCCTTTCAGCAAAACTATGTAAGTGAGGTTGAGGAAACAGATGAAATATCAGAGGAGGATGATATCAACATGCTGGGGATAGACAATGATGACAGAAGATATGATGATGAAAATTATTATCAAGACATGGAAAATGTCATCATAGAACCTCAAAAAGAATATGACCTTAGAAGCAAAGCCAGTCAACAGACCCCCAACAACAAAACCTCTGAAAAATCTTCACAAAACAGCACTGCAACCAAACCTAAAGTTGTCAAACAAAAGGACAAACCAGTGACTGAAAATTCTGGTAATGATAAAGAGAAAGGCACTCAAAACAAAGAAAAGCAGAGTGCAGACCTTAGTAGTACTAACACTTCAGCTAGTGCTCCTGTGAAAACAATTTTGTCAAGTGTAAATAAAACAAATCAGCAAGATGATATTGCTGATAGAATGACAGCTAATAAGGCTGAAACTAGCACTTTAAAGAGTCAAATTCCTTTCAGCTTGGAGCAGGAAATTTCAAAGATCAAAATCTCTGTTGCCCTCATTGAGTTAGCTGCCCAACATGTATATAGAACCGAAATTTTGAAGGCTTTAAAAATAGAAGAAAATGAGGACACAGTCAATCTTAATGATGACCAACCAGAGCTGATTTTTGGTTCTAAGATTGAATATAGATATCAAGAGGGACCTGTTCCTCCCTTTTATGTAAGTTTAAACATTCATGGAAAAAATTTACACAATGCTATGCATGATTCCGGGGCTTCTCATAATCTAATGCCAAAAGCTGTAATGGAGAGCCTGGGTTTAGAAATCACCAGACCTTACAAATACCTTTACTCCTTTGATTCCAGTAGAGTAAAATGTTTAGGATTAATCAAAGACCTCTGTGTTAACTTAGCCCAAATTCCTGCCAAATGTTTAGTCATGGATATTGTTGTGGCTGATGTGCCCCCAAAGTATGGAATGTTATTATCAAGATCTTGGGGGGCTAAGTTACAAGGGACTATGCAAATGGACATGACCTATGCGACTATCCCTTTTTTCAATCAATCTAGAAGACTTTACAGGGAGTCCCATATGAAATTCACAGTTACAAATCAAGACAAACCACAAAACTCTCCCCTGTATTCTGTAAACACAGGCCTTGATTCTTTTATTATGTTTAATGATGAAACACTTGGTGAACAAGTCACTTTATCAGGATTAATGGCCGACAGGGAAGAAGAGGAACACAACGCAGAAGTGTCAAAATAGTTTGCTTCATTTGAAGACATTAGCAAACTAAACGAAGGTCTTGAGCTACAGGACATATGTCCTTTGCTTTTAAACATTCACAATCAAGAAAAAAACCCTCAAACAAACGAAAATATTTGGGAATCAAAACAAATACAACTAAGTGCCGAGATCCCACAACAATCAGAAAGCACGTTAGTTGAAGAGGACATTCACCAAACATATGAAATTAAAACTAGTCCTCTGTGGAGTATGTATTTTGATGGATCCTGCACTAAGAAAAATGCTGGTGCAGGTGTCTGGATTACTAATACTGAAAACAACCACATAGAAAGCATTTCCTGCAAACTGAACTTTTAGTGTTCCAATAACATAGCAGAATATGAATCCCTTCTCTTAGGCTTACACCTATTGAAAAAGTTAGGAGCCAGAAGAATTAATGTGTATGGGGATTCAGAGTTAGTCATTAGGCAAGTCAATGGGGAGTATAATGCAAATCATCCTAGACTTAGAGCCTATAAAAATGATGTCATGGACCTTTTGAAAACCTTTGAGGATTCCAAACTATTTTTTGTCCCAAGAAAAAGAAATATTGCAGGCCCACAATTTAGCCTTTGCAGCTAGAACATGCTTAACGCCATATAACACCAAAGACTGCACAACTCAGATAAAATTTAGACCATATGTACCTGATAATGAGAAATATTGGCACGTGTTTGACAATGACAAACAAATAGAAGACTTCATGCAATTCAGAAATGAATTCGAACTAAACAGTTCAGACTCAGACTATGAAACAGATTGCAAGGAAGAAAATTTTCTTGATGAAGAAGAACTGTCTCCTGAACCTACTAATATAAACCCGTTATCTAGCAAAATTGAAAGCGAAACAGAATTAAATGCAGAGTTAGAAACAGAGGAGTTAGAAACTCTGCACTCTAAAGATGAAAGTTTGCCTAAGGGTCTGGCCCCTTTAGAAGAGTTGTTCGATTTTAACGATGTGGCAAATAAACCAAAATTGGAACCTGTAGAGACTGAAGTGGAGGAGTGAAATATAGGTAGTGAACTTAAACCTATGATGATTAAATTGTCTAAAACTTTACCAACTCACATTAAACTTAAATACATAGAGCTGTTTAAAGAGTTTTCTGATTTTTTTGCATGGATTTACGAAGATCTTAAATCCTATGACACTGAAATAATATAGCACAAAATTCCCCTCAAAGAAAACCAAAATACATTTAAACAAAAACTGCGCAGAATAAACCATGTTTAGTTTCCTTTGGTTCAGAAGGAGATCATGAAAATGTACGATGCTGGTATTATTGTCCCTATTAGATATTCTGAATGGGTGTCTAATCTGGTGTCAGTTAGGAAGAAAACTGGAGAGATCAAGCTTTGTATAGACTTTAGAGACTTAAACAAAGCTTCATTGAAAGACAACTACCCTTTACCTAAGATGGACCATATTTTACAAAGGGTGGTAGGGTCTAGAAGAATTTCTTTGTTGGATGGCTATTCAGGGTACAATCAGATCTTAGTTCACCCTGCTGATCAATTAAAGACAACATTTACTACACCATGGGGCACTTTCATGTATCTGAAAATGCCTTTTGGTCTAATGAATGTTGGAATAACTTTTCAAAGAGCCATGGACATAGAATTCTCAGAAGAACTGGGCTTCTTCATCATTATCTACCTTGATGATGTCACTGCGTTTTCAAAAATAGATGAAGAGCATTTATAACATTTAAGAAAAGTTTTTGAGAAGTGCAAAAAGTTTGGGATATCTTTAAACCCTAAGAAGACACTATTCGGTCTCCAAGAAGGTAAAATTCTTGGGCACATTATTTCGGAGGAGGATATAAAGATAGATCCAAAGAGGATTGAGGCCATATTACAAATCTTTCATCCTAGGAACATCAAATAGTTGCAATATTTCATTGGAAAGATTAACTTTTTGAGAAGGTTCATCCCCAACTTGGCTGAGCTCCTTAGGAATATCACAAACATGTTAAAGAAGGAGCAAGGGGTAAATGGACCTTGGAAGCAAATAAATCCTTTGAACTGGTGAAACAAGCATTAACCAAAACACCGGTTCTTATAAGTCCTGATTTTTCAAAAGATTTTTATATTTTTTCATTCGCATCAGAACATACCATAGCTGCTGTCCTTTTGCAGAAAAATCCACAAGGACAAGAGCAGCCTATTGCATTCTTTAGCAAGGCATTAAGGGATGCCCCTTTGAAGTATAATATTATGGAAAAACAGGCTTTTGCTTTGGTTAAAGCTTTGAAAGACTTCAGAGTGTACATCCTTCACTCACACATATTGCCTTTTTCCCAAACTCAGTTGTTAAAGACATTCTAACACAGGACCCAGATGGTAAGAGAGGTAAGTGGATTGCTGTATCCTTGAATATGATTTAGAGATAAAACCCACTAAACTCATCAAAGGCCAAGGTCTAGCTAGATTAATGGCTGAATCAAATTTTGAAGTTCTTGATATTAATATGATTAATGGTTTAGATGATCAAGAGGAAGTCTCAACTCCCATTGTTGAAAACCATTTTATGAATTCTCCTTGGTATGCTGATATTGTTTATGTTTTGTTTAAATTGAATACACCTCCTGGTTTGACAAAAACAAAGGCAAGATTCCTCAAATTGAAAGCTGTAAACTACTGCATTATAGATAGATGTCTTTATTGGAAAAATGCAAGTGGTGTATTGATTAAATGTTTGCCTGAGTTTGATGCAGAGAAGGTTAAATACCAGTTCCATGAAGGAGAGTGTGGAGGTCATTTGTACTGGAAGACAACAGCCAACAAAATTTTGAGGGCTGGTTTCTATTGGCCTACTATTTTTCCTGATATACATAAGATGATCATAGCCTGTCACAAATGTCAACTTTTTGAAGGCAAAAGAAAACTGCTACCCCTACCTCTACATCCTATTACTGTTGAAGCCCCATTTCAACAGTAGGGACTTGACTTCATAGGAGAAATCCATCCCCCATCTTCTGCCTAGCATAGATGGATCTTCACTGCCACAAACTATTTCACTAAGTGGATAGAAGCCATACCTTGTAGACAGGCCAATGAGTCAGTTATTATAAAATTTATGGAGACTAACATTCTCTCCAGATTTGGCTGTCCTACCAAGATTATCACTGAAAATGCAACAACATTTAGATCAAACAAGATGGTTGACTTCTGTCATAGATATCAGATAACATGGGGGCATTCCACGAACTATTACCCTCAAGGTAATGGACTTGCTGAATCCTCAAACAAAATTTTAGTGAACATAATCAATAAACTGTTCATAGACAACAAAAATTCTTGGCACACAAAGCTGGTCCATGCACTTTGGGTTGACAGATTGACATTGAAGAAATCTATTGGTATGTTACCTTTTCAGCTTGTGTATGGTATTGATGCAATTTTTCCAAACAACCTTGGGGTTCCAGTGATGAAGTTGATTCAAGAGTTACAAAATGAAGAAAATGACATGATCAGAAGAATAAATCAGACCATTCATCTTCAGCAAACTAGGGAGGAGGTTTACAATAAAGCATTTCAGAGACAGATCAGCATTAAAAAGCTTTTTGATAGAAGAACAAAGGCCAGCAATTTCAAAATTGGGGACCAAGTTTTAAAGTGGGACTCAAGGAGGGAAGAGAAGGGTAAGCATGGAAAATTTGACAACTTATGGCTTGGCCCTTACTCTATTCATACAACTGCTAGTAATAATGCATTTTTCCTGCAAGAGTTGAATGGAGCAGAATTTTTTGGGGGTCCTGTCAATGGCAGGATGCTTAAGCATTACTTCTCTTGATCCATGTTATGTTCCAAAAGCTTTTTTATATTTTTTCCACTATAAATATTTCATCTACCATTGCATTCAAAGTTGTAAAAATAAAAAATACAAAAACAAAAGAAAGAAAGAAAAGAGGGCAGAATGTGAAAACAAGAAAGGTATAGCCCCATACCAAAAAAGAGAAACAAATCTGAAAGTGTGCAAGCTTAAATGCCACTCCTGAATAACACACTTCTAGTTAATCAAATTGTCTAATCTTGACTAATTAGCTTTAAATTGTCTGCTGATAGGATAGTGAAATCGATTTTCCAAACTGTTTAATCTTGGCTTATCAGTAGATAGATTAGGATATAAATTAAAGGTTCAAACATGGTCAAAATATGAACCTAAATTTCCAAAAAGAGATGAATCAAATCTGTTTTATTTTCTGAGTAAAAAAAGATGTAAAACTTGTTCTAATTAACTCAAAATCTGAACCAGAAAACAAAGAATAACAACTCAAACAAATTCAAAACAAAGCTGTGAAAAGAGAAGGCCATGATGAGAAACTTTCAGATCTTAAGCCTTCCATTTTGATTTAATTTTCTGCAAAATAAATGTTTATGTGCAGCTTGTTTTTATGCCATAGATCACAGCAAGTCAAACAGCTTAATCTTGACTTGACTGTTTTTAAATTTATGTTTTAGAATTTAGAGAATAAAAATCTGTTAGACTATTTAAACCTAACAGATTGGTAGAATAGGTAGAGAATCATATGGTCTCAACTGTTTAATCTGAGTCCATGGAGAAATAAGGAGTAGAATTAGATTAGTTTTATGCTTTCAAAAGAATAAAATGTTGTAAAATATTTTTCCAATCCAAGTGCACTCTAATGAAGAAAAAATGTTAGATCAGTAGGATTGGGTAGGTAGAAAGTTTGTATTGATGAGGATCCATTATTTTTATGGTTGCTAATATGTTTTCAGAGAAAGTCATCTCAGCAAAGGAAAAGTAGCCAAATGGATCAGGCACATGTCAGCCTCCCAGAGAACATAATGGATGTGGCACAGGTCAGCCTCCCAGAGAATGCAGGTCTGAAAGTTCTTGATGCCTTCAAGAAGGCACCATCCCCAAGTGGAGCCACTGTTAGCCAGCTATAAAATTTGTTATACCAAATGTTGGCTAAAATACTTTTTTGAGCCTTCAAGGAACAAATTTCATTACTAAAATTTTTTGGTTCTTGAAGACTCCTTGTAGGCCTCATGCCTCTCCTCTGTCCAAATCTTCACTACTATTCTCATTTTTCACTTAGAAATCCTGCTGATTTCCAAGCCAGAATACTGCTGCAAGCACCTTTTTCCCCCTTCCCTTCTTCCAAAACTAACCTCAGTTTTTATCCCTCCATTTCCCATAAAACCCTTTCATTTTCATAATTTTTCCCTTTCCCCTTCATCAAACCCCTTTACAAGGTTGAAAACTCCTTTTCCACCTTATCGGAACCCTTAGATTCCCTTGAAAACCATTGAAAATTCATAAAATTCATATTTTTCATACATTATAGACTTAAGCCCCCTCGGGCTAAGTCTTTAGCCCCTCCTCTTAAAAACCCTGGTCACATTATTTCCCATATTCCCCACGGCCCCGCAATTGGGCGCCAGGCAATTTTATCATTATTCCCGCCAAAGTTTAAAACCTTTGGTTATATATATATATATATATAACCTCTGTTTATATTAATTTTCCGACGTTTTATTATTTTATTAAATTTTCCGCTGGTACAAGTTTTTTTATCGTTCAGCACCGTCGATCTGATCTGAAGATCGGACGGTGTGGAGTCTATCTCTTGGTGGTCCCCACATTCCACTAACCTGCCCAAAAACTGCGCAGTATTCATCGCACCACCTTTGGGCGACGACGGTTTTTTCCTGATCGCCAGTGATTCCACTCATCGTTTGACACGCATCCTGGCCACTGTTCACAAAACCACCGTCCATCGTACGTTAACGTTCGGACGTGGATGCCGCGCGATATCACCGTACGCCGTCCGATCTGAGGCTGCCCATCCGAAGGATATCGCTCACCGAAGTTTCCCGACAGTTAACCGAGCTACGACATGGCATTCAATAAATCTTCGTCGTTGATCTGATCTGCAGATCAATGGTCCATATTCCATCGCCCTTTTCCGTCGCCCAGTCAACGTTTCCCGTTTTGACTTTCCATTGCCCATTCCCGACTATCGATCTTTGTGCGATCGACGGCTCAGATTTAAATGTTTCTTCCTCCTTCCCTTTGTTTCCTCCAATCAATCTCGACTGTTGGATGATGCCATCCAACGGCCATGCTTCCTCCATGTGTCCTCTGCAGCAGTAAACCTATATATGCAGGATTTTATAATAATTTTTTGTATTTTGCAGGGTTTAAATGGTTTTCTCGCCATTTTTGAAGAAAATTCGAAGGTGGAGGATGACGATCTTCCTGCCTTCGATTCACCAAAGAAAATCATCGCAGGGGTTAAATCCATGTTTTCATCAATCATTCATGAAGCATTGATGCCATATCGCCCCTGCGCAGCCCTGCATATCAGAAAAACCATGAATCGGGCGCAGTCAGAGAGTATCAGTGACGAAGACCAAAATTTATCAGAACAGAAGATTAAAGGACATATTTTGCGGGGATTACGGCTAAGAATGTTTATCAAAATCCTAATCCCCAATTTAAAACACAATTTAAAGAAAATCTGAAGTGTTTTATCGACGGGAAACCCTCCACTGCCACAAATTGAGGCAAATTGATCCCTTAGCTACCACGACGCCACCTATGCCTCAAAGTATTCAATCAGAGGCCGAATTTATTGATTAGAATTAGATATTTGTCTCAGCGCAGCCAGAAAGTTACTTCTGCAAGGAAACTTAATGCAAAGAACATCTGTAGAGTTACTTCGACGCCACAAAGAGCCTCAAAGGTCAACAAAAGCTCCCACCGAGCTTAAATCTTTATGTAAATCATCTAATGCAGAGGATATGTATGTAAGTTTCTTCATTGAGCCCCTTCAAGGCCAAGAAGCCATTAAGTCTGTATTAATTTTAATTGAGATCTTTTTTCAGATCTCACCTCCTCATCCTTCTATATATACTTCTGCAGAAGATGAGTGAGGGGTTGGTTGTATAACTTTGAAATATATTTGAGCAAAAACTTCTGATTGTAAATAGTGGTCACTGGCCCTTGGAGCTCTGTTTGTGATAGATTAATTAAGCTGAATAGTGAATATGATTGCTGAACTGAAACATTGGACCTGAGTACTGTAACTGGTTTGACATCAATAAACAAGCTGTTTCTTGGGATCCTGGTCTATATCACTGGTGAAGTGCCTCTTTCTTTGTTATTTGTTTTCCTTCTATGTATGTCATATTGTTCAATTTTCTTTGATAAAGAACAACATTTATAGAGTTAGGACCTACTGTATATCAATAACCTTCTCTAACTGAAAAGCCTTATCTCAATGTTTTCTTCCAATTTTTTTGTTTAAGAATGATTTAATACAATCTAAATAGTTAGGAATGTTGGAGTTCCCTCGTCCTACTGTTTGCTTTAAACATTGTTCTTGAAAGTTATTTTCCTTATTTTTCTTATCAAAGATGACTATGGAAGATATGGTGTGCCCTGGTCCTAGTTTTTCTCCAAAAGCAGATTTTGAAAGTTTCCCTTGGTGTTGACTGAAAGCAGAATAGGTTTAAAGGTATTTTATCTGATCTTAAGTTTATACTTCTTTTCTCTTATATGTTTTCATACTTTCTGAAGGTAATTATGTGGATTACTGGATTGTTTTTCAATTAAGATGCTTTAATACAAACTTTCCCAAGAGGTCAATGGTTAGCCCTGCACTTGGTTGGTTTTAAACAGTTACTTAAGAGGCTTTTCTTGTTTGGACTGACTATAAATCCTTTGTGAAATTATTATCAGTTTCCACTTCTCCAACACTTTATTGTTTCCACTCAATCATTATAATCTCAATAATCTTGTGATGTAGATGACTTGCCCCTTGGATCACTCTTGATGTTGTTGTTCAATTAAAGCCCTGTTATGACTCCATAACCCAATGGACTAAAAACCATCGTTATATCTATCTTTTTAGCCTAGCTATTCTATTCACTTGCAACTTCTCACTTTTGAAATTGTTTTTCAATTAGAACTTTCCCCTCAAGTAATATTCATGCTCAACCATCCAAAAAACAAACAAAACCCTTGGCCTTCATAACTAGCCTAATATCATTACCCCAAACTTCAAAGACAAATCCATCTTTGCACTTATTGGAGATATCCCTCTCCGGATTCAGGAGGGCTAGATCCTAGGATCCCAAAGTTGGTTGAAATAATGTTGCTTCTGCAGTTTTAGTCTCACCAATCTGCTAAAATTATAGATTCCTAACGGGGCTTTACCACTCATCAACATAACGTTGTTTCCAGGTGCTTCCTTGTCCGCTTCAACTTTCAATGGCAGCAGTGTATGCTTGTTCCCACATTTCTCGAAAGTATAAGTGTTTCTTCTGCCATCATGTATGGCTTTCCGATCAAACTTCCAAGGTCTTCCTAACAATATGTGACATACATCCATCGACATTACATCACATAAAATAACATCCTTATAGGTACCAATCTGGATTTTGACCTTACATTGTTGAGTTACAATAATTTGATGGAATTTTTGGAGCCATGATAATTTATAAGGAGTGGGGTGTACTATTTTCTCTAGCTTCAATTTTTCCATCATTTCTGTATAAACAAGGTTATCATTACTTCCAATATCAATTACAAATTTGCAAAACTTACCTTTTGACTTACATACAGTTCGGAACAGATTCTTTCTCTGAGCTGGTTCCCAGACTTCCTTAGCTGCTTTAAGCAATATCCTCTTCAATAACAAGGATTCTCTGGCTTCAGGTGGTTCCTCTTTGGCTGCAATCTAAGGAATTTCTTCTTTTGTTTCGGAAACATTCACATTTCGCTGGGTTGTTGTTTTATTGTGAGAACAATCCCACGACCCATGTCCCCACTCACCACATGTAAGGCACCGAATATCTCTTCCTCAGCTTCTACCTCTGGGCACAAACCTTCCGCAACCAGAGTCTCCTCTCTGTGGTGATCTATTACTAAAACTCCCTGCTTCATTCTGGGAGTGTTGAAATTTGGACTTAAATGTTCCGCTTTCTCTTGCCGGACTCTTGCCTCTATTCCTCTGATTTTTTTTGCGCAACATTTTCTCCTCAGCCCTCAAAGCTGCTTGATAGGCATCCTCAATCGTCTTCATATTTAATAAGCTGATTTCATCCTTTATTTCATATCTTAAACCATTTATATATCTAGCTACTTTTTCTATGTCATCTTCAATATGTCCTGCTCTAATACTCAGCTTATAAAATTATTCAGTATATTCTTTGATAGTCATCCCTTTCTGCTTTAAGTTTTGCAATTGTCTAAAAAAGATTTAATTGATAATATTTTGTCATGAAATTACCTTTCAGTTTACTCACCATCTTATCCCATTGCTTGATTTTGGGTTTCCCTTTTCTTTCTCTGGATAATTGCAATTCATCCCACCACATGGCTGCATGACCCTTCAATCTCGTGGCTGCAAACTTCACTTTCTTCTTGTCATCAACCTCTTCGTAGTCGAATTACTTGTCTAATGCACTGATCCAGTCCATTAGTACTTCCACACTAAGGTTTCCATCGTATAAAGGTACTTCTACCTTTGGTCTGCTACTGGCCTTTGCTAGCATCTTCATAACTTTAGCTGCCTCACTTTCTTCCTCTATTTCTTCTTCGGTGGTTTATCTTCATCTGCACTAGCAATTCCATCATCTGTTTCCCTCCTATGAGTGGTTTATATTGTGGCCATCCTTGTATGCAAGTGTTGGATTTATTCTAGTAGAAATGTGTTTGCTATAAGTCTTCCTCGACCTATTCCAGCTCCCCTTTTAGGCGGAATTCTTTGCAATTCTCAAGAACAACTCAACAACTCTGATACCAAAATTTGATGCAATGAACAAATGTGCATGTTAATATTCAGTGGAGCAAGGAATTATATTATACATAAAATTGAAACATCGAACTCTCCGCATGTGGTGGAGTTCATACCCTTTGTCTTCAAATATATCTTATACAACTGTTACATTCCTTTTGAGATTTTTTTTTTTTAGTGCGCACATCTGATTTTAAAACAACATAAAACTACAGTCTATATTGGCTAAGACCTATAACTCAGATTCAAAAATTGCATTTTTAACTTCATGCTTCCTCCATGCAAATGGTATTTTGATATAAATATCAGTACAAAGTTTAAGGGAATCGTTACCATATAGGGGATCTTGCACAAGAGAGTGAATATTATGTTGCATTCTGCTTGTTGAAGTAGTCAAGACGCTGCGACTGCCAGTTGAGCTGATCGAAATCAGTTCCAAAAGTAGAATGTATCTATGTGTTATTGCTAATGCAATTGACACCTATAACATTGTTATAACCATGGATTTACAATGCGTTTTTTTTACATCGCAGAGATTTCACAATGCGTTTATACAGGAATGCATTGCCAAGGTCGATGCTGTTTGGAAATGTTTTCAGATCTGTATCTACAACTATTGCAGTCTACTTCCCCACTCATTCTTCACGCCATAGTCCAATCGGCCTCCAGTTCCTGCATTCATACCTTGATTGCCATTCTATGTTGAAGTCGTCCGCTCCTTTTGCCACGTTCCAATTTCCCAATTGTTCCTGCAATTAGATCTTCGCTACTGATACACATTGTCTACTGCACAAACACTATTGCAGAGTCAAGTAAATAAAATAAAAGACATGTAATAGCCAATGAAAATGTGGAATAATACCATAACTGCCATAACAAAGACTATATCAAATTCGTCTGGGCCAAATATGACATTGTTTGCCCCTTAGCGCTTTGCATTGCCACACTGTTACAATCACTCTCCTTTTGTCTTTTATTTCCTATTATTTATAATTGAATGTGAAACTGTTCTCCTTTAGAATAGGTTTCTTCTCAAACTACTCTAACAAACCAATGCCTTCCTATTTTTAAGCGCTTATCCCTACTTGGATCTATTTCCACACAGGGAAGGAAACCAATTTCTAATTTTATTCCAATTTAATTAACAAAATACAAACAACTAACTAATCTCTTAAATAAATAAAAAAATAAAATATTAATTCTAATTTATTTTTCTTGAATTAGCCACAACATGTGAACATAAAATCACATTGCTGGCTAAGTCCAGATGCTCCTGCATCACTTCTACATCCAATTTGTAGAGGTTCTTTACCCGAACCCTGATCTGTTCACTTTTCCTGTGGTGATGTGATGAAGGAAAGCCTTTCCTGTGCTAAATATCACATTGTAGCCACAATATTCCAACATAGCCACTGAAACGAAATTATTCTTCAGACCAGGAACATACATGAAATATTTTAGTATGAGAGGAAAAAAATAATCCCTCTAAAAGGTAGGAGTACCGATGTTGGTTGCGCTATAACTTCTGTCATCTCCCATATCGATGTGCATATGGAGGTCCTTCTCCTCCAAGTCGCTAAAGCATTATTTGTTGCCGGTCGTATGGAATGAGGCTCCACTATAAAGGTACCACACACTACCCATCATTGATGTCACCATGCATGCAATGAGTGTGAAATCCAACTCGAATTGTGAAGCAAGAGCATCACCTTCCGCTCCTCCCGAGGGATTCTTACTGACCTTCTTGTGCGAACACTTTGTGGCATAGTGTCCCTGCTCATGACGGTGAAAAAATTTAATCTTTGACATGTCCTTATTATTTCCCACCTGATTAGAATCTCCTTTGGATTGGGAATTCTTCCATTTCCCTTTCTTTTCCTTTCCAGCCAAGGCACAATTATCCTGATCATCATGCTTGGATGAGATTCCATCTCTGGTGTTACGCCTGATCTATTCTTGCTCTAAGTTGGACCACAATTGCTCCCACTTTGGTAGCTTCTCCCTCCCATTTACCAAATATTGGTATCTATGCCAACTCTTGGGAATGCCTAGAAATTCTAGGCTAACTAGATCATCTTTGGAAACTGTAACACCAACACTTCCAAGCTCATCCTAACATTGGGTGAACTTGGTCAAGTACTGTGGTATTGTGTCGCCCTTCTCCATCTTGATTTTCCTGAGTTTTCCTTCAGTGCCAGCTTCCCGTGGTCACTATTATTCTGAAACAAGTCTGTCAAGACTTTCCACATTGCATATGGTGTCTCCTTACCATGGAGGTTTGAGACAATACAATCTCAAACTCCTTCTAGTAATATCCTTCTTGCCTTTGTGACACACTTCTTCCACTCTGCTAGATCCTGGGCATCAATTGGAGCCAGTTTCAAGATTTCCTTATTAATGAAATCCCTTAGTTAGTTGTCTTCCATGAATACTTCCATCCAGTCCTTCCAAGAAATGTAATTCGAGATACCCTCAAGGGCATACTCGAGCCTCATACCATAGAATGCCATCATGATCTTGCTGCTAGCTTTGGAGAAGATTTCTGCAAAACTTGTTCCTCCTGCAATTACAAACTCATTTTCTTCTCTTCTATTGCGATTTCAACTCTGGTACAATGTATAAATTCCTTGTAGATTCAAACTTATAATTTTAATTTACTAAAACAATAGACTTGAATCTACTCTACCAAGTACAGAAACAATTAACAATCATGAAATCATGAATCATACAAGAGAAAGAAATCAATCAACACATTACACAATGATTTCTTGGGGAAATCCACAAATAAAAACTCTACTATCTGTATATTGCATTAGTTAGAGAATATGAGAATATTAAAATGCCTTTTTCAAGATCGAGCAATCTCTTCACTATCTGTATCTATCTCACTACTTCCTAGACAAGCATAGGCCAATACTTAACCATTTTTCTACTTGCCCAAGTTCATATTTCCTTATGCAGTTTCCTTTAGAATTAGCCCCTATTAATTAGCGAAATTCCTTACAAAAATATTGAGAAAAGTGGATCTATCTCCCTTAGATCCTCACATTCACTGTATTTCATTGGCTTCTAGTAGACCTCAAGCTATATATGAGTGATTCTAGGGATCATTTCAATTCAAAGGAGAGTAAATGCACGGGAAATACCTCCTACACTTCCTCTAGATTCCTCCAATCTATGCATCATAAATGTACTAAAAAATGCTCTTTTTCCTGCACATTAACGACATTATGCCACGAAGCATGAAAAATATGCTTTAGTCTTCCTATTAAACACATTTGGCCAAAAAGATGTTAATTAATGTGATAAAAGGAGAAATTATGGGCTCGAGGATGGAAAAGTGGCCTTATAATATACCTATTGATGGGACCCATCATAACCCCCCTACTAAAAGTGTTTTTCACCCTCCAAGAAACTTACTCACTGATATGTAGCTCATGCATGGCCCTAGTGGCCTCTCTAAGATCCCAAGGCATCTTAGATGGCGTGCCTTCTTGTGGATAGAATCTTGCATTTGCCTCTATGGATTACCACCCCCTTTGTTCCTCTTCTTGATTTATTCTCTCATGTAGACCCAATGGCAAGGGAGGACTGATTTTTATCCCTATCCAATTGATCTTCAACCTTGTAATAATTGTTTTGTATAATGGGATCCTTTCTAGGGAATTACTCAACCTTTCAACACTACAAAAAAATTACCTTCTAACGAAGGATATAAAGAAGGTTTTTAGTCTTAAAAGATTGGAAAAAATTATAAAAAAAACATGCACTAAAACATTCATTTGTGATAGAAATTTTTTTAGTGGAGATTATAATGGAACTTCATCACAATAATTTTTTTTTTGGTGACTGAAGGTTTTAGCGAATGTTTTTTTTTTTTTTTTTTGTGGTGCGCTTCATAGAACAAGTAGAATAGGTGCACTACATATATAAAATAACCAAGGCATTGAATTCAAAGAGCATCAGATACTAAAATGTATGCCGCCCGAGTGTTTATCTATCAAAAAACGCCCTGGGGCGTGTTGAAAAATGAAACAAGAAATTTTCAATTTGATTTTTCCTTGATTAAATTTAGAAAATTAAAATTTCCACATCAACAGACAACTTGGATGCAGTTAACTGAGGTGACATGGATATTTTCACTTATTTAGCTCAGTAAATTCGATCTTGAGGAGTTAGAGTTCAGTTAAGCATGTGTGATCGCTAATTTGTAGCAATCAGGGTTAATTGTTTCAAGTTTTTTTTCTTCAGTTAAACTAGTTCTAACTTTTGGAGGAACTACTAGAAGGTTATTTATGTAGTGGGACTTCAATCAAACTCAGTGATCATCTATTTAACTAATAAATCAAACCAAAATAGATATTTCATCTAGAGAATTCGAGTTCCACTGCTACGGTGGAGATTCTAAGGCAGTGTAACATCAATTTTAGACTAGTCTTGAGTGTACAAGTGTTTCATGCAATCAGATGATCAACCTTGGGAATCATGCAATCAATTTGAGGAATTTCCTAAATAATAGGGGCCTAATTTCTCAAGGAATTGTGTAAGGAAATAAGGGCTCAAGTAGAGGAAAAAACTGACTAAGTCCGAGTCATATCTTCTTAGTGAGGAGAGAGATAGGTTATTCACTTGTAGGTTGTGCTCTATTGAGTAAATATCTATTCTTCATATTAATGCAAGCATGCAAAGGGGTTTTTAACAGATTTATTTCCCCCGGAAAAATATTGTATGCATGTGTGCCATTTCTCATTACATGTTTGTGATTTATGTTCTAAATTGTGAATTGAATTCCATAGGGAAATATATTAGGGTTGTGTCTTGTGATTTTTATTAAAACTTTAGGAGGAGTTAAAAATATACATCATAATTTCTACATGGCATAAGAGAAGGAATTTCGAAGTTGTTTCTTAGGAGAATCGAATTTTTTGTTCATTCCAGTAGGATATATTCAGAACTAAGAAGATGACCTTCAACAGGATAAGGCTATAGTATGCCTTGGAAGGAAAATCTAATTTCATTGCATGGAAGGATCGCATGGAGAAAGTATTGGATGACAATGGATTGCCAGAATACATCAAGACAAATGCTGCAAAACCACAAGCATATTATGCCCAAAACCTTGTTAAGTGGAAGATATATGTAGCTAAGGCAAGAAGAATAATCTTGGAAGGAGTATGGGATCACATTGTCTCAAATCAACATGGAAAATAAACTTCTTTCACAATGTGGAAAGCACTGACAGAACCGTTCGAGAACAATATTGACCACAAGAAATTGGCGCTCAAGGATAAAATTTTAAATATCAAGATGCAAAATAATGATACTATTACATATTATTTGAAAAATTTCACACAAGTTTGTGATAAAATTGGTGTGATCAGTGTTAATGTTGCAGAAGATGACTTAGTAAGCCTAGCCCTTCTAATCCTTCCCAAGAGTTAGCATAGCTACCAAGATTCGGTGAACAAGAGGGAGAAACTATCGAATTGGGAACACTTATGGTCTGATTTGGTACAGGAGGAAATAAGGTAGAATACCAAAGATGGGACTTCATCCAAGGGCGAGGATGAAGAAAAAATTGCATTGGTTGGAAAGGGAAAGAAGGGAAAGGGGAAGAAATATCAAACCAAACCAGAATCTAGCCAAGGGGGAAAGAATAAATATTTGTCCAATATTAAATTCTTCAATTGTGATGAATTTAGGCACTATGCCATGAAGTGTCCACACAAAAAGGCAAGCAATAAGACCTTAGGAGGAGAATTAGGTGAAGGCATGGTTTCAAAATTCAAGCTTGACTTTACCCTTATCGCATGCATGGAAAGCACAATGATGGGGAGTGTGTGGTACTTGGACTCAGGTACATCGTTCCACGTGACAGGGTGTGTATATTTTTTAGTGACCTAGAGGATAAATATCTCTAGAGTCACATCAAGCTTTGGGATGATAGAAGGTATAGTATGGCCAAGATTGGTACAATCACCTTTCAGAGGGATTTAGGCTCCCCTTTCAGGCTCAAGGATGTCATTTTCATTTCGGGCCTAAAGAAAAATATCATCTCTGTTGTAGTTATCGAAGACCATGGTTATGATGTGATCTTCAGCAAAGGAAAGGCATTCCTGAGACACATAGCCATATGACATGTGAAGAATATCAAGGTTTTTGTGAATAACCTATATAAGATAAAAGTGGAAGACTATGCTACATTAAGCCCTGAGGTAGAGAAAGTGCAGAGCTGTGATGTCGATGAACTTTTTCACAAAAGACTTGGAGATTTGCATCATGGCACCTTGAATATTATGCATTAAATAACCACTGAACTCCCTAAAGGAACACTTGAGCAGCAGGATGTACGCAAAGGATGTGCCTTGGGGAAGTACAAAAAATCCACATTCCATGATCAGGACAACAAAGCACATGCAATCTTGGAAAGGATCCACTCTGATGTGTGTGGACCTTTCTTAACAAACTCCACTACCATACACAAATATTTTTTCATTTTTGTTAATGACTTCTCATGGAAGTGATATATCTTCTTCATGTGGAAGAAGGATGAGACATTCTCCAAGTTTGTAGAATTCAATGCACTGGTTGAGAAAAAAATTGGCAAGAAGGTGAAGGCTCTTAGGAGAGAAAATGAAGGTGAGTATGTGTCGAATGAATTAAAAAATTTGTATGTGATAGAAGGATTTCGATGAGAGATGAAAACACCCTACAACCCACAGTAGAATGGGGTGGCTAGGTGAAATAACCATAGCATTATGGGAGTTGCGAGGGCTATATTGCATGACCAATGCCTACCACTACATTTGTGGGAATAGGAATGCAACACATCAGTCTATTTGTAGAACCAGAGTCCTCATCAGATTCTAGGCATGATTACATCAGAGGAGGCTTTCTCAAGGAGAAAGAGAGATGTGTCTCCTTTCAATATTTTTGGAGCCTCTATCTACCACCATGTCCTCTAGGAATCAAGGAAGAAAATTGATCCGACAGCAAAATTGGGGGTATTTTTGGGCTACAAAGAAACTCCTCACAACTACCATGTGTACTTTCCATCCCTCAAAATGAAAGTTGTGCGAAGGGATGTAAAATTTTATAAGGAGAAAGAGATGTGGTGCTCTCCTGAGAGGGAACTTTAGATCCCACCAGAAGAGGAGATTTTAGCTCGAAATGATGAGCCTAAAGAAGTTATGGAGAAACCACTAATTGAGGAGTAGATAGTAGAGACATCCACTAAAGTAGAACCATCCAGAGAAGGAATAAAAAGGACCAGGGACGTTGATAGACTTACATAGGATGTGAGGGAGAATATGGGAGCTTCTTCAAATTTTCACAGGTAGAGGAGGTCATTTGATTGATACACTAGATACACAACTCTAATAACTGAGCTTGTAGAAACTAAGCCATCCTATTTCAAGGAAACAATAGAGAAACTTGTATGGGTTGATTCAATGGTGGAAGAATATGAATCCATTGTAAAGAAAAATGTTTGGGAAATGGTCCCAAGACCAGAAGATAAATCAGTTGTGGGTTTGAGATGGATCTTCAAGGTTAAGCATGTAGTAGACAAAGAATATATAAATATAAGGCAAAATTTGTGGCCAAGTGGTACTCTCAAGTTGAGGGAATTGACTAGTATGAGGATACCTTTTCTCCTGTAGCAAGGTACTCATCCATTAGATCAATTCTTGTTTTGGCTACGAAGATGGGGTGGGAGGTCCACTAGATGGATGTAAACATGACATTTCTCATTGGGTTTTTGAGGAGGAGGTGTACATCAAGAAACCATAAGGTTTTGAAACATTTGATCAAAAGTATCATGTGCACTGACTCAAGCAAGCCATTGTATGCTCTCAAACAAGCACCCTATGCTTGGTACAATGGGATCGATAATTATCTCACTGGTTTTGGCTTCACCAAAAGTGAAGTGGATGCAAACCTCTATCACATCTTGGTATAAGGTAAATTTATTATTATTGTATTATATGCTGATATTTTGATTTTAATTGGTGATGATAAAATTATCAGATCTTGAAAGGAGGACCTTGTAAGGGAATTTGAAATGGACATAGGTCTCATGCACTACTTCCTTGGGTTAGAATTATGGAAAGGAAAATGGAAGTATTTCTGTCTCAAGGAAAGTATGCAAATGAGATACTACAAATATTTTTCATGGAGAGTTGTAAATCCATGGAGACACCTCTAGTGACCAACTGGAGGAAAGAGGGTGCCACTTCAGGTGAATAAGTGGATGCTACCATTTATCGACAACTAGCGGGTTCACTAATGTATCTTGTGAACATATGAACAGATATGTGCGATGCAGTCAACCAACTGAGCGAAGCTATGGTTAGGTCAACCAAATTATATTGGAAGGTAGCTAAGCATGTTTTACAGTACCTCAAAGGCACTACCCAGTTTGGACTATGGTATAGACAAATAGATGGAGTGAAGCTGTGTGGCTTCAAAAATACAGATTGGTTGGGGAGTCCATTCGAAAGAGTACATCAGGCGTAATTTTCAGTGTTGGTTCCATAGCGGTTTCTTGGTACAGTAGGAAGCAAAGATCTGTGGTACTCAACTCAGTAGAAACAAAACACATGACTACAAGTCAAACAACATGTGATGCGATTTGGATGAGAAAGATACTTGTGGGACTATTTAGTCAGATGATGGATCCAATTGTGATGTATTGTGATAATTAGAGTTGCATCAATCTCTCTCAAAATCTTATATTTCATTTTCAATTCAAGCATATAGATATCGGGTATCACCATTTACAGGACTGTGTGCAAAGGTAGATAATGTTGCTACAATACATTTCGATAGAGGAACAAGATGCTGAATTTTGACAAAGGTTTTATCATGAGGGAATTTCGAGTTCCACAGTTGCAGGATAGGGGTGGTTGATAGTCCCTTTCTTACTGAGAGGGAGTGTTGAAAAATGAAGGAAGAAATTCTCAATTTTATTTTTCCTTGATTAAATTGAGAAAATTTGAATTTCTACATTGGCAGACAACTTGAATGTAGTTAAATAATGTGACATGGCTCTTGTCACTTAGTTAACTAAGTAAATTCAATTGGGAGGAGTTAGAGTTCAGTTAATCATGTGTGATTACTAATTTGTAGCAGTCAAGGTTAGTTATTTCAAGTTGTTTTCAGTTAAACCAGTTCTAATTGTAGGAGGAACTAGTGGAAGGTAAATTGTGTAGTGGGACTTCATTCAAACTCAATGATCATCCAATTAATTGATCAATTATCCCAAATAGCTAGTGCATGCATAGAATTCAAGTTCCCCACTTGTGGTGGATATTCCAAGTCAGTGTAACATCAGTTGTAGACTAGTCTTGAGTGTACAGGTGTTGGATGCAATTAGATGATCAACCTTGGGAATTGTGCAATCGATTTGAGGAATTTCCTAAATAATAGGGGCCTAGTTTCTCAAGGAATTTCGCAAGGAATAGGGACTCAAGCAGATGAAAAATTTGACTAAGAGTTGAGCAGGTAAATCCCCTCTACAGACAAATGCGATCCCTTTAGCCCTGGAGTGGGTCGAGAAACAAGGGAACAAGCTGGAATTTTAGACTCCTAGATTATAAATGAAAATGAGTTAGGATAGATGGCCTACCTTGGTCCAACACTTTTGTTTTCATTTGCAGCAGTGATCTATTGATCTTTGTCTTCACACGTCATGGTCTTTTAGTGGTAATGTCCGTGTAGCTGCACAAGGATTAAGTGAATGGTGACAACATACGAAAACAAATTTTCATTTATAGCTATTCGATTGGTCAATGAGAATCAACCATTTTGCATATTATCAAACACAAAATTGGAACCAAAAAACCAATCTTGTATTAATGATAGAGAAAAGAAGTTTACAACCTTAAAGCCTTGACGTTGTAGCCTCCTTCGACGGGTTTAGTCAAGCGCGTCTTTAACATTGGTCGGGGATTAGACTTGGTGAGGCAATGGGCCTAAACTCTCTCTCGATAATGGATTTCTCTCTGCCTTATTCTTCACACTAGCTATAATAAGGATTGTTCAGCTAGCTGAAACCATGTGAGGAGGATGTATTTATAGGAGAGGAGGAGGTGGTTTGGGATCCCTCATAAGGTGGAAGGGAGGCCTTATCCTTTGGGGAGTTTCTCAATTATAGGAAAAAATAAGCCAAAGGAAGGACTTTGATGTTATTCAGTCGAACAAACCATGATGAATCCACTCACGAAGTGGTTAGGCATGGAAAATTCGCTTTCGTTTTAAAAAAAATTCCAAAAACAACTCGACACTGGTAATCCACTGAGACAGAGCGCCAATGGGCGCGAGGCCCAGTGTTAATTTCTTGATGGGCGTGAGGCCATAACTGCCTACCAACGCCAACCCAAAATCATATGTTTTTGAGAGCCTCCTCAGGAATGATCAATAGAGGAAATGTTCTTGACATGCCAAGGGATGAAATTTAATATTCCTAAATTAGCATGCAGCTAATTGGAATATTAAAATCTAATTTTGCTTCTTACTTATAAAAATAAGATGGTAGGGAGACCCATAAATCTCCTAAGTAGGAATAAAACCACTCCAAATGTGAATGGAGGGCATCATAAGAGCTATATTAAGCTCCCCTATGTGTGAATAAGGGAAGAAGCATGTGGAATGGGTCAAATTTGACCAAATCAACAGCGCTGGTATGGAAGTAGTGCCTTTAATGAGTGGGGCCAAGGGTAAGGAAGCTCACTAAGGACATAAGGAAGAGGATGGCAACCATTGTGATCATGTTTTTGGATTATTATTTGATTATGGTCTGTTAAGACTTTGGGCTCTCTTCAGCTGTTTAGCTAAGAATGCAGTGATATTTAGCACAAGGGTGTTTCTGAGTGGGAATCCCACCTTCATCGTCGGGGGACTTAGAGTGCCCACTCAGGAGAAGTTCTTGAGCATTATTTCCACATTCCAACATTTGGTCAAGCTCCATCTTTCTTATACATCACAAATTCTGTTTAGATAGGTGTTGTGTTGCAGGGTGCAACAGTGGAGGGTTTCTTTGGATCATTTTTGAGCTTGTCTTCAGTGGAGGAAGGTTTCTTTCAATTGAGAGATCAATAAGGAAGGTCCCTGAGCTTCATAGCATATTTTGGCATCAGGTCAAGGCATTATCTTCCCCTACAATGTAGTTCCAATCCATGATCGTGTTATTTTAGAGATCTGTTGCAGGGGTGAGTTCAGTGATCCATTTGGAGTGTTTTCTTCCCATTGAAGGGATCAACACTTCATTGAGAGAGTCTATTGGAGGAGTACCATTCAGATCTACATCAGTTTAAGACACCTCCTCTTTGTGCTTCAGTTGCAGTGATTCTTCAGCGCTAGGGCTTTAGATTCACCATTTGTATTTGGTGTATTTCCAGAAACCCTTCCTGGGTTATCTAGGAAATGTGTATGGGAGAATAGATCTCCATTTTTGCCCTTGATTGAGCATTGTATTAACAGATCCATATATTTACATTTCATAGCTACAATATTAACCACCAAAACTATGTTGTACTTGCTTCAGACATTTTGTGTAGCAACTGCATCTCATGTATTGGTACTTTTGGTTGATGGAAACTTCTCTTGCCTAGCTTGAGGGGTTTGTTCTTCAATATTTTGTATACATTTATTGCTGTTATGCTTAATAACATGGATCTATCATCTGGCTCATATGTAATGTGTTAATACTTGCTGCTATTTCCATTATTGTGAGCTATATTGCTGCTTTTCCCATTTGGGAATGTTACAGTGGTATCATAGCATAATCTTGGCTTAACCTATGAAGAAATTGCATCTATGTTATAAGGAGAAGAAGAAGCTTCTCACTGGAAGGAGAAGACTCACATAAGAGACAAAGTCAAGTCTCCATTATTTGGAGAAATGGAGGGAAATAATTTTTCAAAACTTCTTCTCTAGACTATGCATGAGCTTAACAGAGAAATCAAGGGAATGAGAAGGGAAAGACATGAAGGTCCTCAAAAAATATTTTCACATGAAGAAATATCCAGTTCATCATATTATGGGTGTGAGCATTCACCCACAAAATCAGGTCTACAATGCTCTACCATGCCTACGTTCATAGCAAGAGATGTGGAGAAAGGAGATGTACCAAAAGAGGAGACTCTTGGTGACTATATTTGAAAGTATGAATCTCAATCTCAGAGGTTCAAATATCATATAAACTTCCAATTTTTTTTTAGGATCAAGGAGAATAGAATACCTAACAATCAAAATAGAAGAAAAAGGTGCAAGTAACATGATTTGGGTAGATTTTTTCTATCTACTTTTGATGGGTCATCTAGATGTACATCTAGGGATTGGGTGAAAGAGCTATACACCTATTTGCAGCAGCACCAAGTTTCAAAATATGAAGCCATTAGTGTAGTAGCGCTGCATCTTGAAGGTAAGGCTTATGCCTAGTGGTTTTATGAAAATTATTCATTGAGTCATGTAAATGTATCTACTCATGCAAAGTTCACAAGGAGCTTAGTGAAAATATTTGATGCAAAACATTATGAAACATCCTTGGTTGAGCTAGCCAAGCTTAAAAAAAAAACCTTTGCATGAGTTGGAAGGATCTATAGACCCAAATCCATTCCAGAATGCTATTGAGGGGGTTAGAAACTTGCAAAATACCTAGCTAGAGGAAAAATCCCCACTTCAAGAAGAGCTCTATTCTCAAAAGGAAGTCATGGAGATCTCTTTTTCAAAAGAGGATAAAAAAAAGGAGCCTCTTAATGATGATGAGGTAACCTCCATTCATGATGAAGGGGAAGAGCAAGCAGGAGGTAACAACGCTGTCACAACAGAAGTAGATATATTACTTCATGAAGAGGAAGATGGGGCAATTTCTCCAATGAGAGGAATTCTTGTACCCTTGCAAGAAATTCCAAAGAATCTCACATGTGGAGATCAAGGCACAATCCATGAGTAGCATGTGCCATCATTGATAGATTGTGAGATCTTGCAGATAAAAGGAGAAGATATGGAGGATAGTCAGTATCATATGACTAGGAGGACACACCCCTATCTATTTCAGAAGGTTGATGCACAAAAGAGGCAGATTGATTTTCACAGTGAGAGCAAGGAAAGAGAAATCCACTCATATATGCGATCTACTCTTGATATTGATGTCTCATTGCATGGAGGAATTCCACCTAGGAGACCAAAATATAAGGAGATGATGAGAGATGCTTCACATTTGGTTGCACCACTCATATATTCTGGAGGGGTGAAAACCTTGGGAGGACTTGAAAAAACACAGAGAGACTGGGGTAGGCTCAAGGAGGAGGGAGACATTATCCCAATATCAGTATTAACCACTCTCACCAAACATCTTGCGCTCAAAGAAGAGGTTTCAGGGGTGGATGGCACCATCATAGTGCAAGGAGACCACTCTATGGCTTTTCAGAATCAGAAGATACTTCCACATTTGGAGGAATATTCCATATTTGATAGAGGTTGGTGGCCACTCATGGCTTACATTGGATAAACTCAAAAAGGTTTTGATGGGTGATAGCTTTTCATGGAAGGCTAGCCTCCAAAAACTTCCACCTTCACTAGAGCATGAGCAATTGCAGGAGGAGTAGCAGAGGAAAGATTGCAACATCCCAATGTATGAATCTGGCATGGGGGATTTCAAAGAAGAGAGCAACAACATGACATGTACTTCACATGATAGATCAGCAGTGCTGTCATTATTCAGTATTGACGCATATTGGAGATCCCAAATGTTAGAGGAATACTCCAAGGATCTATTTTCATGCAGAGTGCTTGATGGTGAGTTATCAGATGGGAGATATGCAGTGAGAGATGGGGTCATCTATTTTCAAAGTAGGATATTCTTGACTAGAGCTTCTAAGCTCAAGGAGAAACTACTAGATGTAGCATATGAGGGTTTTCTCTCCAAACCCACTGGTTTTAAAAGAGCATACCATACTATCCTAGAGGGATTCATTTGGGAAGGCTTCAAAGAGGAGATGCACCATCATATGAGGAGATGCATGGATTGTTTGGAGGATGGGGAGAGACATGCCTCTTTGGTAGAGTTATCACAACCACTTCCTTTGTCATTGGGAGTGAGAGGAGGCCCATCCATGAGCCACCTTACTAGCTTGAACCAAGTACATGGTAAAGAATGTATTTTTGTACATCATGATTCATTTACTATGTATTTGCATTTCCTTACCATTCATGTGCAGGGAATTTATCCAAGAGGGGGCACTATTTCTTCTAGAATTCATGGTCTACTTGAGGCCATAAGTAGTGTTGATGATGGCCACTCCCTCAGAGATCTTGGGAAGATGATATCTTATGCAGGTTGTGCTCAATTTGCACCATACATCATACACCTTCTCCAAGCATGTGAGAATATTGGGGCGATAAGAAAGTGGTTGGGAGACCACTAATCATGCCATATTATGATGCAGTTAGGAGTAAAACTGCGTTGTTTTCACTTGAGGGACCATTTTCCTTCTCCATTACTACACATGGTAGCTAGCATAACCTTGATTTTGATCCCATATGTTGATGATGTTCTTATTATTGTTGGGGACATGATTGAAGGGGTGACACATTGGTTGGATGTGTACATTGGGAATGAAAATTCCCACACTTCTTCATGCTTCAGGAGGAGCATGGGAAATTATATGGCTGCTACATTATATCGCTTGTTTCCTTATGAGGTGAGCCATATGATTGATTTGAGTCTTTGGGTGGAGCCTCTCATGAACATGTGGGAGGAGTTTTTTTATGGATTACCATTCTAAAGGGTGATTAATTTTATATGGATGATAGATTGGAGGTTGGAGCTTCACATGGGAATGAAGGTTCCCTACATTTCTCAGATCTATCCTTGCAGTTTCTTGAGGACAAGAAACATTTAGGAGGGGAGGATTGTAATATTCCTAAATTAGCATGCAACTAATTGGAATATTAAAATCTAATTTTTCTTCGTAGTTAGAAAAATAAGAGGGTCAGGAGACCCATAAATCCCCTTAGTAGGAATAAAACCACTCCAAATGTGAATGGAGGGCATCATAAGAGCTAGATTAAGCTCCCCTATGTGTGAACAAGGGAAGAAGCATGTGGACTGGGTCAACTTTGACACAATCTAAAATGTTGGTATGGAAGTAGTGGACATTCAATGAGAGACAACACAGTTTTGGAGGGAGATCCTTTGCATGGAAGTAGTGCCTTTAATGAGTGGGGCCAACGGTGAGGAAGCTCACCAAGTATATAAGGAAGAGGATGGAAACCATTGTGATCACGTTTTTGGATTATGATTTGATTGTGGTCTGTCAATACTTTGGGCTCTCTTCAACTGTTTAGCTAAGACTGCAGTGCTGTTTAGCACAAGGGTGTTTCCGAGTGGGAATCCCACCTTCATCCTCAAGGGACTTAGAGTGCCTACTCAGGATAAGTTCTTGAGCATTATTTACATATTTTGTCATTTTTCCAAGCTCCATCTTTCTTCTACAATGCAGATTTTGTTTAGATATGTGTTGAGTTACAGGGTGCAACAGTGGAGGTTTTCTTTGGATCATTTCTGAGCTTGTCTTCAATGGATGAGGGTTTATTTCCATTGAGAGACCAGTAAGGAAGGTCCCTGAGATTCATAGCATATTTTGGCATCAGGTCAAGGCATAATCTTCCCCTACAATGCAGTTCTAGTCCATGACTACATTATTTTAGAGATCTGTTGCAGGGGTGAGTTCAGTAATCCATTTGGAGTGTTTGCTTCCCATTGAAGGGATCAACCCTTCAACGGGAGAGTCTATTGGAGGAGTTCCATTCAGATCTAGATCATTTTCAGCCACCTCCTCTTTTTGCTTCAGTTGCAGTGATTCTTTAGCCCTAGGGCTTTAGATTCACCATTTGTATTTGGTGTATTTATAGAAACCCTTCCTGGGTTATCTATGAAATGTGTATGGGAGCATAGATATTCATTTTTGGCCTTATTTGAGCATTGTATTAACAGATCCATATATTACATTTCCCAGCTGCAGTATTAGTCACTAAAATCGCGTTGTACTAGCTTCAGACATTTTGTGTAGCAGTTGCATCTCGTGTATTGGTGCTTTTGGTTGATGGAGACTTCTCTTGCCTAGCTTGAGGGGTTTGTTCTTCAATATTTTGTATACATTTATTGCTTCTATTCTTAATAACATGGATCTATCATTTGGTGCATATGTAATGTGTTAATACTTGTTTCTATTTCCATTATTGTGAGCTATATTGCTGCTTTTCCCATTTGGGAATATTACATACAATGACACTTTTTTCGAGGTATGAAAATACACAGAAGTCACTGAAATGGTCCTCCAATGTTCAGGATGGGGATTGCAGGGACGATGAAAAAATACTGTGTAACAGATGCCCCCTAAAGCATGTGGTCCGAGAGAGAGGGAGGAGTGAAATGCTTTATGAGAACTTCTCAAACAAAACACCACCGTCGGAAGACCTGAAAGTACAAATACAACTAATATCTTTGATACATGAATCTCTGGAATGGGTAGAGCCATCCATAATAGATTACATATAAAATAATATTCGAGGTATGGACACAACCATCGAGAAAGAAGGATCAATAAATAGACTCAGGTATGGTCGCAGCCATCCAATCAGAAGAGTCATGCATATAGCCATGATAAACCAAATCGTCTCGTAGCCTGGACTTTATAAAAAAAAACCTAGGGTATTGCGCTCCATCTCGACCCGAACAAGTAGAAATTCAAGCATGCGAATGAGTGAGCTGAAGTCGAACATGCAAGAAAGTCGCCTGATTACTAGCCAATGATGAAAGTTGTTAACAGGCGTGAGAGAAAGCACCAATAATGACAATGGATCTCAAGGTACAACTAGTACAATTCGAGGAATGTGAATAATGAGCTGGATTTGAACACCCACGAAATCAATCAATCGAAGGTCAATGATCGAGGACCTATCGTCGAATGCGAAGAACTTGCCATTGAGGCATGCAAGCTCCAAGGTACTGGAAGGGAGTCTCTAGATCAACTTCCTAGATAATGAGCTGAGTCGATAGGAAGCGACCTAGTTGAAGGAGGGCCATAATGTTTCCCACATCATTGACATGAGACAAAGGAACAAGATGATAGTGAATCAGGACCAAACAAAGGATCAGAGGTTGAAAACGGCAGAAGGAAACTTCTCTTGAACATATTGGCGACATGAATATGGAATTTGGAAACATTCGACATCAGGGGATATGAGGTCATGATGACATGGCAAGGAGCAGATGAGAGGTAAAAAAAAATTACCCAAACCCATGGAGGAAAAAATGATGAAATGGGATGTCCCCAACCCGACACGAATTACAGACAAGTGTCATGTTCAAGAGCGACATACTGCCGACACGACTGAGAATTGGTTCCATTTCCCCCCAACATTGTTGGTGAGTACCCCAATTATTTTTGGAAACAATCTTGAAGGGGATAGCATATGATTTTCATATAAGTTTATCCTTTGGAAAAATCCATCCTAGTATATTTTATGAACCCTAAAAGGAGGAACTCGATTACGTCAAGGTGACGATTTCCGATGTCATGTAAGTTTTAACGAGTCTGACAAAGGAAGAACTCATCATCTTTTCATGTTGAGAGAGTTTTAAAATAAGCGTAAGAGAAAACTCTATCAGGTCCCTTTTCGTAGGTAGTCTCACAAATTCGAAAGATAGAAAACCATATATGAGAGAACCTCTTAGTCACGACAGGATAAGGTATTCCTTTTTCATAAATAATCTATCCCAGTCTGAAAAAGGGGTAAACGTATACCGGGTAGATATCGTTTCATAGCTTTTAACGAGTTCAAAACGACAAGAGTCTCGGCAATATTTTCAATTTTTGAGAGTAAGAAAAGAGTTGAAAAATGACTCCAGGGGGTGAATTTTTCATGTTTTTACTGATTCTGAAAAAGTAATAAAATACAACTCATCACTTCATCGCCGGTACGTTCAGGACCTGTTGCTGCATAAGAAATGCACGTAAACCAAATTTTCAAGATAAAATATTAAAATAATAAAAAAATATGCTCAAAAACCTAATTAGGGTTCTGAAAATTTTATAAAATGCCAAAATAGTAAAAATAAATTACTTTTCAATTTTACCTCTTGTGAGCATTTTTACCCTTTTTCACTGTGATTTTGTGGAGTTGACAGTGGGAAATCCAGGAGACCAATCGTGAATCCGTCTTTTCCAGGTGAGAGCTCATGTCCTTACCTACATTTTGATGTAATTTTCATTACTTGCATTTCATTTTTTTAAATTTGTGGGGGATTTTTGTTCAATTAGGGTGCAGAGGTCAGCGTGGGTTTTGAGTACGGACTCGCACCAACCCGCCTTGAATCCAAACAGGGGCACGCCCCTTGGCGCGACTATTTTTAAAACAATCGCGCCAACCGTGGCTATGAAGTTTGCTTATGAATTCAACTAATCGATCCATTTTAAACCTCTGAAGAGTTAATAATTTGACTAATGAAAGCCCCATTGATGTTTTTGCAATTGTGAAAAAGAAAAATGGTGATCAAATGGAAGGAAAGAGAACATGGGGAAGAAGATGAGCAAGCCTTGGGAAATGCAAGATGCATGGATGTTCTTAGGGATTGCAGGCTTCTAAAATTCTTCAAGGCGCCAGTCTCTGAGCTCAACTGGAGTTATTACAATACCTGATCATTGTATGGGACATTGATCGAGAAAGATTCAAAATTCACAATCAAGAGCTAGAGATTGAGGTCTCAGATGTATACTTCATAACTGGATTATCACGGAGGGGGGCAGTACCAATCCTAATAGGTACCTGGCCCACGATGGACAACATGAGCATGGTCATTGACAGAGTTTTTTGAGTGGCAAGGAAAGGATCCAAGAGCGGGAAGGTGGATATCCAAACCATTCCTGATTTGGCACTAAAATTAGTGTTGCACACCATCACTTGAGCTGCCGGATGTCAGGCTCCACATGAAGCCACAAAAACACAGTTACTTCTTTCCATAGATTGTATGGCACTAACTCTCTACAACTGGGCAGAGGCGGTAATGATCAATATGAAACGCCAACTGACAAAATGAAAGAAAGAAAAGCTGAAACAGTTCGGCTATGGGTCCATCTTGGTACAATTTATCCTGGAAAAGTTACCATTCTTTCAACGTCAGGAAGTGATAGTTCCTACACCACCAACCCAAGAGCCATATATGGTCTGTTGGGTAACTTTGATGCCTAGATCAAGATGTGGTCAATAGATTTCCTGGAGACCAGAATGATTTGAATGGCTCCGTTAACAACTCATTGTCGTAGAGGATTGAACCTATTCTGGAACGAACTTTACGGGTGATGCGGATCTCCCACTCCTAGCAGGAGAGGATTGGGATGAAGTATTGGATAAGACTCATTTTTTGATTTTGATGAGTATTATGATTTTTTATTATTATATAAGTTCTTATGCTAATCCATGTATTTGTAGATGTTGGCCCAGAAAGACCTACAAGAATGTCTCCAATAACACGGAGGATTCCTTGTGATTTTGATGTGGCCCCTCATGGTGAGGGAAGCGAGGAGGAGGAAATCGTACGAAACTTGGAGGGACTTACCAGTAGAATCCCTGATTATGCAAGATTTGATGATGTTCCTCGTGCATACCAGATGCACACTACGAGGGTGTCTAACTGTGTTCACTGCTTATTGAGGCGGCTTGTGCATGCAGTGGCATATGACCATGAGCACCATGTTGACTAGAAACCTAGGTTTTTATTTATGCATATTTTTTGAGAGACATGATGTCTCAGGATGTAACCAAAACATACATATTTTTTGAACTTACGATGCACATGGATGCAAACACTCGATATATATATATGCCTATTTTACTGTATGAATTTTATTATGTGATGATGATGTTTTACAAATTACACAAATGTCTATCTAATAAAATATTGGCTATTGTATCAGTTAACGGATTCATTCATCTATGAATATGCTGATATGTGATGTAATCAAAATTCCTTTCTAATAAACGAACACGTAAATGAAACCTTAAGATTGAGGATTTCTAATAGAATAATGCCCATTAAGATAAAGAACAATAAGTTGAGAATCTAGGTTAACAATTAATGCGTGAATGTTGAGAGAAATGGCCTCGGTTAAGAGTTCAATGATGGCACTATATTCAATGACATTGTTCGTGGTTTGTCCTAGACAAATACCTTGAAGGTATATCAACTCACCACTAGGATTATAAATCACCCAGGTTGCGGAAGACAGATTCCGGGTACTGCAGGAGGCACCATCCTTGAAACCAACATAAGGAGTGATAGGAATCTGCATAATAAGCAACAACACAACAAGCAGGAAAACTGCTCGCAAAGCACACCAAGCCAAAAAATGTACAAAAATGAAAAAAACATCTATGTACAAAAGAACATGCACGAGAGACTCATGCATAGTATTTTTTTAGAGACAACCCATTCTGGGCTGATCCAGAGGATAACCTTCATAGTCAATTAGCTCATAAGCCCCGTTCTGCAAAACGTGTTTAACAATATAGGGCCCATGCCACATGGGTTGTAATTTTCCTGCCCCCAACTTATCATGAGCTTGGTCATACAAGAGGACGAGGTCTCTTTCTACAAAGGAATGAGGGGAAACCGACTGGTCAAAATGAGCTTTGACCCGATTTTTCTGTGCTTCTATGACGAGAGCAGCAAAGTGGCGAGTTTCATCAAGCCTATCCAAATATAGAAGGCACTCTTCTTCTGGCGAAGTATTAGGCAACAATTCAACATCTATCTTGAGAGAAGGGATTTCGCATTCAATTAGAAGGGTAGCTTCTAGACCATAAACAATTTGGAATGGGGTGAATCCGGTCGCATCCTTCACTGAGGTTCGGTAAGCCTAGAGAGATGAAAACAACATGAGATTCCAGTTTGACTTGTGCATCCAAATCGTACCCTGAAGCATAGTGACTAGACCCTTGTCCACGAATTCAACCTAGCCATTGGTCTGAGGGTAGTACGACGTTGAGATGTCGTGATGCAGACCCAACTTGGAAGTCAACTCAGCCATCATGTAATGATGAAAATGAGAACCATGATCGGTAACAATGGCTTGAGGGACACCAAACCTAGTAATGAAATGATTGAAAAGAAATCGGGGAATCAGATAAATGAAGCCAGCTTTAAGAAGTTTTTTAACTTCTCCCTTAATTGCAGCCACCTTTCTAGGGTGCACAGAACGAAGACGTTGGTGAACAAGCTTCGCATCAGGATAAGTAGGAATCTCATGCACAACTATACTCGGATTGATGACGGGCATTTCTTCATAAGACCAAGTGAAAACGTCGTGAAACTCACGGAAGAGACTAGTATAGACCTCGATCTCATCAGGTGAATAGGTCACCCCAATGATGATGTTCTCGACAACCCCCAGCTTGACAGAGATGTCGATAGGCATCATTTGTGTAATGTTACCCAAGTTACTTTCCACAAAGACTTCATGTGTCAGGATGGGAATTTGAAGCAGCTGAGAAGGAACTTGGGAAGAGAACTTCTTAAGACAAGTAGACATGGCCCCAAGGCCAGGCATGAAAAGAGGAACGATGATGACTATTTTCCCAAGGAGGATCTTCAAGAGACATAGTTTCCATAATGGCCTCATCAGTGGTAAATATCTTGTTTAAGGGATCGTGCGAATCCGAAGTGTCGAGCCAAGGGGATTGAGAATACGTGTCAAGAGACATACTTAAAGGAGCATGTTTAGAGGGCGGAGGAGCCAAAGCTGAAATAAGTTCACAATAATCAATTTATATTGGGATTAATGGTATCAAGTCACCAAACGAATCAATGTGTTCAGGCGAAGGGATGATCCATGGATCAGAAGACCTGGAGATCATGTTAACTTGAGTAGTGTTGGGCGAAGGAAGAGAAAAATACCCATGAGGAAAGGATCTTTGAAAATACCTGGCCCTATGCTCTCATAAGGCATAGGAATATGATCTACATATGGAAAATTTCTCTTGAAAGACGTAGAAGTAAAAAGGGACAACTGATCGACAGTGATGATCTTTCCTTCGTGCAGAAATTGAAGAACACAAAAGAAAGTGGACGGGATGCACAACATGGCATGAGTCCAACTGCGACCGAGGAGAAGATTGTAATTGAGCTTGGCATCAATGACTTCAACCTCAACATTAACCTTTTTCCCTTCTAACGTAATAGGTAAACTAGCGAGAACACCAAGAGGGCTAGATTCCATTTCGTCAAAAGCTTCTAAAGTGTTTGGAGATGAATTGAGGGTTGAAGAACCAATTCCTTTCTAGCAAGCATAAGAAGTGACGCACGTAGATGCACCCTCGTCCATGACTGCTCGATGGATATTATTTCCATTAATCCCAACTTGGATGATCAGTGCAAGCTGGTGAGGGAGACGTGGGACGAAATTTTCCAAATCGAAAGTGGTAAGGCTAGAATCGGTGGGATCAACCCCTCCGATGGCAAATAAAAAAGCCTTCTGTTGTGACAGACAACTTTGAAGTACTTCCAATCTAGACATAGCAGATGGCACCTGATCCAAATACTCAACAATACTATAATGCTGAGTGGCACGGGCATTGAGATTGTAAGAATAATTTTGGAGTACACCTTTAGAAGGTGGCTGTACAATGAGCTCAACACTGGGCCTTTCAATCTGAAGAGGGCCAGAATCAGGTGGGGGAGGAGGACCATCAGTGATTTCCTTCCCTGCTCCCTAACGTGGTTTGGTATAATATTTCGATCGGAGAGCAATAGAAATGGGTATAGGACTGTTCATCATGAAAACTTGAGAGCCAAATGGGTGGAGGACTAAGGTTGCTCCACCAACTGAGTTTGCTGTGATGGGAAAGGTTCTTTAAGAACAACCGGAGTGCCCTGGGTGCCCTTGAGCAGTCAAATCACCTCGGCCCATCGTGGACAATCCTTGGTGTAATTCTCTTCATCACAAACTAAACAAGGGTACTTCGGTTTGTGTTTTGAACCATCATCAACACTAGTTTTATGAGAATCCTGTTTCGGGGTATCGGCTTTGGCCTTACCTTTACCCTTCTTCTTACCCTTGGAAGTTTCTTCTTCCGGATTGGACTGGACGACATTCACTTCTATAGTTTTACCAGAATTCGGAGGTGGCTGAGAAGCAATATTAGTGGAAGAAGTAGATTTTTTCTTCGCAGAATTTGGAGAAGACTTCTGAGAAGTCTGAGACATAGAACCTATGATTCCATCGACAGATGGCATCATCGGTGCTTTGGAAGTTCCAGGTCATGGGGCATCAGGCAAGAGTTCTTACAATGTGTTGGACTGAGAATACACAAGATCAAGGTAATGGGAATGAGCGATGGCTTGTTCCACAGTAACACATGCCCCCATAGCAATGCCCTTAGAAATCGGAGAAACGAAAGAGGTAGTGAACCAATCAGTTAGAAGTTGATCAGGAATTTCAAACTTGATCAAACGACGATGTCGCCTCCATTCATGAATATGATCAGAGATATGGGTAGCTCGATCTTGTTTCAAGGATTTGAGGAGGTGTGTCCTATTTTCATACCAAACTGGTAACTGAAAGTGCGTGAGAAATGCCATGACTAGAGAGTTGAAATCTTAGAAGACATCGCGGGAGAGTTCAAAGTACCACTTGGCAGCAAAACTAATGAGAGTCCTTTGGAAAATGCAGAGTTGAATGGAATCATCAACCCAAGAGTTAGAGGAGCACCAAAGATGGTACGTCATAACATGTGCTTGGGGGTCTTCTCCAGACTTGCCCTAAAATTTGTGACAATCTCCAGGGATTTTAGTCGGAACTAGAGGCCAATGTAGAAATTATATACAAGATGCATCAGATTCTCCCGATCTAACAATATTTGTCTTCTTTCTAAATACAAAATCTTTCCACTATTAATCTTTTATGGAAATTAAACATTCAATTGCAAACACATGAAGCAATAAAAACAATCTCACATAACACAATTGTTTAACGGGAAAACCTGAAGCTGAAAACCCCAACTATCATATATTATGTATCATGGAGATCGTGTAACAATCTCATACAAAGCTTAGTACATCAAGCTCTTAGTACAATCAATCGTCACACACTAATCAGAAGAAATTTGCAAATCCATGCACCGATTTCTTGCCACCTGCTAGCCTGCCACCACTGCGCAATCCCTGCTGAAGAATAGCTCTAAATGAATTCAAATTACCCTTGCCTTGACTATGCAATCCTCATTGGAAAATCCAATGTGTGCGTGGTGCAATCAATGCATCACTATAGTCACAATAGATAGTCCATCTTTCCCTTTCACCTATCTCTCCACTGGGTCTCCACTAGAACTGCCATGCACTGTAGTTAACTACTGTATTTTTCAGTTGATTAATGAGTTATTATTTGTGAATTAATTAACTAATTAATTCAATCCACTCTCACTAGTGTATCATTTAGTTAGACTAGATACAACTAGCTCAACTGAATTTAACTCCATTAATTGAGTTAAAATGAATAAAAACTCCATGAAATACTCTTCCAACTCTGTCATAACTTTTCCACTTCAGTTCTAACTGAGTCCTCCATGCATGAACCACTAGTAAACCCTAGTAATTGTGTAATTCCTTTAGCCCACTGATTTTCCAAATCTGTGCACTGAAATTAAGTGCTCCAAGAGAATAAGTTGATGTTTATTGTCAGATTATTATTAAGAGCTAATAATAATCGACACTCCTATTTTTAGATCGACGATCTATAAACATACTTCACCAACTTGACCAACCATCCACAAATAGCATCATGCAACTTCTGAAATATGATCACCATGTCTAAATATAGACTTGCGCCAAAAATAGCCTGCGAGCCCACTTAGTGAAGGTGACTCTTTTCACTAAGCTCATCATCTTGTTGAATCTCAACACTCCCTCTCAACAAGATAGTGATTATCCTTCATCCCAATCCTGCCTCTATGGTATTCGAATTTGCTCCTAGTGAGCGCCTTCGTCAAAATATTTGCATCTTGATCTTCCGTAGGAATGTATTGAAGCAACATGATCTTCCGCTGCACACAATCTCTGATATGATGATACCGGATATCAATATGTTTAGATATATCATGAAACACATAATTAATCGAGATTTTAATGCAACTTTGATTATCAAAATGTATCACTGTAGGATCTAAATGTGAACTGAACAAATCAACCAAGATCTTCCTCATCCAGATAGCCTCACATGCAGCTTGAATTGCTGCCATGTATTATGCTTCCGCTCAACTGAGTGTCACGGATCTTTGTTTCCTACTATGCCAAGAAACTGCCGTAGATCTGATACTGGAAATCTCTCCTGATGTGCTCTTTCTGTCTGTTGGGCTGCCTACCCAATCTGCATCTGTGAAGCCATGCAATTTCACCTCATCCATCTGTATGTACCATAAACCATACTCAGATGTGCCCTTGAGATACCTCATGACATGCTTGCCTACCTTCCAAAAGAGCTTGGTAGGCTTAACCATCGCTTGTGAAAGCTGGTTCACCGCATAGCATATGTTCGGTCTTGTATTAACTAAATACATGAGTGAACCCACCAACTGTCGATAAACGGTGGCATCCACTACCTCTGCCGATGTAGTATCATCTTTCCTCCAATTTCTTGGAAGAGGAGTGTCGATAGGCTTGTAGCCTTGCATGTGAAACTTCTCTAGTATATCCCAGGCATACTTGCCTTGAGACACAAATAGTTCACCTTCCTGCTGCCATATTTCGAATCCAAGGAAATAATGGAGGCCCAAATCCTTCATCTCAAACTCCTTTGCAAGATATGCCTTACATGAGTGTATCAACTGCTCATCACTCATTAGTATTAAATCATCAACATAAAGAAAAATGATTAAAAGCTTACCCTCCACCACAATTCGGTACAGGTTTGCATCTGCCTCACTCTTGGTGAAGCCAAGTCTAGTGAAATAGTTGTCGATCTGAGTGTACCAAGCACGAGGTGCTTGCTTCAGCCCATACAACGCTCTTTTGAGCCTGCACACATGCGACTCGTTGCTGAAGATCTCAAATCCTCCAGGCTACTCAATGTACACCTCTTCCTCAATGATCCCATTAAGGAACGCAGTGTTCACATCCATCTGATGAATGTGCCAACCCATATGCACTGAGAGAGCAAGGATGGTCCTTATGGAAGAATACCGTGTGACAGGTGCAAAGGTTTCTTCATAATCAATCCCCTCGATCTGTGAGAAGCCTCTGGCAACAAATCTTGCCTTATACTTCTCGACGTTCCCATCAGCAGCTTGCTTTACCTTGTAGATCCTTCTTGATCCTACAACTGATTTACCAACCGGCCTTTGAAAAATCTCCCAAGCACTATTTCTGACAATGGAGTCATACTCCTCCACCATGGCATCTACCCATGTGGGCTCCTGCACTGCTTCTTCAAAATAATATGGCTCTGTCATGATACACTTGCTCATAAGAGCCATGTATCCAGTAAATCGGTCAGGTGACTGTCTCTGTCTGCGCTGTGATGTAGGGACTCCCACATTCTGTGCGGCATCAAGATTTAGTCTCTCAACTTATGTGGTACACTTTCTTCCTTATCTGATGTTTGGTTCTTCATGAGTGGAATCCTCCACTCCATGAATCTCCTCTTGTGTCTGATCCACATATGGAGGCTCATCTTTTGGAACAGGCAGTTCCTCCACTGCATGCAAGTCTAGCTCCCTCTCAAGCATAGCTTGTGAAACACCCATGATCATTCTATTCTTCCTCTCTGTGACCCCATTCTGCTGTGGGTTATGAGGCGCTATGAGTTCTTTTCTAATTCATTCTTTGCTATAGAAGTCTTTGAATTCAACCGAGATGTATTCACCACCATTATCACTCCGTAGAGCTTTCACTTGCTTCCCCAACTCCTTCTCCACCAATGCTTTAAACTCACAGAACTTTGAGAATGATTCACTCTTCTTCTGCATGAAGAAGATCCAACATCTATGAGAATAGTCATCAAAAAATATAACATAATACTTGTGTTTTTCTATTGAAGCAACCGAGAAAGGTCCACACACGTCTGTGTGAATTCTCTCTAGGATCACCGAAGCACGGTTCTCTTTCTCATGAAAGGTGGTCTTCACAAACTTACCCACAGTACATCCCTTGCAATTATCTGACTGTGCAAGAGTACCCTTGGGAAGTCCAGTAGAAATCTACTACAAAATCTTCAAAGCACCATGGTGAAGATGGCCCAATCTCCTGTGCCATAATTCGCCCTCATCTTGGCTCACCACTTATTTTGATTTTCCCACCATTGCAGTGCAACCATCTACCTCAAGCTTGTAGAGATTCTTAACTTGAATCCATATCTTCTTGATTTTACCCATTGTTTTATGTCGAAGGAAGGATTTTCCCTCACTGAAAACAATGTCATAACCTTTGTCTTCCAACATTGGGACCGAGACTGAGTTCTTCTTTAGACCTGGAACATGCATAACATATTTCAACAAGAATGGATTACTGGAATCCCTCTCAAAGGTAATGGTCCCAATGCTGATCGCACTGTATCAACCATCGTCTCCCATCTCTATATGCATTTGAAGGTCCTTCTCCTCCAAGTCACTAAACAACTCCTTGTTTCCCATCATATGGAAAGACACACCACTATCAAGATACCACACCGATCCCAGATAGCTTGAAACCAAGCACGTGATAAAAGAGAAATAAAGTTCAAATTGTGAGGCTAAGGCCTCTCCAGCTGTAGCTTCAACAACCTTCTTGTTCTTCTTCTTCTGTGGGCAGTTAGTGGCGAAATGCCCATGTTCGTGACAGTGAAAACACTTGACCTTGGACAAATCCTGCTTCTTGCATTTAGCATTGGATTTTGAAGGAAATTTTTTCTCTTCCCTTTCCTTGCTTTGGCATCCAAATAAAAATTCTCTTCATCTTCATTCTTTGATGAAGATCCATCCCCGGTACCTCTCCTTATCTCCTCCTGCACAAGATCCGACCAAAGTCGCTCCCATCCCGACAGTTTCTCCCGTCCATTGACAGAGTCTTCGTAGCTATGCCAACTATTTAGAAGCCCAAGGAGAGCCAAGCTCACCAAGTCTTCATCATAAAAAATAATCCCCACACTTCCTAGTTCATCCCTACAGTGGACAAACTTCATGAGATATTTTGGAATATTGTAGCCCTTCTCCATTTTTATTTTTCTAAGCTTGTCTTTCAGTGCCAACTTCCTCTGGTCGTTGCTACTTTGGAAAAAATCTGTCAAAGCCTTCCACATTAAGAATGGAGTGGCTTTCCCGTGAAGGCTGGACACAATATGGTCCTTCACACCTTCCAACACAATTCTTCTTGTCTTTGCTATCTTCTTTTGCCATGCATCAAGTAATGCATCATTACTAGATCCCGGCTTAGGAACATCGCTCTCGATGAACTCCTTCAGTCCATTATCCTCTAGCACCACCTCTATCCTATCCTTCCAGGCTATTTAATTATAGCTCCCATCAAGGGCATACTCCAATCGCAACCCATTGAAATACATTTCACTGTATACTCAACTTTTGCACCAAGAATTTTCTGTAGCAAATTCGAATTGTCCACCAACACAAACTCATCAATTCTTCACAATTTCAATCTTCAAGAATTAACACACCTATGATACCATGTAGAAATTATATACAAGATGCATGCATATATCTAGATTCTCCTGATCTAACAATATTTATATTCTTTCTAAATACATAATCCTTCCACTGTTAATCTTTTGCGGAAATTAAACATTCAATTGCAAACACATGAAGCAATAAAAACATTCGCAGATAACGTAGTTGTTTAACGGGAAAGCCTGAAGCTGAAAAACCCCAACTATGATATTTTATGTATCATGGAGATCATGTAAAAATCTCATACAAATCTTAGTACATCAAGCTCTCAGTACAATCAATCGTCACACACTAATCAGAAGAAATCTGCAAATCCATGCACCGATTTCTTGCCACCTGCTAGCTTGCCTCCACTGTGCAATCCCTATTGAATAATAGCTCTGAATGAATTAGAATTACCCTTGGCTTGAATATGCAACCCTCATTGGAAACTCCAATGTGTGTGTGGTGCAATCAATGCATAACTATAGTCACAATAGATAGTCCATCTTGCCCTTTCATCTATCTCTCCACTGGGTCTCCACTGGAACTGCCATGCATTGTAGTAAATTGTTGTATTGTTCAGTTGATTAATGAGTTATTATTTGTGAATTAATTAAATAATTAATTCACTCCACTCTCACTAGTGCATTATTCAGTTAGACTAGATACAACTAGCTCAACTGAGTTTAACTCCATTAATTGAGTTAAACTGAATAACAACTCCATGAACTGCTCTTCCAACTCTGTCATAACTTTTCCACTTCAGTTCTAACTGAGTCCTCCATGCATGAACCACCAGTAAACCATAGGAATTGCGTAATTCCTTTAGCCCACTGATTTTCCAAATCTGTGCATTGAAATTAAGTGTTTCAAGAGAATAAGTTGTTTTTTATTGTCGGATTATTATTAAGAGCTAATAATAATAAACACTTCTATTTTTAGATCGATGATCTATAAATAGACTTCGCCCAATATTCTAAAAATATAATTTCATATATTTTTCCAACTTGACAAACCATCCACAAATAACATCCTGTAACTTCTGAAATATGATCACCATGTCTAAAAATAGACATAGTCTAAAAATAGACTTGCGCCAAAAATAGCCTGTGGGCCCACTTAGTGAAGGCGACTCTTTTCACTAAGCTCATCATCTCGTTGAATCTCAAAAACCAATATGGATTATGAAGGATAGGATCATTTGTCAACTTCAACACATTAGGCATTTCCAACATAGAAAGGAAAGGTAATTGCGGATTGAAAGGAATTCCAGGCCATTGATAAAGACCAGTATTGGGATTCCAAATAGATTGGGATAAATTATGCCCCCATATGTTCTGTACCGAAGGATTTTGTCCATATGGGTTATAAGTCTGATAGTTCTTCCCACACATCAGTTGAGGACCAAGATATTGATTCTGAGCGAACCATTGAGGTCTTGTCTAAGCAACATATAGATTTTGTTGCAGAATGTAAGCAGTGCCTTTAGGCACACTGTATACCACCTAGGATTGACCTTGAGGAATGTAAATAACGCCTTGGGTGCACTATATACCACCTGATATTTACCTTGAGGAATGTAAGTGGCACCCAGGGGCGCACTATATACCACCTAAGATTAACCTTGAGTAATTCAAGTGGTGCCCTAAGGCTGAACGGGTTGCCCCTGGGGTGCAGGTTGACCCGGATGCTGTGGTTGGACAGACTGTCCCTGCGGAGGAGGTTGGCTTAGATGCTGAGAGCCACCGGGTTGCCCTTGTGGAAGAGGTTGCCCCAATGGTTGGGATGGGCCATGTTGCCCCTGAAGACCAGGTTGAACCGGTTGAGCAATAGAGGGTTGACCTTGTTGTACAAAAGTTGGGCCTTGTTGAATGTAAGGCTGGTGTTGTTGCACAAAAGGTTGTCCCTGTGGTGGATATATTTACCCCCCGGGAACATAAGATGCTCCCTGTTGAACATAAGGTTGACCAACAGGACCGTAGGGTTGTCCTTGTTGGATCGAATGCTGTCCCTGAAAGGGTTGTCCTTGTGGACCATAAGGTTATCCTTGTGGACCATAGGGTTGTCTCTGTTGGACCAAAGGTTGTCCCTGAAAGGGTTTTCCTTGTGGACCATAGGGTTTTCCCGGTATGTACGTGAATTAGTTGGGGTCAATTGGAGGCAAATAGATGGGATTTCCATATTCTTCATGATGATATGGAGGATTAATAGGAGCTTGCGGCTGTTGAGAACCCTAAGGGGTGTAATTCTAATGCTGAATGGAAAACATGTATTGATCAAACGTCAAACCTCCAGGAATTGAAGTAGAAGCGATAGGCGCACTACCAGTTGGTTGGATTCCTAAAACGTGAGGCTGTGATCCACTCACGGAAGGCCCAATGGGTATCTTGGAAGTGACAGGAACTAACTGACAAACAACAAAATATGATGACAATGAGTGAGACATACTAACAACCGGTGCTGATGAAGCCACATAGACAGTGGGCTGAACAGGGACAGATGTAACAATCGTCGATGTCATGGGAGTCGAGGGTGATGCCCTTGATACCGTGACAAACGAGCTTCCCGAGGGGGTTGATGTACCTGACCATATCAGGTTTTGTTACAATGATGCAACACCAGAAATGATCTGACCCAACATACGATAACTGGTCAGGAGATATAACATCCGTGAGGAAGGTTGACCCGAGACATAAGGAGAACTCTCTTGAGGGAGTTGATAATATCCCGTAGAAACATAAATCTCTTCACTACTGATGGGAATCTAAGAATCCATGTCGGATTAAGCCATGGTATCGTCGAAAAGGTGATGAGCAGTGGAAAGTAAATATGGTTCCGAAGTAAGAGGAGGGAACTCTTCCTCGTTTCTAAAACTATCCCAAGCGTCCTGAGGTTGCCAATTCATATCGAATGGCTCCTCAAGAGGAGATCGGGTAGGAAGAGGTAAGATACTCGAAAGAATAGACTGCCAATAATTAAAAGGCCTAGTGGGCTGAGGTGCACCCGAAGAGACTTCAAGAGAAGGATCTCCACTATGAGGTAATGAAGGGGACGAAGAAACTGGTGGTTTCGCCACCGTGACTTTGTCTCAAAAACAGGAGAGAACCGAGATAACCAATGCGAGGCTTCAAGACCAAACGCTAAGGAATTAATTAAGAACAAGGCAAGAAAATATCTTTAATGTGCATGTGATCGTAGGCAATTGATTTTATGACATTGAAACAAAACTCCACCTTTTCATATTTTAAGAGTAAAGAAATAGGCAAAAGGTGACTCTAGTCACTTTCAGGTTGAACGAGTGTGAAAGGACAAGTGCTCGATGATATTTTCAATTTTAGGGAGTCACAAAAAGACCAAAATGACTACTCAAGAAATCTAAGCAAGATGGTGTGCCAATTTTCTGTGAACTGCAATATACACCTTGATGATCAAATGAAATAGAAATGAACAAGGACTTGACGTACGTGCAGGCAGTCTCCCCAAATGTTGTGTTTGGTGTATCATGGTTACACAGCGATAGACTCAGCTTCCTATGGATAAAGTATTGAAACCTATGAGGGTCTCCCTTTATCTACTTGACAGTATGGGGAACACAAGTCTGTGCTAGCACTGTCTAATGCCAAGTGGAAAACGACAACTACTAGTTTTAATGACGCTGAAACATGTCACTAGCCTAGACCTCTAAAATGCGAGATTTAGGTTTCAATGCTTGCTTAGGTTGATTGAATTCATTTTAAATTTTATCTTGAATTAATGTTGCAATTTCAAGGCCTTACCAATTGTAATCTTGAATCCTTAATGCACAACTATATGCGAAATAAAATCATTCCAATTCGATGAACAACTAGCTAAGAGAGGGATAGTGATTCATGACAAAGTAGAAATCAATTGAATACAAGAAGAAATTTTCCTAATGCATCTAAGACAACCAAAGTAGAAAACGAAAAGCTCTTTCCGTGTTCACTAAAAAGCTACTAATGCAAAAGAATGTTTTTCATTTTCAAACTAAGAGAAATAATGCAAATTTTGTCCGTTTAGATGAATGAGAAGCAAAATGCACTACTACACTAAATGAAAAAACATAAACTAGTTTTGAGAAATTCAAATGAAATGATCTAAAATAAATAGATCAATTTAACACGAATATCAAACACACTCAAAACATATATGCATTCCTTCAAGCAAAAGAGGGCTTTCAAACCGATTCAGTGAGTAATGTAATCTATGCTCAAGGTGACCGATGGACAGCTAAATGAAATCCAATTTGATCATTCAACAACCCAATGACACATAGAAATGAGAGAAAAACTAAAACAATTAGTCAAAAAACTGAAATGATAAAGGCCAAATTGACTCAAACTCAACTCAGAAGGTTAAGTGAGTAGGGAGCAGAACAAGCAGCACACGACACCTAGAAAACCTAGGATGAAAAACTCCACTAATCAGATAAGAGGTAAATAGTTGAGAAGAACGCTATAAGAGAGTCAAAGAAATTCCATTGGACCAATTGAAAAATGAAAATCCAACCTAGAGGCAAGAGAAACTGACAAAACTTAGGAAAAAGGCTAAAATTTTAACCTACAAGATTCAACGCGTCTGTCAAGCTGTAATAAGCGCTAAACAGAGGTTGGCGCCCCTGTGACAAAGGAAACAAGTGCCAATCGGATCAACTATTCAAGCAACAACAATGTCGAGCTAGAAAACTATGGAAAAAATAAAAAACCACTGAGCAGAGGTTAGACTTGACACTCTGAGGCTGAATTTGATGGCTGAAAATAGTCATATGGGCAAAACAAAGCAGAAAAATGATGATACGACCAAATTCGACTCAACAAGAAAAACATTAAATGAACAATGAGAGACAACAAACACACTGATCCCTATTATGGTCATCAAATTGTTGAGCAGGTAAATCCTCTCTGCGGACAAAGGCGATCCCTTTAGCCTTGGTGTGGTTGTAGCAACAAAGTAACGAGCTGGACTTTCAAACTCCTAGCTTATAAATGAAAACGAGTTAGGATAGATGGCCTACCTTGGTACAACACTTTTGTTGTCATTTGCAACAACGATCTGCTAATATTTGTCTTCACACCTCGCGGTATTTCAGTGGTAATGTCCACGTACCTACACAAGGATCAAGTGAACGGTGACAAAATACAAAGACGTATTTTCATTTATAGTTATTCGATTGGTCAAGGAGAATAATTTTTTTTTACAAATTATCGAACACAAAATTGGACCAAAAAACCAGTATTGTATTAATGATAGAGAAAATAATTTTACAACCTTAAAGCCTTGACATTGCAGCCTCCTTCGACGGGTTCAGTTAAGCTCATCTCAAGCATTCATCGGGGATCAGACTTGGGGAAGAAATGGGCCTAAAATCTCTCTCGAAAATGGATTTATATCTGCCTTATTCTTCACACCAGCTATAGTAAGGACTATTCAGCTAGCTAAAACCATGTGAGAAGGATGTATTTATAGGAGAGGAGGAGGTGGTTCGGGATCCTTCATAAGGTGGAAGGGAGGCCTTTTCCTTTGGGGAGTTGCTCAATTATAGGAAAAAAGAAGCCAAAGGAAGGACTTTGACGTTATTCAGTCGAACAAACCATGATTAATCTGATCACGAAGTGGTTAGGAATGGAAAATTTGTTTATATTTTAAAAAAATTTCCAAAAACAGCTTGGTGCGGGTAGTCCATTGAGACAGAGCGCCAATGGGTGCAAGGCTATAACTACCTACTAACGCCAACCCAAAATCATATATTTTTGAGAGCCTGCTTATGAATGATCAACAGAGGAAATGTTCTTGACATCCCAAGGGATGCAATGACACTTTTTTCAAGGTATGAAAATACACAGAAGTCACTGAAATGGTACTCCGATGTTCAGGATGGGGATTGCAGGGACGGTGACAAAATACTATGTAACACTAAGTCTGGGTCAAATATTCTTAGTGAGTAGAGAGATAGGTTATTCACTTGCAGTTTGTGCTCTATTGAGAAAAGAAATTGTAATCCATCACTATTCATCATATTAATGTAAGCATGCAAAGGGGTTTTTAGTAGATTGCTTTCTCTTGGAAAAATACTATGTGCATGTGTGTTATTTTCCATGTTTGTGATTGATGTTCAAAATTGTGAATTGAATTCGATAGAGTAATATAGTAGGTTTTTTATTGCGATTTTTTATTAAAACTTCATGAGAAATTGAAAATATACATCACAATTTATACATTGTATTAGAGTAGGGTTCACATTAGAGCAGGAATTTTGAAGTTGTTTCTTGAGAGAATCAAATTTGCAGTTCAGTGCAGCAGGATCTCTTCAGAGTTGAGAAGATGACCTTTAATGAGTTGAGGTTAGAGTATGCTTTGGAAGGCATCTCTAATTTCATCACACAGAAGGATTGCATGGATGTGGTATTGGATGAAAATGGATTGCTAGAATACATCAAGACAAATGTTGCAAAAACCATAAGCATATGTTTTCAAAAACCTTTCTCAATGGAAGAAAGATGTAGCTAAGGTAAGGAGAATAATATTGGATGAATTATGGGATCAAATTTTCTTAAATATCCATGGAAAAGAAACTAAGTTCACAATGTGGAAAGCACTAATAGAATTATTCAAGAACAATATTGAACATAGGAAGCTAGCGCTCAAGAATAAACTTTGAAATATCAAGATGTAGAAGAATGAAACTATTCCACAGTATCTGAGCAGGTTCAAAGAAGTTCGTGATGAATTTGTTGGGGTCTGTGTTAATGATACAGAAGATGACTTGGTAAGCCTAGCCCTTCTAGGCCTTCCGAAGAGTTGGCATAACTACCAATATTCTATGAACAGGAGGGAGAAACTACAAAATCAAGAAATCTTATGGTATGATTTGGTACAGGAAGAGATAGTGCAGAATAACAAAGATGGGAATTTATCCAAGGGTGAGGATGAAGAAAAATTTTCATTGGTTGGAAAGGGAAATAAGGGAAAATGGAAGAAATCTCAAGCCAAATGAGAATCCAACCAAGGGGGAAAGAAGAAAGATTTGTCAAAAATTAAATGCTTCAATTGTTACGAATTCAGGCACTATGCCACGAAGTGTCCACACAAAAAGGAAATAAATAAGACCTTAGGAGGAGCAGTGAGTGAATATTTGGCTTCATAATTCGAGCTTGAATTTACCCTTATCGTATGCATGGCAAGCACAGTGATGGGGACCATGTGGTACTTGGAACTAGGTGCATCGTTCCACATGACATGGTGTAGATATTTTTTCATTTAACTAGAGGAGAAATATCTCTAGATGCACATCGAGCTAGGGGATGATGGAAGGTATAGCACAGACGAGATTGGTACAATCACCTTTCAGAGGGAGTCAGGATCCCCTCTTAGGCTAAAGTATTTCATGTTCATTTCGGGTCTAAAGAAAATGATCATATTTGTTGCCAGTTTGGAAGACTATGGTTGTGATGTGATCTTCAGAAAAAGAAAGGATTTTATGAGACAAATAGACATAGTATAGTTCAAGTAGATTGAGTGATCAAATTTGGATCAGGACCTAAGTGATAGCTCAAATTTCAAAGTGTTCAAAAGTGTGCCGAAACTAAGAGACCAAATAGATCTCGTCTTCCTAATTTCGATGTCGTGAATGGTTTGAAAAACTGACACTGTATGAAGAAGTTATCGCATTTTGAAAAGTCCAGTAAACTGCAAATTTCGACAGTTGACTAGGGTTGACTGGGCATTTGAATAGTCAGCAAAATTTTTTTTCCAAGGAATATTCCCCTAGAATATTTCTTCCGAGCCAATTAGATGTTGAAAAGTGTTGCAATTTAATTTGGTATAGGGTTTGGAGGAGCCAATCAGGAGGTGCCACGTGGCCAGCCCTGAGGCTGCCACGTGGCCCTTGAACTGCATGTTAAAATTTTGAGGTGAGGTCGCAGGAGTCAAACTCTAGACCTCTGGAAGAGCAACCATATGAAAAACCGCCCGGGCTGCACGAGTAGGTCTTACCAACATAGTTCACGGGTTAAAGTTAAGGTTGATGAAAAAACGTGTTTGGGGGTTGGGACCGCCAGCAGTCCCGTGGGTGGTCACATTACAACATTTAAATCCGTGCAGAATTTGTTACAACCAACAATTCACAAACCTCACAGCATTTATGTTAAGTTTTGTCACATGCAATGGTTAGAACGAAACCTCCGCACGGATTAAGTTAACCGCCCTTCAAACTGGAGTTCCAACTAGAGTTTTAACTTGGAGTTCCACTAACCATCACGTCGAAGACCATGGTTTTGGGTTGGCATGTGGCCAACCCAACCATTAAGTTAAATGCGATGGTTAGTTCTGGCAGACTTTTAGTCAGCGTTCTAATTATTGTGGAAATTCTGGTTTGGGGTTGGCATGTGGCAAGAGGATAAGAAGGAAGAAGGCTTAAAGCATCCTCCTTACCCAAAGGACCTCAAGGAAACCCTTGAAGCACAAGAGGGATTTTTTGCAAAAGAGGTTGCTTGAAGAAGAGATACAAGCTGCAGAAAAGAGCTTGAATCTACAGCCAAATTGTTAAGAAGCTCTGTAAATTGTTTTTGAAGCTTTGTGAATTGTTTTTGAAGTTATTTAACTCATTTACATAATGATGTCAAATTCATCAAGTGAGGTTTCTAAATCCTCCTCCTTTACAAGCCTCTTTGATAAAGAGATGAAGCATGACTTCTACATCCTGAAGGATATGGTACAAAGTCTGTATGAAGATGTAAGGGAAAGCACTAGACTTCATGAGAAATTGGTTGCTATGAAGCAAGAGAAAGAAGGATTTCTTCAAATAATGCATGAGATGGAGATGAAGCTCCATCATGCCAAAGAGGCCTTAACTAAACACATGCTTGAAGCAGAGGTAAATCACTCAAATTTGTCTTTAATTTCCTCTTCAGATAGATGTGTAGGTTCATTTGAAAAACACACTAGAGGTATAGGGTCCAAATTGATGTTAAAAATGGGTTATGAAGGCAAGGGTCTAGGCAAAAATGCACAAGTCATGATTGAGCCTATTATGGTTGAGGAAATGCCTAAGAAGTTTGGTCTAGGATATGTTTAATCTTATGGCAAAAATTCTATAGCCATGAAGGCACTTGAGACAGTTCCAAGAAGAACTTTTATTGCAAGTTCAAACCCACAAACATGTCAAGTTTGTATCCAAGATGAATGCCATTGTTTGAAGCCTATGTTGCAGCAAGATGTTTGTAGACATTCAACTTATGGTGAGTAAGAGAGTTCTGACAACTATCAAGACATGAACACTAATGTTGGTCCTCAAAAGAGAGATGGAACCTCTTCAAGTTAATCTCCTCAAGAAGGTAAAAACTATGGACATGAAAAGAAACATTCGAGGTATAATTCTTCCCATAGTCAAGTTGTTTATGATTATGTTAAGCATGAAAAATCTGCATGCATGAATGGAAGAAAGAGTTGTTGTTCCTATTGTGGTTTGTGTAACCATGAAGTTTCAAAATGCTGGAAGACAATGAAGGCATACAGGAAATAGTCAAAGCGAAGGCGACTTGAACAAAAGATGCAAAATATTTGCACACATTGTCAGAAGAAGGGACATTTAATTGCCCAATGTTGGACATTGCATCCTACCAATCATCCTAAGAATTTGAAGCAAGAGGATAAAAATACTGGCGAGAATGGAACCAATATTCCATCATCAATGCGAGTCCAGATGATTCACAAGAAGAAGATGTTCAACAGGAAATATCGCCATGGAAGTGGCTTGGTAAGAAGTGGTTTGATTTCTTGACCCAGTAAGACATACATTCCGTTGTACATATGAAAATGTATTCAGTTGTTAATGTTGAAAAATTACGTTTGTATGAGCCACCTTTGATCAATGATCAAGGAAGTGATGTTCAAATACCTTCTATTGAAGATTTCTCGCTAGAATTTCTGGATGAGCTCAAAGAAGATACAATTCTTGACAGGAGGACAAGAGTATCAAAGAGGGGAAGTGTTGACTATCTTTGAGTTGGGGCTCAAAGGAACTAAGCCAAGCAAGGCAAAGTGGATGGAGGTTGGAAAGGTGAGGGAGCTACACCCTCATCTATTGAACATGTAATCAAGTCTTTTGGGGTCCAAAATATTCCCAATGGGGAGGAGTGATCAGATTTGGATCCGGACCTAAGTGATAGCTCAAATTTCAAAGTGTTTAAAAGTGTGCCAAACCTAAGCAACTGAATAGATCTCATCTTCTTGATTCCGGTGCCACAAACAGTTTGAAAAACCGACACCATATGAAGAAGTTATCACGTTTTGAAAAGTCCAGTAAACTACAAATTTCGACAGTTGACTAGGGTTGACTGGGAATTTGAACAGTCAGCAAACAAAAATATTCTAGGGAATATTCCTGTGATATTCTTCAAAATATTCCCCTAGAATATTCCTTTCGGGCCAATTATATGTTGACAAGTGTCGCAGTTTCATTTGGTACACGGTTTGGAGGAGCTAATTAGGAGGTGCCACGTGCCCAGCCCTAAGGCCGCCACGTGGCCCTTGAACTGCGTGTTAAAATTTTGGGGTTAGGCCGTAGGAGTTGAACCCTGGGCCTCCAGTAGAGAAACCACAAAAAATATCGCCCGATCTGCATGAGTATTTCTTAACAACATAGTTCACAGGTTAATGTTAAGGTTGATGAAAAAACATGTTTCGGGGTTGGGACCGTGCCAGCGGTCCCGCAGGTGGTCACATTACAACATTTAACTCCTCGCTGCAGTTGTTACAACTGATAGTTCACAAACCCCATAAAATTTATGTTAAGTGTTGTCACATGAAACAGTTAGAATGAAACCTCCGTGCAAATTAAGTTAACCGCCCTTCAAACTGGAGTTCCAACCAGAGTTTTATCCCAGAGTTCCGCTAACCATCACGTTGAAGACTGCAGTTTGAGGTTGGCATGTGGCCACCCCAACCATTAAGTTAAATGCGATGGTTAGTTCTAGAGGACTTTTAGCCAGTGTGCTAATTATTGCGGAAATTCCTATTTTAACTCCAGTTAAAGCATAAGTTCTCCACTTTTAGTGGAGCTTTCCTAGGTGTAACTGGGAAAAAGAGTAGGAGACTCAATTTTTGACCATTATGAGTGAATGAAGAGTCATTAATAACTAATTAGAGAATTATGGAGCCATTGGTGAGGTTTTAAAATCCATCTGAGGAATTCTGAGCATGATTTTGCTTCAGAGAAGTTCCAAGGGCCACTAGGGCCACCAGGAGCCAACATGAGAATGAGGCCTAGCCAGGGTAGCCAGAGACCATTCTCAGCAAAAAAATAGTCTATTATGACTATCTTGAACCTTATGAATGCAATGGTGGGGTTTGTAGAAGAATTTTGAGACTTCTAAAGGCCTAGATGCTACAGGGAAGTTTCAGTGAGCCTAGAGCCATAGGGTCCCACCAGGTGTTGGAGGCTAAACCAGAGCAGCCAGAGGCCAATTTCAGCAAGTGAATAGTCATTTCTGACTAATTTTGACATTCTAAATACATTGGAGGGATTTTAAGAGCCATTTTGAGACTTCAAGAGCCAAATAATCCACAAGGAAGTTTCAGGGAGCCCAGGGCCACTAGTGGATGGAGGCCTAGATTGGGGAGCCATAGCTCATTTTGAGAAAATGAACGGTCTATTTTGGATGACTGATATGTGATGGAGACAATAGAAAAGGTTCCAGGGATAGAAGAGGACTTATAATAGAGTTTGTGCCACGGAGAAGCTCAAGGAAGCTTAAGGACATCGAAAGAAGAGGTCAAGCCCAAGGGAGCCTAGGTCCATTTCCAGATAGTTAGCAGTCAATCTAGGGGTATGATGGTCTTCTAAACCCATTAGTATAGTTAAAATAACCATTGGATTTGAGTAGCCACTTGTAAAAGAAAATTTCCATCTTAATCCCAAAGAGCCAAGTCAAATGACGAAGGCTTAAGGAGACGTAGCCCAAGACATGTGGGTGAAATCCTTTATTAAATTGGCTGTTATGTGTTTACGATTAATTTGCTGCAAATTATTGTTGTTGTACATAATTTTTATTAGCATAAAAAAATGTTTAACTCCTCACATATAAAGCATTAAAACAATTAAAAACACATACACCTGATTCAAGTATGAAATTCCACACATGCATGTATAAGAAATATCTTAATTTTTTTTAATTGAGTGGGAAGTGCTTGCATAACATAACAATTCAGCCACCCATTTCGTATCATTTAGGTTCATGTGAAGAAACTGTATAAGCTAGATCTGAAAGACTGTGCTGCATTAAGCACTAAGGCGAAGAAAGTGCATAGCTGCAATGCCGGTGAAATTTGGCACAAAAGAAAACCATTTTCATCATGGTGCCCTAAATATTATGCATCAAATAACCACTGGCATCCCTAAGGGAGCACTTGAGAAACAATATGTATGAAAAGGATGTACCTTGGAGAAGTACACAAAATCCACATTCCATGATCGAGACAACAAAGCACATGCAGTCTTGGAAATGATCCATTATGATGTTGTAGGTTTTAACCCTGTATAGAAATTATCTGCAAATGAATTCTTGAAAACAAAATATAAACAATAGTGAGAGAATAAAACATAAAACATATATACATTAATATTTTTCCCCTGGATCCCAAATTGAGACTATCGACTTGATTTTTCATTATATTCTTTTTAGTGTTACAACACACACATATATATACATGCCTAACATTCATAAACCCAAATCCATTAAAATTTGATTAGAACATAACCGTAGTTCCCTTGACCAGATCTACAAAATACCAGGGGAAGAAAATTCATGCCCCAAAACCATGTGCAGACCCATGCACAAAACCATAGGCGGGTCCGCCCACCTAAAATAGGGACCGATTTTTTTTTCCCGGGGCGCTGCCCTAGACCCTGTGTAAGGGGCTACCTGCCCCCTACAAACCCCTGGACAAGGGGGGCTACCACCCCCTTGCTACGCCCAACGCAAGAAAAGGGGAACTACCACCCCCCTATGCCCCCCCTGCTGCACCCGATGCAAGCAAAGGGGGACTGCCGCCCCCCTCTTGCCCCCTACATCGCGCCTGCTTCTAGTTGTGGAGAACTTAGTCATTGTTCCAACCATGCAATGCCCATTGTTTCTATACATGAGAGAAATTCTCAGTGCTCATAGACTTCGTCAATGCATCTGCAAAATTATTCAAAGTGTTCACCTTTACCATCAACACCTTTTTATCCTCAACCATATCTCTAACAAAGTGATATTGAACATCAATATGCTTTGTCTTTGAATTTTAAGCAGGGTTCTTAGCCAAGAAAATTGCACTTTGGCTATCACAGTCTATCCTTATAGCTCACTGAACCAACCCCATACTTGAACAAAATCTCTGCAACCAAATTGCTTCCTTGCTTGCATGAGTGGTTGCCATGTATTCTGCCTCTGTATTTGAAAGAGCCACTACAGATTGTATTTTACTCATCCAAATGACTATACCACCAAATAGGCTAAACACATACCCACTTGTAGATCTTCTTTGGTCCAAATCTCCAGCCCAATTTGCATCAACAAAACCAAAGATGTTCAAAACTCTGTCCAATCTTGGTCTTCCATGGTAGCACAAACTATAATCACTAGTGCCACACAATTATATGAAAACCCACTTCACTACTGTCTAATGCTCTTTCCCTGGTTTTGACATAAACCTGCTCAAGACTCCCACTGCATGTGCAATGTATGGTCTAGTACATACCATTGCATACATAAGGCTACCCACTGCACTTGCATATGGAACATGGGAGATATCCTCCTCTTCTTGTTATGTCTTGGGGCACTGTTCAATAGATATATTTACACCTAGAAGAATAAGAACTTTCACCGGTTTACTACCCTACATATTGAAACTCTACAATATCGACATACTTCCTCTGGTTTAACCAAAGTTTCCTCTTTATCCGATCTCTCTTAATTTCCATACCCAAAATATTATTTAATTAATTATTAATTATTTAATTTTCATTTAACTAATTTACAAAACTACTAGATTCAACGCTCGAGCCACCTGGCCACTAGAATAATCTTAAGCACATATTAAACATATCTAGGATGGTGCAAGTATAACGTAGTGGGAGGAGATTAGGGGGGGCTTAATACTTATATTATAAGGTGAAGAGGGGACCACCCTCCTCCACGTGGTCCCTCCTCTACCTTCCTTCCTCCCATACATCACATATAAATTCAAACTGCCTCCGTAACTTCTGCTTTTGTTTGATTTTATAATATCTAACTTTAATTTATTTGTTATATTATTTAATACAATGTTTTATATTATGTTATTTAAATTTTAGATTTTGTTTTAATATTTTAGTATTTTATTATATATATATATATTAAAAATATAACTTCAATAAAAAAACCTAATTGTATTTTTGAGTGCTTTTTGAGACCTATATTTTTGAGGGATTTATTTTGAGTTTTATTAAGCCAAATGAGACTTAGGATGGATAATTATAAAGCTAAAATCATGGATAATAATCAAGAGGTACTAAATAAACCTAATTTGAAGATTTAATATGCCAAAAAATCAACAGAAGTTGGAGTTACAAATTTGCAACTAAAAATGAATTTGGGAATTTGTTTTGGAAGAATTTGATTGACTGAGACTTTTGGCTATTGCAAATTTATTTGAGTTAGTCCTCTTGAGCCAAAGAGATCACTCCAAAGATTAATGAGAAGCACACATTTCTTATATTTTATTTATTTAATCCAATTTTAATTGAAGAATTTGTTTTCCCAAATTTGGTATTTTGTATTTTCATGTGCATTTTTAATTGGTTTTTTGCAGAAGATTTGTTGGGGAGGGTGAGAAAAAGGACTTGGAGCAATGAGGTTGATCCAACAAAGGGGAAAAATAGGTTTTGCAGCTCCAAATTTGATGGATCAAAACTGTTTGCAACAACTCTCCATTTTTGGATTCATTTTTGTGATTATAAATTATATTTTAGAAGAGGAAGGGTTCCTCTTTTCTGCAATTTTGAGACTCTTAACACTTTTGTAAGTAGAATTTGAGTTGTAGATAGAGAGAGAAATTAGATCTGAGTTGCTTGGGGATTTGTTTTTCAAGATCTAGTCCTTTTCTTTGACGTAGAGCTTGCACTATTGTAGCTCTTTCTTTCAACAACAAAGCTAATGAATTTGAAAGGATTGTTGGAGATCTATTGAGAAATAGAGCAAAGGAAATCATGTTTTATCATATTGTATTCAAATACTTTTATTTGTCAATGAAAATTTTATTCTTTTAATAGCAGATCTGATTCATATCCTACTCTTTTTTTTTTATATGAGGATGATTTTCTTCTAAATCAGCTATATGATCTCATGATTTTATAGATATGAACTTTATTTATGATTTTCTCTTATGATTAATCAAATTTATGAGTAATTATTTACTCATAAATTTATCATTTAAAATAGATTTAATTGTCATTGAATTGTATAAACTATTTCTACATTTTAATGGCTCATATTTCATTTTTTTAATCCCTAAACAAAGGATGTTTTGAAATTATAATAGTGGTTGTTAGAACTTCTTCAACAATTTTATGTTCATCATAAAAGACACATGTTAAATTCTAAATTCTTTTAAATCATTTTGCTATTGATTTGGATAAAATATATATCTGATTCTAATCAAGATAGGATATATTAGATTTCCTTTCTGTTGTTTTCATCTTAGAGTATATTTGCATTTATAATTAAGCCATTGCATTTTAGAAGTCTCCTTATGAAGGAGAAATATTAGAGGTGACTTGGTCAAGCCCTCAATTCAAATTAAGGACCATTTTATTGCAAGAATGCAAAAATAAGGTAAGTTCGATTTCCTCTTCTTATTGATTGTAAATTAGAGACATCGTAAGTCAACAGGGAGAGTGAGGGGGGTAACTGGACCCAAAGAACTAGTCAAAGCCATCATTACAGCCAAATAAGAGTTTGATTTGGGACTCTGACTGGGTGATCTTCCCAAATGTTGATGAGGTCATTTTTTCCATAAACACAACCTCATTCCAGTCCATTCAACACTGCTCAGTTGATTCTCTCAAGGAGGATGGACTTGAAGTAGATATTACTACAATATTTATCAATTATCTATTAGTTGTATTGATGTTGTCATTCGAAATAATAGGAAACCCACTATTACTCCAATTGGAATGCACTTGTTTCAACTTTGTATCCATAAACAACTTCTCTTTCCATAGAAGAACAATCCATAATTTTTCGAGTTTAGTACCTTTTAACCCTAAGTGCTTCATTCACAAATCTAACTATGCCTTGTGAATATGGGGCATGAAATACATTGAAGGGAATCAACTAAAAAAAACATGGAAATATTTGAATATGGTATTTTAAAATGTCAAATTACATTATAAATTTTGAGAGAATATTCCATATTAGTATATGAAAATGTCAAAATTATAAAAAAATGGGCTTATCTGGAAAGCTCCAACACTTCAAATTCTTCTAATTATTCTCCTCTTCCACATCAGTCACCACCATCCACGTTGTCCTTTGGAACGTCATCTATTATGTTTACTAATTAATCATAAGAAACATCACAAATAGAATAACTAGCACTTCCATGCTTCACACCAATCAAAAGGGTAACATAACCTCCCATAATTGACCCAAGAAACCCTTTCTCACCCTCAACCAAAAAAAAATATCATTGATTGAAGATCCAAGTGAGGGGTTAGCCATTAAGAATTCAGGAGTCTCCAAGCCACCATCTTCAGGATTCACATCCCACTACTTTGAAGTTGTGTTTCTATAATAATCCTTTGATTGAGGGATAAGGCAAAAAAATGAGTTGATGAAAACATCTTCTCCTTTTGTTAATGCTATTTTTCTTATGTTTTCTGAATGGATGTGCACATAATTTATCCAGTTCCTCTCTACTTCTGAAGAGATGACAACTTGTGAAATATATCTTGTCGCAAACGTTTGCTATTTTAAAATTCGAACACCATACTATCTCTACCTTGCATAGGATTCATAGTTCCCCTGTTCTTGAGCTAATTTACATTTCCAAATGCGTCACTACATGCGATAAAAAATATAATTTTTTTATTTATTTCCAAGAGGTCCATTGAATCTAGAAAATAAATTACTAAATGTTTTTCTAAATCTGTTAGCAACCTTCTTGTCTTTTTTTGGAGCATTCTGTTTACCGCCAGACTTAGCCAAGCCTCATCAAAGTGCTTTGGGTTCAAGGTATAGGCCAAAAAAATTCAAATGGGTATTTTATTTTAATTTTTGCACCATCTAATGATAATTAAATCCTTTATGGTACCATACAAAAGAGGGCCCCACTCTTCAGGAACCTACTAAATTTTTCCATAATATGATCTATGTTGATATAAATGTCTCCAAACATCGACATATATTTATCAAACAACTACAAAAAATCAGCTAGTGGTTACAATATGGAAATAAACAAAATTTTACCTGATCAAGCCACATCAATAATTATAGTCTTGATGTGCATTTATTTTTTCAGTTTGTATCTTATCCTTGTTTTCCACTATGGAATGAGCACCATGGAAAATAAATCTTCCTTTATGTACCATAGGTGTTGAATCATTACATAATGGGAAGCAAATTTTCTTTCCCCAACTTCAAATGTTATATCTCGTCAAATTGTCTAACATCTCTTGTGCATGTTAATGGTTTGTGATACAAATTTGGATTTATTTTACTTCTCGGATTTTTTTTCATCCATTCAACTTTGACAACTACCTTTGAAAGCAAGATTCAAACTATGAATTAAAGTTTGGGTCCAAAAAAAATGGCCATACCTAGACTTAATAATTACACTAACTGCTTTGTAGGAATGTGCATTTCCTTCATTTAGTTACACAATGTTTGATGGGACCGTGACGTCAATTTTTTTTCAAAAATGTAGAAAATCCACAGATTCAACTGATATTGTAATATGCTAAAATAAAATACTTGAATCTATTCTAAAAATTGTGGAAACCAATTACGATCGCATAATCACATGAACAAGAAAGAGAAATAATTTCATTCTCACAACACAAATATGTATCAGGGGAAAGTATCAGCTAAACAAATCGCTATTTGTATATTGAATTAGGTCAAGAATATGAAACAACACAATGCTTTTATCAGGATTGATCCCATCAATTATGGTCCGATACTTAACCAATTTCCTGCCTCTTGGTTGCTCAACCTTTCTTACACATTCCTTGGGGAATTGAGCTCCTATTAACTAGGAAATTACCGAGAATTAATTGTGTAATTCATCCATGGTGTCCTGCTAACCTCATGCATGACCTATACAATTTTCTAAGTAAACTTATTTTCACTAGCTCATCTATCAGCTATAACTAGTTAAACTAGCTCATTTATAAGCTAGAACTAGTTAAACTAGCTCATATATCAATTAGAACTAGTTAAATTGATTTTAACTCAAATAATTAAGTTAAACAATTACAACTCAAAATAAACTGTAACTAGACGCTCTAAAGCTTAGAGTTAACTCTACATGCCTCCAGTTTTATCCCCAACTCGAATTGATTGAGCTAACTAAGTCTTCCTTACTCGGTTAACTCTTACAAGTTGTCATGTGATGTGGAATTACAATTTCCTTATAAATTAATTAAGATAAAATTAAATTAGAAGCCTTTTCATGTTGCCAATTTCAACACTCCCTCTCAAAAAGAAGGGGATTGTCTGCTACCCCGATCCTGCCTCTGTGTAACCTGAATTTTCCTCTTGACAGTGCCTTTGTCAATATGTGTGCATCATGCTCCTCCATGGGAATATAATCTAATGACATAATACTCCTATGTACACAATCTATGAGATGGTGATACTGGATATAAATATGCTTGGACTTGTCATGAAAAACTGGATTAACTGAGAGTTTAATGCAACTTTGGTTATCACAATAAATCATTGTCGGATCCATCTATCGACCAAACAAGCCAAAAAGTATCTTCCTCGTCCATATGGCCTCACATATTTCCTGACTGTATACCATGTACTCTAACTCTGCTGAATTGATTGCAACTGATCTCTGTTTCCTGTTGTATTAGGAAATTGCTGTTGATCTAATGCTAAAGATGCCCCTTGATGTGCTCTTCCAGTTAGATGGACTCCCTACCCAATCTACATCTGTGGAGACTTGAAGCTTCACTCCTTCTATCTATATGTACCATAGCCCAAACTCTGTACTGCCTCTAAGGTATCTCAACACATGCTTGCCTACCTTCCAAAAGAGCTTGGTAGGCTTAACCATAGCTTCACTAAGCTAGTTAACCACATAGCATTTGTCTGGTTGTGTGTTCACCAAATACATGAGTGAACCTACAAGTTTCATGTAGATGGTATCATATACTACTTCATCTGACGTAACATCCTCCTTCCTCCAGTTTCTTGCTAGAGGAGTCTCCATGGGTTTGTCGCCCTCCATGTGGAACTTCTTGAGAATCTTATTGGTAAACTTTCCCTGAGATACAAATAGCTCCCCATCTCTTTGCCAAATTTCCAATCCCAAGAAATAGTGTAAGAGCCCCATGTCCTTCATCTCAAATTCTCTTGCAAGATCCTCTTTGCAAGACTTTATGAGCCACTCATCACTTGTTAGTATAAAATCATCGACATAAAGTACAATTATCAAAAGTTTACCTTCTACCACAATATGATAAAGGTTTGTATCTGATTCACTCGTGGTGAATCCCAACCCGATGAAGTAGTTGTCGATATTGGTGTACCAAGCACAAGGTGGTTGCTTCATCCCATACAATGATATCTTGAGTATGCACACATCCGACACTTTGTCGAAGGTCTCAAAACCTTCTGGTTGCTCAATGTACACCTCTTCCTCAATCACCCCATTGAGGAAGCTTGTATTTACATCCATATGATGCATTTGGCATCCAGTCTATGCTGAGAGTGCAAGGATGGATCTGATTGATGAGTACCTTGTGAACGGTGCAAATGTATCATCATAATCAATCCCTCCACCTCAGAGAACCCTCTGGCCACAAATATGGCCTTGTGTTTCTCCACACTCCCATCTGTTGCCTGCTTCACCTTCTATATCCATCAGGATCCAGAAGTTACTTCCCCTCCGGTCTTCGGACAACTTCCCATGCATTGTTTCAGATAATGAAGTCATACTCCTCAACCATGGAATCAACAAAAAATGGTTGTTTGCACTGCTTCCTTGAAAGAGGATGCATCTATCTCTACACTCTCACTCATAGGAGCCATGTAGCCAGTGTACCACTATGGGGACCTTCTCTCCTTGCATTGTGGTTTGGGTGCTCCCAAATTTTCTCTAGAATCAAGCATCAACTTGTTAGTCTCTCTGGTCTGCTTCCTTCCATATATGGACGACTCTACATGAGTGGGTGCTTCCACTCCCTGTTCCTCTGCTTATGGCTGCTCCACATATTGAGGATATTATTTTGGAGCCAAGATCTCCTCAAATGCATGCAACTGAGGTTCCCTCTCAAGGGAAATTAACATGGCCTTATCTTCTTCAAATTTCACATCTCTTCTAACCACTGTCATCCTGTGTGCTAGAAAGTAGACCTGATAGTTGTGAGGTGTATCACTGTACCCCACAAATATTCCCAACTTAGTTGTTGGCTCTATCTTCTTCCTGGAATATTTGGTCACATGGAAATAAAATGATGAACAATTTTTTTAAAATGTGACACATTTGGTCTCTTAACTAAAAAATATTCCTGTGGTGTACTCATCCCAAGTATCTGATGAGGACTTATGTTCTGCACAAATACTGTTGTGTTGTATGCTTCATCCCACTTATGCAATGATAGACCCTAATCAAGAAACATCACTCGTGTTTCTCCCATAATATTTATGTTCTTCCTTTCTACAACCCCATTCTACTGTGGGTTATGAGGTGCTATCAATTCTCTTCGAATTCCTTCTGAAGCACAAAAGTTCTTGAATTTGTTTGAGACATATTATCCACCATTTTCGCTCCTAAGAGCCTTCACCTTCTTCCCTGTATGTTTCTCAACAAGTGATTTGAACTCACAATTATTTAATAATATCTGATATTTCTTTTGCATGAAGAAAATCCAACAGTTGCATGAAACATCATCTTCAAAAGTCACATAATACCTGTGTTTTGTTGTGGAAGTTGTCGAGAATGGTCCACACACATCTTAGTGAACTCTCTCAAGGATTGCCTTTCCTCGACTTTCCTTATCGTGAAATAATTCTTTGGTATACTTCCCTAATGTACACCCTTTTCATGTATCTTACTGTTCAAGTGCACCTTTGGGAAGTCCTGTAGAAATATGTTGCATGATATTCAAAGCACCACAATGTAGATGGCCTAATATTCTATGCCATAACTCACTGATGTCTTGGCTCTACACCTTCTCTGCTTTCGTGCTCAAGGAAACACAATCTTCTACATCCAATTTGTAGAGGTTCTTCACCTAAACCCCAATATTCTTCACCTGTCCCGTGGCTTTGTGATGAAGGAACACCTTTCCTTTGATAAATATCACATCATAGCCATGGTCTTCCAACATAACAACAAAAACCAAATTCTTCTTTAAACCAGGAACATACATGCCATCTTTTAATGTGAGAGGAGTACCAGACTACCTATAAAAGGTAATTGTACCTATGTCGGTAGCATTATACCTCCCATCATCTCCCATATTGATGTTCATTTGGATATCTTTCTCCTCCAAGCTACTAAAGTATTAGTTGTTGTCGGTCATATGGAACGAAGCTCCACCATCTAAATACCACACAAAACCCATCACCGATGACACCATGCATGTGATGAGGGTGAAATCCAACTCGAACTGTGAAGAAAGTGCTTCAACTGTCCCTCCTCCTGAGGGCTTCTTGCCGGTCTTCTTTTGCTGAAACTTTGTAGCATAGTGTCCAAACTCATCACAGTGAAAACATTCTACCCTTTCCCAGTCTCGCCTCTTTCCTTCTTGACTGGAATCTGATTTGGAATGGAATGCCTTCCATTTCCCTTTCTTCACATTTCCAGCTAAGGCATAATTCTCCTCATCATTAGTCTTTGATGAGGATCCATCTCTAGTGTCGCCAAATCTGTTCTTGTACCAAGTCGAACCACAATCGCTCCCACTCTGGTAGCTTCTCCCTCCCATTCACCAATCCTGGTAGATGTGCTAGCTCTTGGGAAGGCCTAGAAGTGTTAGGATTACCAAATCATCCCCAGAAACTGTCACATCAACACTTACAAGCTCATCTCGACATTGAGTGAACTTCGTCAAGTATTTTGGTGTCATGTTTCCCTTCTCCATCTTGATCTTTCTAAGCTTGTCCTTCACCACCAACTTCCTGTGGTCACTATTATTCTGAAACAGATTTGTTAAGGCCTTCCACATAGCATATGGAGTTTCCTTTCTATGGAGGTTAAAGAACATATGATCTCAAACTCCTTCTAACAAAATCCTTCTCGCCTTTGCTACATTCTTCATCCATGCATCAAGATATTGAGCATTTTCTGCTGTAGGCCTGCAAATATCACTATCTATGAATTCCTTCAGTCTGTTTTCCTCCAACACCACCTCCATCCTGTCCTTCCAACCTATGTAATTCAAACTAACCTCAAGGGCATATTCAAGTCTCAATCCACAGAAAGACATCATGATCTATTGCTGGTCCTAAAGAATAAATCTGCAATTTTGATTCAATTGGTGAAAAAAAACACTCGTGCTTCTCTTCTATAGTGATTCTTGCTTTGATACCATGTAGAAAATCCACATAGATTAAATTGATCTTGTAATATTCTAAAACAAAATACTTGAATCTATCCTATAAATTGTGGAAACAAATTACGATCACATAATCACATGAACAATAAAGAGAAAGAATCTCAATCACACAACACAAAGATATATCTGGGGACAGCCTCACCTAAAACCCCTGTTTATTTATATTTCAATAAGTCAAGAATATGGAACAATACAATTCTTCTCTCATGCTTGAGAGCTCTCTGCACTATATTTGACTGTCTCACTCTGATCCCAACAAGTATGGTCCTATACTTAACCAATTTCCTGCCTCTCAGTCGCTCAACCTTGATTACACATTCCTGAGGGAATTGAGCCACTATTAATTAGGAAATTCCAAGAATTGATTGTGCAATTCATCCAAGTCGTCCTGCTGACCTGATGCATGACCTGTATAGTTTTATAATTATACAACTAATAGTCTACTTCCATTTAAATCTAATCTCAACTGGGTCACTCTTAGAACTGGCATGCAACAACTATTTATTGAAAATTATCAATTATATGATTTATCATTGCATGTGAATTAAATCGGAATTAATTCACTCGACCTCTCACTAGCTCATCTATCAGTTAGAACTAGTTAAATTGATTTTAAGTCAAATAATTAAGTTAAACATTTACAACTCAAAATAAATTGTAACTGAACCCTCTAAAACATAGAGTGAACTCTACATGCCTCAAGTTTGACCCCCAACTTGAATTGACTGAGCTAACTAAGTAAACCTAACTCAGTTAATTCTTACAAGTTTTCAGTTGATGCAGATTTACAATTTCCTTTTAATTTAATTAAGGGAAAATTAAATTAGAATCCTTTTATTGTTGCCAAATTCAACAAACTGTCCATTTAACACTCCTCACTTGATTCTCTCAAGAAGGATGGACTAGAAGTAGATATTAATACAATATTTACCAATTATCTAATGGTTGTATTGGTGTTGTAATTAAAAATAATAGAAAACCCACTATTACTCTAGTTGGAAGTCACTAGTTCTAACAATGTCTCCATAATCAACTTGTCTTTCCAAAAAAGAATATTGCATACCTTTTTGAGTCCAGTCCCTTGTAACCCTAGGTGCTTCATTTACTGCTCTAACTATGTCTTGTGAAGATGGAACCTGAACTACATTGAAGGCAATCCCATAAGAATACATGTCTGGGGAAACTCTACAATTTGTCTCTTCCTCCCACACATGCCAAACATTTTTTTCCAAACTTCTAATACTGAATCTCTTACTAGAATATTCGACAACTGGGGGAACTTGTTGTATCTTTCTTGAAGAAGTTAGAGTACTACAACTCTCAATGCATGCAATTGAGATTGGATTCTTCTTCTATCCCATTAAAATCATAATACCTAAAACTAAAATCCCTCGAGCTATAAATAAAATACAATTTTGCCTCACCCTCCAATATTATTAAATTAGATCTCAACAATATACATAACTTTTAATGTTTGTCGCAAGTTTGTTTTCGGGCCATAACCAAATAAAAATAAAATGTTTATGTTTTTTCCAATGTCTGTGACATTGGTATTTAATTTTAAAAAGCTAAAATAAAAAAATTAAATTACATCAATAATTTCATAATCCTGACAAGTAAGAACAAATTGTGTAAATTGAAGAGAACTCAAGCATATAACTTTCTATGCTTTAGGATTTTATCTTTTCTAACCTGTTGAGGACAAAATTTTTAAAAGAGCTTTAATGCAATTTCTTAAATCTCAAAAATTTAGAAAAACATAAACATTTTATTTTTATATGATTTCCCGAAAGATTTATAATTAAAATGTTATGGATCACAGAAGCTTACACTCTCAACATAAACATTATAAAGAGTTTGTCCCATTTATTTTGTGTTTCCAGTGATTTTCCAATAAATACTACTGAAGTGCAAGTGGAGAGATAAATCTGCATCGTGATTATAACATAAAATATCTACGCTTTTACTATTATTGATTCCAAATGATATAATGAAGATTTCATTCATTGCATACTTCTTGGTAAGAATTATGTTGACGATACTTATAATGCATTTTATTTCACTAGAAAATCTAAAGACTCTTTTTAAACGTATATAAAAGTTGTTTAAATATATTGAAGGGAAAGCAAGAAGGGGTGAACGTTATGTCTTTTAGTGAACTTGTGATCAAGTATAATTTGTAATTAGTCTCTTCTTTAATACAAATTAAAACTTTTCTTGACTTTTTATACCAGATATTAAAAGTTAGATATACTCTCATAGTATTTTTGAAGAGTTCAAATAATAATGAAAAGTTATTTAAATGTTTGGTAACTCTATTAAGAAGTACATGGAAATTCATAAGGCTATTAAATAAATTCCAATAAAGCTAGAAACGTCTTCTTCTTTGAGGATTATTATACGGGTCCTTCAAAACAAATAAGCTATAACTATAAAAGATGATCATGTACAAGAAAAGAGAGGGGGGTTATAAATTCTTGTAAAACAACAATGAAATAATTAATTAAATTAGATGAGTGTTGTTTTTGTCTTAGATGTATAGAATCTCACAAGAACGATTTTGGACAATATTTTATTTAAAAGCATCTTTATAATAGAGGAGCCTATGAAGAGCAGAAAATAACAGAGATTAAAAGGTCCAAGGCCTAATTTCATTTTTTCACTGCAAAATGATTCTAAAATACTACCAAAATTGAAGTTGCAAAATGGGAAATAGATAAAAGTGCAAAGCCCAAACTCCACTCATGGAGGTTAGAACTGAAAATATTGGTGAACAACAAGAATAAGGAGCCTCTCTCTCCTCAAAAGATGAATGCCCCGTCTCTCCTCAAAAGATAGATATCCTTCCACCTCTTAGAGCTCTCTTTGAAAGAGAGTCAACCATTTGGTTCCACTCTTTATAGATATGTTGGAAACAAAGTGAATGGAATTGGTCCCTAAGGAGATAAATTTGATCCATCCATGGATGAAGAAAGAGAGTTTGTAAGCGATATCTCCCTTGAGCCATTCAATGAAAACTTTGGAGTCCCCATAGACCTATAAGGAATCAATTTTAATAGAGACAACAAAGAGAGGCATCAATACGAAACTTCTCATCCACCTTGAAACCCAAATCCTTAGGTATTTCTGATTGCAATTTAAAGTTTCTCTGTAATTGTTGGTCGAACAAAAACTCCTATTCTTCTTCCTCCTCCAAATTCATCTTTGATTTCAACAAAATGAATAAAACATAGTAGTTGTAATGAAATTCATGTACAAACTCTTTAACCTTATTTCAATTCTAAGGTGTAATTTATCAAGATATTATGTCTCAATTCTCATAATCCTAAAATATATATTGCTTTCAGGTTAATACTCCCTGCTAAGAAATGAATTGAATTTTTTTTTTTTGGAAGGGGCAATTAATAACATTTCTACAAGTTTAAATAGAGGAGTGCATCCCTCTATAATCAATGAATGAGGGTGGGTACTTAACAACACTTATGAGTACGAGAGGGTCGATGGAGAATAACAGTAATGCCCATTGAATCGCCTAAGCCTAACTCAATAATTTTTAATTGCCCACCCATAGTCAAGGCTTTTAGTAGTATCATCTATAGTGAATCTGCACCATTATACCAAAGTTGCATAATAACAAGGACAAAGTGGATAATAGGCAAGGCATTGTGCCACGGTTTATTACTAGTAAAAGTATTCAACACAAATTTACCATGTTGAAGATGAGATTCATTTGTTTTGGTTTCTTCAGTCCCAATTAGTAGCTTTGTAACCTAGTTGTACCCCACTTTAAGAGAAATCAAACATTAGTGTTCATATACCTCTCTGACATGATGGTACTAGCATCCCTACATTAATTATTTTTCTATAGCTTGGATGCTTAATTGAAAACTTATTTTTCCATTCTTAGTGCATTCTTGCAGGCAGATCTAGGGTTTTTTGTTTTTGTTTTGGGTAGTTTTTCTTGGTTTCCTTTTGTATCTTTTGCTTCCATTTTTGTAGTTGGTTTTCTGATTTAATTTCTAGTATTAGAGTGATAAATGATAAATAAGTGATGGAAAGTTGCATGGTTTAATTCTAAATAAAAAAAATATCATCCTTTATATAGAATTCATCGAAACTGAACTTTTACATTTACATGTTTTTTCATGGTTTGTTTGAATCAGTTGAGTCCTAACCTCATTTCAGTTTCATCCATAGCTCTTGAATTAATGAAAAACCATTAAAATTAACACACTTTATAAAATCAACTCAATATTTTTCTATTTTCTTTTTAGAAAACCAAACTTAGATAGGCTAGGGTCTTCAGATATGGGAGTGAGGTTAACTTCCCCAAGACTACAAAACAAACATAACATCTTGTGTTAGGGTGTGTAAATCTAGTTTCATTGTCACAATATGGGAAGACCTTCTAACAAAAAGGTTAAGTACTAGGCTACATTGGGACCTTTACAGTGACCTCCCAACTTTGTTTGGACCTAGTGGCGGTTATATATGGGAACTACAACATACTCGGGGGGGGTCTCTTTCAAGAGGCTTCAGGCCTGATACCCTACCCTTGTGTGTAGTTCTAATTGATGATTATCCCAACAAGATGTATTGTTGTTGGTGGTGACATTAGTGGCCTTTCTTAGGATACTATCATGGGTGAAGACGAGGGGGCTGATCCTTGTTGTACATGCTACACAGGAAAATCCATTCTTCAGAAATAAGCGATACCTCTAGCCCAATGAGTGGGTCTAGTAAAAACCGTGACAAAGAATAAAATATTTCCTAATTTAACATTGAAGAAATACGAGAGAGGGAGATGGCCTACCTCACTCCTTATGCAGTCGTTTCCTCGATGTTGATATTGAGCCTTTCGCTTCCAGGCTCGTTCCTCGCTATGCCTTCTATGTTCGAATACCTGTAAAGAAGATCACACAACAAAAGACGAAAGATACATAGCATATATATATATTTAAAAGAAAACCACATGAAAAATCAAGGAGTATCATGCTAAAAAAATTAATATTAATAGATTCATGGGAAGCAAAGCATACTTTTTATTATTAAATGAACAAAGGGAAGCTTACAACCGGTTCCTTGATGTTAGAGGCCTCCTTCGGAGTGTAAGTCCAAGTCCAAGCCTAGCCTTTCAATCTATTCTTGTTCTTCGTCAAATAGACAATATCTAGGTGCAATCAAGTAGAATAATGGGAACAAGCAATGACCAACCAAGAATCACTAGCATGGCACTCTTATATAGCAGAGCTGGAGAGGTTATGGATCCAGTAATGAGGGGGAAAGGCCTTATCTCAAAGAAGAAAATATTTGGAGATAATATCAAGGGTAAAAAATGGGAGTATTCGACCATATCCTTAAGGAAAAAGTACTCCATTCTCGATAATTCTAGATGGAAAATATTCTGCTCCATTTTTGGGAGAATCTTCCTGAAGAGGACCAGTGCAACTTTACTGTTGAATTCCTTTGTTGGAAGCATTGTTCATAGGATAGGGATAGGGTGACAAGCGTAGGTCTATTAAGGGAAGAACCATGACGGGTTTGTAAAATAATGTTTTTTACAAACTTTTGTAGAAAAGCTTCAAGGCATTTATCTTTTCGGTCTTCAGGGATATCTTAAGCATGTTATCCAAGATGAATAAGTTTTCAAAACTTTTGTTATTTTGCGATGTTTGTGACATGAGCAACACAAAAGATGACACTTAGGATAAGGAATGAGGAATTTGACAAAACATTGTGTAACAAATTCCTCCTAAATCACGAAAGCATAACCATAAGTGATGGTTGAATCTCTTTATCAGCCACGACAAGGACTTTGGAAAACCACCAGTAGGAGATCTGCCAATAAAAAACAATAAAATATATGAAATCTATGATAAAAATATGCCTAATAACATATCTTTTAATAGGAATTGAATAACACATGAACCCACAACATGGACTTAACCATCCATTTGAAAGAGATCATGGAAATGGATCCATGGTATGTTTGTAGCTATGCGTATAGAAAGGATCATGTCTACAATCATGAATACTTAATAACTCCATGCATCCTAGATAATAACAGATGTGATCCAAGGTCTTTGTCTCTATCTCAATCTACCCACTTTACGAATCTAACCATGTGAATAGATGTGTTGATGTCAAACATGGTAGAAACCACCTGATTACTTGTCGATGGTGTAAACCTTTAACATGCGCGAGAGAAACCACCAATAATGACGATGGCCCTCAAGGTATGAAAACACAATCTACAAGCGTGAATGAATGAGCTGAAGTCAAATACTTGTAGAATCATTCGATCGAAGGCCAATGATGTGAATATGTTGTCGAATGCGAAGAAATTTCCTTTGAGGCATGCAAGATCCAAAGTATTGAAAAAGAGTTTCTAAATCATCTTCCTCGATAATGAGCTGAAGTTGACAGGAAGTGATCCATCGAAGGAGGGACATAATGATTCCCACACCATCGACACAAAACAAAGGATTTCTCAAGATGATAGGAGTGATTCAAGACTATTGCAGGGAGGGTCAAATAAGCAGAGGATGTTTGAATTTACATATAGGATTTCTCTTGAACATGTCAATGACACAAATCTGAAATTTGGTAGAATTTGACTCGAAATGGGATCAAAGGTCATGGTGATAGTAGATGATGATCGAATGAGAGGAAAATGGATTTCCCAAACCCAAGAAAGAAAATGAAGAATGAAGGATATCCTAAACCCAACACGAAATGAAGATGAGTGTCATGTTCAAGAGCAACATGCTGCCTTTGGTACAAAATACAAATCATGCTTTACTTCCATTTTCCCTAGCTAATTTAAAGCAAGTACCCTTTTATTTTCAATAGCAAGCTTGAATAGGATACCATATGCTTAGTGTATAAGTTCACCCTTCAAATGAATCCATCGTAGTAAATTTAACGAGCCCTAGGAAGGAGTAGCTTAGTCCTGTCATGGTGACAAGTCCTTCATCGTTTAAATTTTACGAGTCTGATGGAGGGGTAACTCGGTATCTTTTTCAAGTTCAGGGAGTTTGAAAAAGAGACAGAAAATAAAAGTCCAAAATTTCCCTTTTCGTAGATAGTCCCTCAAATCTGAAAAGGTAGAAAATAATATCCGAGAGAAAGGGGTAAATGTATATTGAGACGATGTCAATTCATTTATTTTAACGAGCTCAAAAGGACAAGTTCTTTGCAATATTTTCATATTTCAAGAGCTTGAAAAGAGATGAAAGAGGGCTCCTTCTTGAGGAATGAGTGGTATAATTGGTAGAAACTGGTTCCGGTGATGATGGAACTGCTTAAAACACGTAAAAGTCAAGAGGTCAGCTAATAATACCACTCATCACAACAGTTCCTCAAGAAAGGGTAAAACAACCAAGTGAGAGCATATGATCGGACAGGCAGATGGTGATGATGGAATGAGAAAACCAAGGTTCATCTGGCAGAATATGCAGATAAAAGTTAAATCACGAGAGGTGTATAGGAATGGTTTCATTTTTTACACAAGCTTGAAACATGAGAAACTATGCTTTAGAACCCTTAAAGATGGTTTCATTTTTTACACAAGCTTGAAACATGAGGAAAAAATATGCTTGGGATTTGTTTTCATGCCCCTTGCATGATGACTCAATTCGAGGTACATGCCCCCTAAGCTTCATCTCATTCATCTAAGTAGATTATAGGTTACTAACAGGTGGATGGAATGAAGGTTCATTTATAAGATCAAGTGAAAGAATCGACTGGGATTTTATGATATATAATCAAAGACTCGAATTGAAAGGGGGTTTGTTTCACTTGTTAATGAGCTTGACATAATAAAAGAACTATGCTCATAGGGACCTATTTCATTTTTTATGAGGTTGACATAGTAAAAGAACTATCCTCATGACACCTTGTTTCATTTTTTAACGAGCTTGACACAAGAAAATGAAATATGCTCCAAACAACTTGTTTTATTTTTCAAGGAGCTTGACACAAGACAATGAACTAAGCTCCAGGGACCTATTTCATTTTTTAATGAGGTTGACATAGTAAAATAACTATCTTCATGACACCTTGTTTCATTTTTTAACAAGCTTGACACAAGAAAAGGAGCTCTTCTCTGGAGACATTGTTTCATTGTTTAAGGAGCTTGACACAAGACAAGGAACTATGCTCCAAAGACCTGTTCAAAAGATCACACGAGAAAATATGAAAGATACATAACATATATATATATATATATATATATAAAACCAATTAATATTAACATATTCATGGGAATCAAAGCATACTTTGTATTATTAAATGAACAAAGGGCAGCTTACATCTGGTGCCTTGATGTTGGAGGGCTCCTTCAAAGCAGAAATCGAAGTCCAATCCTAGCCTTTCAATCTATTCTCCTTCTTCACCAAATCGAAAACATCTAGGTGCAATCAAGCATAATAATGGAAACCAACAATGACCAACCAAGACTCACTAGCATGGCACAATTATATAGCAGAGCTTGAGAGGTTATGGATCCACTAATGAGGGGGAAAGGCCTTATCTCAAAGGGGAAAATATTTGGAGATAATATCAAGGGTAAAAACTGGGAACATTCAACCATATCCTCAACCAAGAAGTACCATAGCTCTATTCTCAAGAATTCTATAGGTCGAAGCTTCTGCTCTATTTTTGGGAGAACCTGCCTGAAGAGGACCAGTGTGACTTTACTATTGAATTCCCACACTGACAATGTTTTTCACAGGATAAGGACAAGGTGAAATGCACGAGGTTATTAAGGGAATAACCAAGTTGTGCTTGTAAAATAAGGTTTTTTACAATCTTTTGCAAAAAATCTTCAAGGCATTTCTCTTTTAGGTCTTCGAGGATATCTTAAGCATGTTATAAAAGATGAATAAGTTTTCACATATTTTTTTTTTTTTGCGACGTTTGTGACATGAGTGACACAAAATACGAAACTTAGGATAAGGACTGAGTGTGACAAAATAATGTGTAACAGTACCCGTGGCAGATTTTACGCAGACTCACTCGGTCCTTCTAGGGGGGTGCTACACGTCTCTTAAGAGAACACGTTCCTAGGTTGAATCATTAAGTATGTACCTGTTATAACTGTCACAATCATTTCCTCACCACTAACCCGTGTATTGATTAAGAAGGCTCTGGTAGCAGGATAATTCCTTTCCCACTTTGGTTTTCTTGGTTTGTAGCTTTAGGATATTTTTAGTGCATGTTGTTTTCTCTCTTGTATCTAGTGTCTTTAAGAATTTCATTTCTTCATGCTTGTGTCACCTTTAGCTGCCATCGTGGCAAATTTTTTTTTGCATAATTTTCGTAGACTTGCAACCCTTACCTCCTACATGGGAGGTACATATATTTGTAGATGTAGAGTTAATTCCAACATAGGTATGTCTATGTCTCGGGTTACTTTGGCTGCCACTTAGAGGCCTGAACCTTCCATTCATCCTGTGGTTGACGCTAGTTCGCTACATCATCATCAGACCTCTAAACCAATCTCATTAGGTGGGGTGTTGACTTACTTGGATCTTCACATATTCCCTTTATCAATTTATTCATGGATAAAATTAATAATTTTTTGCTAGAAACTCTTGTATCCATACCATTAGTGACTAATGGTCATCCAAAGGTCACGTTGACATCCATACCTTTGACCATGGATCCATTCCACACTCTTAGGTCCCTATAATACTAGTGTATCCCCTTATTATTATTGTTAGTGTAGCCCCCTTATTATTATTATTGTGCCCATGTAGTCCCCATAATGTTATCATTGTGCCCCATAGAAGCCCTCTATTGTTGTTGTTGTGCCCTTACATTATTATTTTTATGTAGGCTTTGATTATATTGGGACCCCTTAGACTCCTATATATAGAAAGTAGGTTTCAATCATTTGAATAATCCAAAAATTGTTCATTTATGGAATTTAAAGGAGGTTCCCCCCTCGAAGAGGCCGATTTATAAGTTGCTGATCTATATTTTCTTCTATTTTGTGAGCTGGTTGCATAACATTTGGTATCATAGCTTGGGATTCTAGGGTTTCGCTTCTTCAAGCAGGTCATCTTGGAATTTTCTCTATAAATTTTTTTATATGAGGCTTCAAAAGCTGCAACTTTTACCACGTGGAGAAGAATTCTTGATGAAAAACGTATAAAAATTTTAGACCTTGATTCAATTTTTTTTGGAGATATCATCTGTGGAAGTTAGGGATTTTGTAGGCTCCAGAATTTGATCTCAAACAGGGTACCGAGGGAAAATCGTCATAACTTTTGTTTCTGGCATCAGATTGGAATTATGTAAAAATTGGCCAAAATTGCATGGAATATAGGTTCTCTTATATCAATTTCAAGTCTGAAGGTATAAACACAGACACGTGGTACATTGTAAAAGTTATCTCTACTGAACCAGTCCATAATTAGGTCATTGTGGGATATCATGCATAAATTTGCCTTGAAAAATCCAAATATGATCTGACCTGTGGCATTGGAAAGAAGACTCAGAGGGAAACTAAAGGACTGAATATAAAATCTTTGGGATTCAAAATAACAGAGATTCATTAGTTTCAATATCGAGCTCCTCAAAATCAAGAAAAAAGTATGTTTTGTTTTTAAAAATTGTATAACTTTTGTTTAAAAAAATAAGTTTGAATTGATTTCAAAGGGCATATTGAAGCATTTATATCAGTATTGGTTTCTATAATGCCTCTAAAAGATAATTCCATAGCCATTAAGCCCTCAGAAATGTCTAATATGAAGCATGAAGAGGAAGAAGTGAAACATTATATATGAAAATTACGAGACCAAGTGAAACGAATTTCGCTCTCACAAAAAGTAACGAAAAATGAAATGGAAGCTAAGATGGATGGTTTGAAGAAAGGCATGGAAGCTAATATGGATGGTTTTATGAATGAAATGGATGAAATGGAATCTAAGATCAATGTTATAGAATAAAAACTTAAAGGAAACATGGAAGACATGAAGAATGGACTAAACAAAGACATGGAAGGTTTGACAAATTTGCTATGAGAAATGATTACTAAAGGCGAAAGGGTAGTAGATGAAACTCATGATGAGAATAAAAGAAATGTTAATCATGGTTTAATAGACTCTAATTTTTTATTTAAGGCCCACCATATTCCTAATATCGATACGAGGAAGTTTTATGGCAAGGATCTGATAACATGGATACTAAAATGGAGCAATACTTTGAGCTCCGTAATGCGCAACCCACACAAAATGTACGCATTACAAATTTATATTTAGAAAAAAATCAGTTTGTATGGTATCTATGGCTTTGTTCTTGTAAACCAATTGTCACTTGTCCATTTTTTACGGAGGGAATGATAGCACGTTATGAGGATACAAAGAGCAATACCTTCTTTAGTCAATTGATAAATATCAAACATAAGGGTTCAATGATGGAGCACATTGAGGACTTCCAAAAACTGAATATAAGGATAAATAATATTCCAGAGAAACATAGGATTGATGTCTTCATAGGGAATTTAAAGGATAAAATCCAACATGAGGTTCGTCTTTGGGAACCCGATTCATTGGAAAAGGAATTTAGTGTGGCAAGAAAAGTTGAAATCAAAATTATGGCAACAAGGAAGTATACCAATCACATCTATAAATATGGAAATGTTGTTGCTCCTATCCATCCACAGCCTACAAGGTTGACACCACAAAAATTGGAGGAAAAAAGAGCAAAAGAGATTTTTTATAGTTGTGATATAAAATACACTAAACATCATAAGTGCGCTGAGAAGAAATTATTTTACATAGATTGTGAAGAAGAGGAAGAAAACGAAAAAGAAACATCAAATGAGGAGGATATACACTAGGATATACACTAGAAGGAAGAAATGAATCCAACCATATATTATAATGCATTGTCAGGAATTACCACTCCTCAAACTCTCAATATAGAAGGATATATCAAGAAAAAACAAGTAATAGTGCTAATTTATTCGGTTAATACACATAATTTTATTCATTTTAAGATAGCCAAGGAATTGAATTGCTTCCTATATCCAACACCAGAATTTCAAGTGATGGTTGCAAATGGAGGAACTATAAATTTCTCTAGAAAGTGCCATAATATCAAGTTAACCATGGGGGAATATGTATTGAATAGTCCAATGCTTTCTATTCCAATGGGTGGTGTTGATGTTGTACTAGGAGTCCAATGGTTACAATATTTGGGGACTATAGCTTTTAAGTTTCAAGAACTTTTCTTGAAATTTTTTTGGGAAGGAAAGGAACTTGAATAGCGAGGTATCACAGGAAACCTGGAAGGATAATCAACTCTAATTTCATGACAAAGCTTTTGAAGCCTAAGAACAACGAGGCATAATTGAAAAATTATGCTCACTACATGTTTAAACATCGAAATCCTCTATTTCTCAAGATCTCCAAAAAGTATTGGACAACCATTACAAGGTTTTTGGGACTCCTAAAGGCCTCCCACCTATTCGTGATCATGATAATGCTATTTATATGATTACAGGAAGTGTTCCTCCAAAAACCAGGCAAAAGAGTGAAATTGAACGTATGATTGAAAAAATTATAGAGGCTAGTATAATTCAACCTTATTAGAGTTCTTTATCTACTCTAGTAGTATTGGTGCACAAGAAATATGGATCATGGCGCATGTGTCCAGATTATAGGGAGCTCAAAAAGCTCACTATTAAAGATAAATTTCCAATTCCCGTCATTGATGAATTACATGGAGTAATTTAATTCACCAAGTTGGATCTTCGTTCAAGTTATCATCAAATTAGAATGAAGACTGAAGACATTCTGAAAACAACATTTAGAACTCATGAGGGTCATTATGAATTTTTGGTCATGTCTTTTTGCCTTACCAATGCACCTTCTACATTTCAAGGGTTCATGAATTCCATTTTCAAACCCTTCCTTAGAAATTTTGTGTTAATATTTTTTGATGATATACTAGTCTGCAAGTCTTGGAAGGATCATGTTCAACATGTTGATAGAGTGTTCAAACTATTGGAAGAGAAAAAATTATATGCAAAAACCTCCAAATGTTTAATTAGAGTACAGGAGGTGGAATATCTGGGTCATATTGTATCTCATGAGGGTGTTAAGGTAGATCCTAACAAAATTAAATCCATTAAGGAATGGAAAATCCCCAAAACTCTAAAGAATCCATGAGGATTTCTTGCGTTAACGGGGTATTATCGCAAGTTTGTTAAGAATTATGAGAGAATAACATCACCTCTAACAATATTATTAAATAAAGATGCATTTTCTTGGACTCCAGAAGCAACTAAGGTCTTTGAACATATTAAATAGGAAAATTTCCAAGCACTAGTCCTAGCTACGCTAGACTTCACAAAAACCTTTATTGTGGAATGTGATGCCTCATGAAATGGAATTGGTGTTGTTTTAATGCAAGAAGGAATATCCATTGATTTTGAAAGTAATCCAATGAAAAGAAAGTATATACAAAAATCTATTTATGAGAAGGAAATGTTGGATATACTTCATGCAATAAAAAATGGTGACCTTACCTATTGGGAAGACACTTTAAGGTAAAAAAAAATCATGATAGTATTAAATACTTTTTGGAACAAAGACTATCTTCATAAGAGTAGCAAAAATGGGTCATAAAGATGATGGATTATGACTTTGAAATCATATACAAAAAAGAGAAGCTAAATTTTGTTGCAGATGCACTCTCAAGAAAGGATGAGGACGTGGAAGCATTGATTTGCGTCATTTCTATTATCCAACCAGATTGGCTGACCAAAGCAAGGGAGGAGTGGAAGAATCGCGAAGAAGTGTGGAAACTTATTCAGAAGTTGCAGCAAGATCCCAATACATCTGAAACATTTATTTGGAAAAATGATTCATTATGGCACAAAGACCACTTATATATTTGTATGAATTCCCAACTAAAACAAAATATTCTTTTGGAATTGCACACCTCTCCCTTAGGAGGACACTCAAGATTTTTAAAAACTCACCATAGGGTTGTTACATGGTAATTTATCACCATGTTCACTTCCCATCCCTGATCCTGAAGTGAAATAAGATGACCATTATGCAGTATATCCACCATGGAGAATACATCGATATATCCCTTGAAGACTAATAGAAAGTTTCCTTGAATATTTTCTAGATAATCTCAGCTCAAAACCTAAATTTCTGCGTCATCGCTCTTTGCCACTTGCCTGCCCGTGCTGATGACATGTTTCAACGCTTTGACCTAGCGCCACCAACACAATTTTGATGGGAAAAAACGTGTTGAACCCTTTTTGGCAATGTTTCCTCAAATGGACAAGAAGCTTGAGGCACTAGAAGTGTTGGCTTGAGGAGTCCTGACCCAGGTTCAGAGTGTTCTACGCAACCAAAAAAAACTTCCAACTACTGGCCCTTTCGGCAGTGATTTGCTTGTGCATACCAAAGTCTCACCAAAATTAGTATGGGGGAGTGCTAGAACCAAGTTTCCGCACTCCGAGGGACCATGTGATGTGGATTTATCCATTATGAACAAATCTAATGGTTACTTCCCTACACCATAACCTTCTCAACCAAATTCAGATCTAATACAGAAAAAAACCCTTAACTGTAATACAGTCGTGCACGAAGAAGACACCTATCCTTATTTAGATCTACTCAATAGAAACATGAATAGCTCTTTCACAACTACAAAGATCTATCCTTTAACAGAGATCATAATCAATCATGCAATACTTGCGCAAAGACAAGAATCTATCATCATATGTGCAACTTCATATAAATGCGCATTCACTAATAACAACAGAAATATAAGTAAATTGATGCATTAACACATAAGCATAAAATCATACATGTAGATCATAATTCTTCAAACTCTTCTCTTTATTGATATATCTTTAATCAATACAGAATTATTTTCCCGCGCATACAGAAACGGGGTCCTTGGAAAAAACTTAGGACTAGTTCTCCGAGCACACAACCAGTAGGAGCCTATCTAACCTAGACTAACTCAACTTTCCCAAAATCAGATCACATAAGAAAATATAATATCTAATATTCGATATAGTCTTTACTCGACTAGACTCATACATACTTATAGAACTAAGACATGCAATTTCCATGGTCTCAAACCATGGTTTGAGCTCTGTGTTTTCTATTTAACCCGCTACAATGATGAAGGAACTTTGACCCACCCCAAAGTTCCTTGAATTTTCTGCACACAATACGTTTATACAAAACTTAGCCAAAATTGTACCCAAAACTTGACCCTAAGGGACCCTAAACCAACCGCCCCCCAACACAATCTCGTGACTCATCCTTGAGTCACTCTGGTCCAACTTCCTACATCATGGCCTGCAACACCTGAATGGAGTCTTTGAGTGGTTGAATGATCTAAGTGCTTTGTGTTGTTTCACTTTGAGCTTCTCCCACTAGCTTCTCTATTGTAGACCCTTCTGCTGCTAGGCTAATGCTTTGCTCCGTCTGTTGAAGCTCCTTCAACACACTGTCAACGGTCTCTGATAATTGTAGTGCTTCCTTGGCCCATGGATGAATTATAGATTCTAATACCTACTCGCATTGACACAACATATCAATATTGGTCTTAATGGCACGAAATTCCTTTAGTCGGGCTAGTCTCTGAGCTGGTACTAGGGTAGGCGCAACGACTATGATGTCATTGAACTATTTCTCCTTTGCGTGTAGATCCATCCTTAGCTGTTGAACCACGGGTCATCTTGGAAAAAGGTCCAGATTCCCATGGCATCCTCAAAAAGTGTGTTGCATGCCTCTACAAATGCCATGATACTTACAATGGCTTCTTGGATGACGATGACGCATTGTGCTCTAAACTATGGGGGCATCTCTAGCTGCAATTTTTATTGTAAAGCTGCAATATTTTCCTCTAACTCCACATACACAGTGGTGATTTCTGACCTATATGATTTCAGCACAGTTGCTAGACTCTCCAATTTCATAGTGGTTGCGACAGTAGTGGGTACTGTCAACTCTAGGATCTCGAAGCAAAATCGACTGATGAGTGATTCTAATTGCACACGCTGACTCTCTGTAATGATCCTAGTTGTTTCGGTGAACTGCTACCCCTTATGCAATGTCTCGGCTTGCTTCTGAGCCCCAGAGGTGTCCTGCAGTGCCTTGTACTCCCTATATTGTATCTCGTCTGTAATCATGGTATGAATTGAATGTATTTTTCCACTAGGGAAAATGGCCAAGTCAATCCCAACCTCAAATCCTACAAGAATGGACATGCGCAGCTCTGGATTATAAATGTGAAGAGTTGCACCTAAAACACACAACTTTCTGGAGTCGATGGATGTCGAATGACCAACTTTCTCACTTGTCCCACGCTCGCTTGAACAACGCTCACTTGTATCTCACTCGCATGCACTTTAAGCTGATTGAGTCCTTATTGAAAATATTCAAGGACCGATTTGTATTGCGTCTCCATGTTGCTCCATAAATATTATGTTATGGTCTTCACTGTGTTTCCTATTTCATCCAAATCTCCATTGGTGAGGGTTAATGGCTCAACCCCAGTCTTCTTAGAGGATTTTATTTTTGGGCGCGGTCTTGGCAAGGATTGAGGTCCTCTCTTGGTGTCTCGACGTGTGTTTATCGAGGGAGCATCTGCGTTGTCTCCTTCACAAGTTTCCATATTCGCATCACTTGGCACATCCACCATATTTGTGGGTGTGTTCCCTTTCTCTATTGTAGTAGTTGGCTCTTTAGTTTCCTTCTTCTATGCTTCCTACTGATCTTTCTTTTGGTCTTTCTTTGTATACAACTCAAAGGTGGATGGCTATAGTGGGGCAGATGAGGTTGCACCCACATCTGTCACTGTGCTCAACCAAACAGGGGGCAATCATGTCATTATCTGTGCAAGATCTTCTCCAGGTATGGCAGGTCATACCAAACTCTGGCCATATCCGCCTTTGAGCGAATGTGGACGTTGTGGAACGTCGCCTTGAAATTTGTGATGTGCTTGTACTGATTATACAAGGTTGATGACAAGCGCGGTTTGGACTGAACTGCTTGAAACAACTTTGCTTTAAAAAGAACCCCAAAAACATTTTTCTCTGTCACCCTTGTTGGTATATTGGTTTCCCATAACGACCCGTAGCGCGTAGCCTCACACAATTCAGGCTCAATATCAGGCAGTTGAGACTACACCAACGACCTCCATCCGATCAATGCGACCAACAACAATAGCCATGCATAATGAAAAAAATTTCCATCCTCCTGCGCTTCTATGAAGTTCTCCAAAAACTCGTGGAAAAGGTACTTGGCCCAGTTATATTGAATTCCCTTTACGCATTGTGCAACCAATGCAATAGCTGATGCCAATAATTCCTTGGATCAACACTTCCTCATCATTTTTCAAGCTAGGATCAAGGTGCCAAAATTGATCGCAGGGTCATTTATTTAACCGACGACAAACAATCGGGTGTTTTTTTTTACCCCAAAATTCTTCTTCACATCGTCTATGTTGTTTTTCTCTTGAGATTTTCCTCCAAAAGAAGCCCCAGGATCTTCTCCTTGGTAGGGAAAATTGGTAATTCTATGAAAGAGGGTTTCATTGATGGGGATGGGCGTCCCTAACCAGAGAGAATCGTCGTGCACCAGGGCTAGCAGCTGACGCACACAAATATCATTAATAGGGTTGCGCCCAAAGTTTAGAAACGTCAAAAGGTTCAGTATCCCTGGCTGCTGATATTCTAGGGCCCATTTCATTGGCTCTACGTTCAAAACTCTGCCCTCATATGGTACCTACTTGAAGTATTCTGATGGTGCAAGTTTGTAGAAATTTGAATAACTGTTAAATTATTCACCGAGATTATCCTGATCACACATTATTTGAGCTTCATGCATAATACATAACCTCTTCTACTATTGATCATCAATTTGCGGAAATATAAACAATCGCATGTGCACATTAAAACCATAAACAATCACACATATAAACACAGTATTTATGGGAAAGCTTAAAGTTGAAAACCCCCAACTATCTGTGATATTATAATGATAGAGATCATAATAATAATTGTACAACCTCACAAGCTCGCACAATCTCCAATTGTTACACACTACACAAGCTCGATCATACAAAACACTTGCGTTCCACCGCTCCACTGTCACCATGTACTCTCTACTGCGCAATCCAAGATGAGAATGAATGAGATCCAAGTTCGAATCCCCTTGGCTTGTACTGCACAATCCTCATTGGCAACCTCAATCAATGTGTGTGCAAATCTCATGCACAAGTATAGTCACAACTGATAGCCACACTCACCCTTTCACCCACCTCTAACACTGGTCTCCACTGAACTGTCCATGCATTGCAGTTAACTGATGTGTTCTTTAGTTGATTTATGAGTTAATAAATAGTGAATTAATTAATAATTAATTCACACCACTCATCACTAGTGTATTTATTAGTTAGACTAAATACAACTAGTTCAACTAAGTTAAACCGAACACAACTCCACCAACTGTCTCATCAACTCCACCAAACTCTGCCACATGAGTTCTAACTGAAGTCAACCATGCAATAGCTCAACTAACCCCTAGGAATAGCGTAATTTCACTGAAGTGCTCCTGTGCCACATCCGTGCATCAAACTGAAGTGCTCCAAGAGGATAAGATAATGTTTAGAGTCCAAAATATTATTAAGAGCTAATAATATTCGACATATCTATTTTTAGATCGGTAATCTAAAAATAGATTCCGCCTAAAGATGTCTAAAAATAGAAGTCCATCTATTTTTTCCGACTTGACCAAATCCTCATCACCAAATAGCATCTTGTGCAACTCATAGAACATGATCCATATGTTCCTAAAAATAGACATGTTAGTCTAAAATAGACATATGTCTAAAAATAGACTTTGCGCCAAAAATACCCTGCGGGCCCACTTAGTGAAGGCGACTCCTTTCCACTAAGCTCATCATCATGTTGCAATCTCAACAAAGTTATGAAAACTTTGCATGGTCCCCCAAGTACCAATCTTCCATCTTTATCATGGGGATCTTTTCCAAAATATCACCCTTGAATGTCACATTCTCTAGAAGCAATGGTGTGTTGATGTGCGACTTGATCTTATCCAGGTCCTTGGTCGCCTCAACTATGGGCTTGCATCGTGCCATGTACTTGGGAAGCTGTGATATCTGGTCAATTTCTTCAACTACATCTTCCTCCACTATTTCTAGTTCTACAAGCATCATACGCTTATGGCATTCTACGTGGGAGAGATTTGGATTTGGATTCGGCTTTCGAGGGGTTTTTCTAGTCCTTGATGTCTATCCCTTCTTCTTCTTCTGTTGTTGTGGATTTTCATTAACTGGCGAAGCAGATGGAGTAGGTTTTGCCGCAATAATAGCTTTGGGAACTAAATGAACCAACCATTTCTTTCTCAGTGTTTCTTCAAACGTTTCAAATGGCTTAGACATAAAAATCAACAGAGGGCACAAGACCAACAACTTCAATATTCTCTTGATACTCAGGAAGCAAGAGGATCAAATGTGGCCCTTCATGTTGTATTTATAGAAATGGCGTGACCAAAAAGGCCTTATGTCCATTGATGCAACTTAATAAATGGTAAAATGATTCCAAATATGGCATAATCGCCTCCATAAATTTGGGTTATCCACTCCTCCAAATGGTAACTAAGTTGTCTTGTCCAAATTTACTGTTCCAATGACTAGTCTACGATGGCAGTATCCTCCCAGCGTAGTCTCTCTGCTGGATCCGCTGGCTTTGTAGATACTTGCACTTCTTCAATATTAGTCGTACAAAAGAATTTTACAGCTTCTGAAAAGCTTCTTTAGAGTCCTGCACCCTCTTTCAACTGTCCAGGGTGCTAAGACATTCCTCCGACCATATATTCATTGATTGTGCGTAGGGACAAGGTCGACCCTGTAAGGTTTTAATCGAATGACATTCACATATCTAGGAATTAATTCATTAGAAAATGTAGCCAAATGAACTGAAACTCCTTCAATGATTTCCTTGATAATATAAGGCCTGAGTTAGTGCATTTTGAATTTTCCTGGAAATCGCTTAAACTTACTGTCATACAACAAAACCAATTCCTCCTTCTTAAAAATATTATGTCTGATATGTTGGTCATGCCAAGACTTTTGTGTGCTTTCTATACTTGTTGATGAAACCCAGAAATATATCAATCTTCTTTCACCGCGACTAGCTTTGACAACCTTTCCTCCATACTTTCTTGATCAACCAAACAGGTTATTGCAACAATGCGTAAACTAGGAATAATGTATTCCATCGTCATAAAAACCTGCTGTCCATAGACCAACTTGAAAGGAGTTTGTCCAGTGAGCTTATTTCATGTGGTCCTGTATGCCCATAGAACAATAGGTATATGCACATCCCAATCATTACGGTTAGCATTGCATATCTTTGTCATCGCATTCTCCAGGATTTTGTTGAAGGCTTCGAACATCCCATTTGCCTGTGGGTGATAAGGTGTGCTCTTCTGATGATGTATCTTAAATTCAACAGTAAATACTTGAATAGTCTCATTCATAAAATGCATGCCTTGATATCTCATCAGAATTTTAGGGCATCCAAACCGTGTCAAGAAATTTTCAAAGATGAAGTGTGTAGCTGTCTCTGAGTTGCAATCCTTCACAAGTTTAGCTTCTTCCCATCTAGTCAAATAGTCTATAGAAGTGATGATATAACACACTTCAATTTTCTTCCTTGGAGGGTTAATCAAACCTACAGAATCGATTGCCCATTTTTCAAATTCTTGAAAAGTTACTTGAGGCTGTAATGGCATTTCATCTTTGCGCGAGGGCCTCCCAGTCCTCCAACATACATCAGAAGTGTGACAATACTCCTTAGAATCAGGGTGCACAGTGGGCCACCACAACCTAGGTCTATGGATCTTTTGTGCAGTTGGTTTTCCAGAGTAATGACCTCCTACAACACCTCCATGTTCTTATTTTATTATACTGCTCCTTTCAAATTCGATAATATACCTCCTTAGAACTTCATCAAATCCCAGCTTATATAATTGACCTATAATCAGGGTAAAATCTATTGCGCGTGAAACCAAATCTTTCTTCTTCTTAATTGTATACTCTGCATGTGTACTTCCAGTGGTTAAAAATTGAATAATATTTGTAAAATCTTCATCAAATATCTTAATAGAAAACATTTGTGCATCTGGTAATCCTTCCTCCAAATTAATGGGTTCCTCCCTATTTTCAATGCGCAATAAATGATCTGGTCCAACATTCAAACTTCTTGGTTTCACAAACACTTCAAAATCATATTCTTGGAATAATATGAGCCATCTATAGATCTCCCCCCCTAACATAGGCTTGTTCACTAAGTACTTCAAAGCATAATGATCAACGAACATCTTAAATTGACCTCCAAGAAAGTAGCGGCGAAACTTCTACAAAGCATATACCATAGCCAACCCTTCTCGCTCTATTGTGGAATAATTGCACTCTCCACTTGAAAACTTCCAACTTGAAAATGCAATCAGATGATCAATATCTCCAGCTCCTAGCTACACTAATACAACTCCTAGTGCGATACATGACGCATCCACGTGTACATGGAATTATTTTGACCAATCTGGGAATACCAAGATAGGATCAATTACCATTTTATCTTTAAGCATCTCCAAAATCTTTTGGTAGTCCTCATCCCAACAGAAAGTTTCATCCTTTTTCAATAGTTTCTCCATCGGCGCAGTGATCAACGCATATGCCCAAATAAAATTCCAATAATAGATTGTATGTCCTAATATTGAGCGCAACTACTTCACATTAATTGGAGATTCTAAGTTAATTATAACATCATTCTTGGCAGGATCAACCATCAGTCCCTGCTGACAGACAATATGGAAAAAACAATTACCAAAAGGAACAAAAAACACACATTTCTTCAAATTCAATGAGATTTGATACTTGCGACAAGTATCCAGCATTAAGCACAAACTGGAAACGTGTTTCTTCACTAACCCAAATATAGTCCAATCATAAAAAATATTTCTAAAAAATCATGGATATAGTCTTTAAAAGCAACAACCACTATGCGTGGGAATATAGCTGGTGCATTCTTCAATCTTAATGGCATCACTGTGTATTGGAACGATCCCCAATCCTTCAAAAAGGTTGTCTTACTTTAGTATTCAGGCACAATACTTATCTGATGGTACCTTGAGAATCCATCAGTGAATGAGTAGAGCTCCTGCCCTCCGAAATTGTCCAATACCTCATCCGAGAATGGAGTTTGAAAATTATCGTGTACACAAGTATCATTTAATTTGTGTAGACCAACACAGATCCTGATTTCACCTTTAGTATTATTTTCTTGGACCACCATAGGGCTTACCCAATCTGATTCTTCCACATGTTCAATAATCCCTGGAACAACCATCTTTTCTAGCTCCTCTTTGACCTTCTCATTATATCTTGGATTCAATCTGTAAGGGCATTTTTTCACAGGCTGTGCATTTGGCTTCAAAGTGATTCTCATCACACCCAAATCTATAATAATCTATTTCAATTCTGAGAACTTTGTAGGAAATAGTTCTTGATATTAGGTGAGCAACTCTACAACCTTGCGCACCTTATCTTCATCCCATTCACATATCCAGGAATTAATTCATCAGAAAATGTAGCCAAACAAACTGAACCTCCTTCAATGATTTCCTTGATAATATAAGGCCTGAGTTAGTGCATTTTGAATTTTCCTAGAAATCGCATAAACTTACTGTCATACAACAAAACCAATTCCTCCTTCTTAAAAATAATATGTCTGATATGTTGGTCATGCCAAGACTTTTGTGTGCTTTCTATACTTGTTGATGAAACCCAGCAATATATCAATCTTCTTCCACCGCGAATAGCTGTGACAAACTTTCCTCCATACTTTCTTGATCAACCAAACAGGTTATTGCAACAATGCGTAAACTAGGAATAATGTATTCCATCGTCATAACAACTTGCTGTCCATAGACCAACTTGAAAGGAGTTTGTCCAGTGAGCTTCTTTCATGTGGTCCTGTATGCCCATAAAACAATAGGTATATGCACATCCCAATCATTACGGTTAGCATTTCATATCTTTGTCATCGCATTCTCCAGGATTTTGTTGAAGGCTTCGAACATCCCATTTTCTTGTGGGTTATAAGGTGTGCTCTTCCGATGATGTATCTTAAATTAAACAGTAAATTCTTGAATCGTCTCATTCATAAAATGCATGCCTTGATATCTCATCAGAATTTTAGGGCATCCAAACCTTGTCAAGACATTTTCAAAGATGAAGTGTGCAGCTGTCTCTGCGCTGCAATCCTTCACAGGTTTAGCTTCTTCCCATCTAGTCAAATAGTCTATAGAAGTGATGATATAGCACACTTCAGTCTTCTTCCTTGGAGGGTTAATCAGACCTACAAAATTGATTGCCCATTTTTCAAATTCTTGAAAAGTTACTTGAGGCTGTAATGGAATTTCATCTTTGCGCGAGGGCCTCCCAGTCCTCCAACATACATCAGAAGTGTGACAATACTCCTTAGAATCAGGGTGCACAGTGGGCCACCACAACCTAGGTCTACGGATCTTTTGTGCAGTTGGTTTTACAGAGTGATGACCTCCTACAACACCTCCATGTTCTTATTTTATTATACTTCTCCTTTCAAATTCGATAATATACCTCCTTAGAACTTCATCAAATCCCAGCTTGTATAATTTACCTATAATCAGGGTAAAATCTATTGCGCGTGAAACCAAATCTTTCTTCTTCTTAATTGTATACTCTGCAGGTGTACTTCCAGTGGTTAAAAAATGAATAATATATGTAAAATATTCATCAAATATCTTAATAGAAAACATCTGTGCATCTGGTAATCCTTCCTCCAAATTAGTGGGTTCCTCCCCATTTTCAATGCGCAATAAATGATCTGGTCCAACATTCAAACTTATTGGTTTCACAAACACTTCAAAATCATATTCCTGGAATAATATGAGCCATATATAGATCTCCCCCCCTTAACATAGGCTTGTTCACTAAGTACTTCAAAGCATACTGATCAATGAACATCTTAAATTGACCTCCAAGAAAGTAGTGGCAAAACTTCTACAACGCATATACCATAGCCAACCCTTCTCGCTCTATTGTGGAATAATTGCACTCTCCACTTGAAAACTTCCAACTTGAAAATGCAATCAGTTGATCAATATCTCCAGCTCCTAGCTACACTAATACAACTCCTAGTGTGATACATGATGTATCCACGTCTACATGGAATTATTTTGACCAATCTGGGAATACCAAGATAGGATCAATTACCATTTTCTCCTTAAGCATCTCCAAACTCTTTTGGTAGTCCTCATCCCAACATAAAGTTTCATCCTTTTTCAATAGTTTCTACATCAGTGCAGTGATCAATGCATATGCCCGAATAAACTTCCAATAATATATTGTATGTCCTAAGATTGAGTGCAACTACTTCACATTCATTGGAGATTCTAAGCTAACTATAACATCATTCTTGCCAGGATCAACCATCAGTCCCTGCTGATAGACAATATGGACAAAAAAATTACCAAAAGGACCACAAAACATACATTTCTTCAAATTCAGTGAGATTTGATACTTGCAACAAGTATCCAGCATTAAGCGCAAACTGGAAACATGTTTCTTCACTAACCCAAATATAGTCCAATCATAAAAAATATTTCTAAAAAATCATGGATATAGTCTTTAAAAGCAACAACCACTAGGCATGGGAATATCGCTGGTGCATTCTTCAATCTTAATGGCATCACTGTGTATTGGAACGATCCCCAATCCTTCGCAAAGGTTGTCTTACTTCAATATTCAGGCACAATCCTTATCTGATGGTACCCTGAGAATCCATCAATGAATGAGTAGGGCTCCTGCCCTCCGAAATTGTCCAATACCTCATCCGAGAATGGATTTGGAAAATTATCGTGTACACAAGTATCATTTAATTTGCGTAGACCAACACAGATCCTGATTTCACCTTTAGTATTATTTTCTTGGACCACCATAGGGCTTACCCAATATGATTCTTCCACAGGTTCAATAATCCCTAGAACAACCATCTTTTCTAGCTCCTCTTTGAACTTCTCATTATATCTTGGATTCAATTTGTAAGGGCGTTGTTTCACAGGCTGTGCATCTGGCTTCAAAGTGATCCTCATCACACCCAAATCTATAATAATCTATTTCAATTCTGAGAACTTTGTAGGAAATAGTTCTTGATATTAGGTGAACAACTCTACAACCTTGCACACCTTATCTTCATCCCAATAATCTCCTATTTTTGAAAACTTAGGTTGTTCCTCTATTCCAATATTGACTTGCCTAGTACTGACAGGTTAAGTTACATCTGGTGATTTGATGTCAGGTCCAGCGACCGCGTGTTGTCCTTTAGATTCAGGAATATTGATGTTTCTCGGGTCTTCTTAGCATATTTAGTTGTCACATTCCGACACTACTACATCCTTCATCTGCGCATCCCATTTTGGTTCAACTCATTCTTTTGGTGTTTTTGGCATATCAAAGATAACATCTTGAATTGCTAGCAGAGACTCATCAAGGCCTTGGAATCCACTTTCAAAGTTGAAGGTTAAGATTAAGATTTCTTTCAGCGCAGCCCATTCAATGATGCCTCATCGTAACTCAGCCTCTAGGTACCAATTCATGGGTATCCTACTTAACATATGAATGGATATGTTGTAACATGTTTTGGCACACCTAAATTTTTTTGATTTTTGGTGAAACATTATCAAAATATCACTAAACTAAAATCATAGGAGATATATTATTATACTTTTGAAAAGGTGTATTTATTTTATATATTATTTTTCCATTTAAAATATATTATTGTTATAAAAAAATATTATTTTTATGAAAATATTTCTTTTAAATTTAAAAATTATATTATAAAATTTAAAGCCTAAGATCACTTAAACATTTTTAGTTTATGAAGGTTGTTCTTCATTCAATTTCGGACCCCCTAGGATCATTCGAGCTTCAATAGCTAGGGGGGTCCGAAATGAGTTGTTTTTCAAAACAATTCTTGGGCATGTGGCATCATTTAAAACTGTCAGCATCCCCCAGCTGTGAAACCACTTACCAGTAAAGGTCACCTCCGAAAAACTGTTTATGGTTTTCATGACATACACTCCAAGGTATTTGTGGGTAATGGTGTGGTCACAGCTTCTGCAAATGTTAGATCTATTTTCATATTGTGAGGCTTGTTTATTGCCTTTCAAGGTGCATTTACATGTTGCTTATTTTTTATCTGATCAACGATTTGTTCGAGTGAGCAATCTTTCAAGGGCTGCGGAAGTAATTGCTAAGAGACTACAGTCCCCTAAAAGTTTCCAGGAATTGAAGGGAGTGCTGATGAACTAAAATCTAACATTGAAGAGATGCAAGGTTGGATATCTTCATCAATTTATGCAGGACTTGGCATCTTTGAAAATGAAAGCTATGCCAATGGTTTTGCAATGATGGTAATTTACTACATCAGATACAAAAATTTACTCTGTCAAAAATATCTCAGAAAATCGATCCCACAAATTACTTACCTTCTTTGTGCATATGCTGCAAAGCCTGAAACAAAAATGAAGCATTTTCAGTTGGTGATTTTCGGGCTCATTTTGTGGGCAAATGAAGAAAAATTTCTCAATTCCGAGACGTGGGTTTTTTGTAGGATGGCCCCAATTTACTTAAGCGTGGACTTTTTTGTGAAAATTGAAGAAATTCACAAGAGATCAATTATTTACCGTGTCTATATTACCATGGTGGACAACATTTTCTCTGCGAGGAGAAATCATCAATTTCAGAAGTGTCTACAATCAAAGAGGCCCTTCATGAAAAGGACCATTTAAGAAACAGACTATCACGAATGCAGTTCTTCGCTATAAGTTGCAATGGCCAGCTTTGCACACTACGCACTGCCTCGATACCTGTTCTTAATTCTGAAATTTTTCTCATGGTTGCTAACTCTTCCTATTAGAGTCATTCAAGCAACTACAAACCAACAACTAGGTTATGACATTATAGCACAGTTCATATTTGGTTACATATGGCTTGTTGTTGCAGGCATAGTGAATCTGGGTATTGAAAGGTGGATGCTGGAATCTATAGACAACATCTGTGATGGGGATGCTCTGCCTCCTAACAGCCCTTGGACATGTCCAAAGTACAGAGACATTTGATGCGTCCGTAATTTTGGGTCTTGTCAGTCCAAAGTGTCTGTTTGGACAACATGGACTCTACAGAAATCTGGTCCGGTTGTTCCTCGTGGGTGCATTTATCCCTGTGCCGGTTTGGATTCTAAGTAAGCTATTCCTAAAGAAAAAATGGATCAAACACATAAACATACCTGTAATTTCATATGATTTTGCTGGCATGCCTCTTGCCACTACTGCAAACATTGCTTCTTGGATCATTATAGGTATTGTCTTCAATTGTTATTTTGCTACAGGAAGAGATGGTGGCGACGATACAATTACATGCTATTTGCAACCCTAGATGCTGGTACAAATTTTATGGGAGTGATGATATACTTTTCATTTGGCATGGAGAATAGGAATTTAGAATGGTGGGGAACAGAGATAGACCATTTTCCTCTTACTTCCTGTCGAAGTGCTCCAGACATTGTTGTCAAGGGATGTCCAGTGGTTTGATTGCCTGATGTATTTTGGTCCAGAAACAATTAGCTTTCACTTTTGCTGGGGTGAAACATATTGCTAGTAGCTACCACTTTATCTAAAATGTACCAGGACAAAGCTATTTTGTCATGGTAGTAGAGGTTTGTAAAACATTATAGCTGTGGCATTATCTAAGGGAAGTGGCTATGATATATAGTAAAATAAGGTGGAGTTGATGATTTCTAGAAGTTTATTCGGCCAGTCTATGCTACACCATTTGTATGGAAAATACCTTGGGTCAGATATAGAACATTTTTACAGGTAATCCAGTGACTGAGAACGAATTGAATTTGGACTGAGCCCTGTTCAGTTTAAGTTCATTCAATTTTTGACTAAAAGAAATTATTTCTGGGATATTTAACTTTGAAATTAAGACATCCTCCAGTGAAAAAAACCACCTCCATGGCATCCTCTACACGTAAAATAGTCACCAAGATAAAGGATCAGAAGTTAAGATTTTCGATGCTTGAAATTAGCTATGAAGACACCTTGAAGAATCAGCTTCCCAGATAAAAAGGCAGAGGATCTGTAAACAGTTCAGCTTCCTACAAACTATTAGGAGATTGTTCTATTTTTAGTATATTTTCAGGATTTTATTCCCAAAAGTTTGTAACAGTTTACTAGTTTGTATTTCTATATATATATGATGAATTATAATAAACAAGGTGTGGGATTTTAAGGCCCAGACCTTTCAGCTTTGTAAAACGTTTTTCCAGAAATTCTAATTGAAGTATTACAACTTTGTCTTTGACAGAATTTGCATTCCTCGTATGTCTTTCCAATGTTTCCATATCTATTTTCTTCATATGATTTCATTCATGTACAGTTACCCAATTGGAAATTTAATTGAATCTCAGTTTAATTTATGATTCGTTGTGAAGTTGTAATTGGATTAAGAGATTAATTTACAGGGCTATCTGTTATTGTAAATTCCTCTTGAAATCTAAATTACACAAGGTTTCTATAATGACTTGATCATATTTTGTTTATTATGAAAACATAGTTTTCATAATTTCTGAAAACTATAATTGTTTGAAGAGTTTAGTATATCAGATGGTTTGTCTGTCTGATCAAGCTCCTCTTTGAAGCTGGTTATTGTTTGTCTATCTCCCTAGTGATTAAGTAGCCAGTCTAGCTGCTACATTATTAGGGATATCCTTACATTTTTCTCCCAAACCCTTATACAAATCAAGTCATTATGTCATGTTGGAAGTTGACACTTTGAGAAAGGACTATGTGAAGGAGGGATTTATTCATGAATAGGGATTTTCATTGATATCATTGTGCTTCAAAGGCTGCTGTTCGGTGACAGTGAACATCATTAAACAAGGCCTCATAACAATCAAGGGAGCCCCCTTTGGTTCAAGGGCCAGCTTGAACCTAAAGCCAGTTGAGTTGGTTTCATGGCATAGTTTTTTGTAGCCAAGGACTGCCTACGGGAAATGGGTACAACATTTGGCGTCGTTGCTAGGGAGAAAAGTGACAAAGATATATTCTCCGGAGTACAATAAAGACTAGATCTATTCCTTGCTGATGAACAAGGAATAGGCATTTGTATTGATTGCATTATTTTCACCCGACGACTCCACCTTGTCGGATGGCGATTCCATTGGGAAACCGATCCCACTGTTTTTAAATTTCAGCTACCTTTACTGCTATGCAAGGTTTGTTGATACTTGCAATCAATGATATTTGTTTTCTCCTATAAGCCATGGTTAGAAATCTAAAATTTCAGCAGAGGATGCATATTTTAAAGGACACATGTGAGTATAATTTTTCCATCAGAGTTTATGTTCATATTGTATATATTATTTAGATTTTCAGCTGTTGGAAATGTGGTTTGTCAATAAATCCACTCCGCACTTGGTTACATTGGAAAACAGATTTCACCTAGCAGTGTAAAATTTTCCAGTTCAGTTAGATAGAAGTGTGGGAATTGAATAGATATTCAGAGTTTCAATATGCAGTAGATCAACGTGTTCATTGTTTATGAATGGTGTGATAGATCAAATTACATTTTCAGTGTATAATTTTTCAGTTTTTAGTTTTTAGTATGAAAGAGTATCCAGATTAGTGATGGCATATGGCTGCATTTCACAGTTGCAGGTTACAGTCTCCACTAGCAGGCTATTCAAATTACAGGGTTGATCCAAGAAAATTGGTTATGGAAGATGCTGGTTGATGGTCAGGTTTATAGTATGACTCCATGCCCAACGCTAAAGGAAATTGATCTGCTTGTTCTCTGCATCCCATAGGGGGAAACATGTGTTATATTATTTCCATGACTAGTCACGCGTGGGGGGGTCACAGGGGGGCAATAGCTCGCTCTGTACGTTGAGCCGGGTGCAGAAGGGGGGGTAGCAGCCCCGGGAAAATTTTTTGGTCCTTATTTTTCGGTGGGCAGACCCACCCATGGTTTTGTGCATGGGTTTGCACATGGTTTTGGGGCATGATGGTTTTCGACCCCTGGTATTTTGTAGATCCGGTCAAGGGAACTACGGTTATGTTCTAATCTAGGGTTAATGGATTGGGGTTTATATATGCTTCAGCATGTATATATGTGTTGTAACACTAAAAGGAAAATAATGAAAAATCAAGCTAGTCGTCCTGAGTTGGGATCTAGGGGAAAATATCTGTGTTTATCTGTTTTATGTTTTATGCTCTCACTATTGTTTATTTTCTGTTTTTAAAATTCTTTTGAAGATAATTTTTGTATAGGGTTAAAACCTACAAAATAGTCCCCATTGGAGCTGATGTTGTAACATGTTTTGGCACACCTAATTTTTTATTTTTTATTTTTTATTTTTTTTAAATTTTCGGTGAAAAATTGTCAAAAACTTACTAAACTAAAATCCTGAGAGATATATTATTAAACTAAAATCCTGAGAGATATATTATTATACTTTTGAAAAGGTTTATTTCTTTTATATATTAATTTTTCATTTAAAATATATTATTTTTATAAAAAATTATTTTTTATGAAAATATTTGTTTTAAATTAAAAATTATATTATTAAATTTAAAGCCTAAGATCACTTAAACATTTTTAGTTTATGAAGGATGGTCTTCATTCAATTTCGGACCCCCTAGGATCATTTGAGCTTCAACAGTTCAGGGGGTATGAAATGAGTTGTTTTGCAAAACAATTCTTGGGCATGTGGTGTCATTTAAAACTGTTCGCACCCCCCAGCTGCGAAACCACTTACCAGCAAAGGTCCCCTCCGAAAAAAAATGTTTATGGTTTTCATGACATACGCTCCAAGGTATTTGCGGGTAATGGTGTGGTCATGGCTTCTGCAAATGGTAGATCTGTTTTCATATTGTGAGGATTTTTTATTGCCTTTCAAGGTTTGTTTACATGTTGCTTATGTTTCATCTGATCAACGAGTTGTTGGATTGAACAAGCTTTCAAGGGCTGCAAAAGTATTTTCTAAGAGACTACTATCCCCTAAAATTTTCCAGGAATTGAAGGGAGTTCTGATGAACTAAAATCTAACATTGAAGAGATGCAAGGCTGGATATCTTCATCAGTTTATGCAGGATCTAGCGTCTTTGAAAATGAAAGCTATGACAATGGTTTTTCAATGATCATAATTTATTGCATCAGATACAGAGATTTACTCTGTCAAAAATATCTCAGAAATCCGATCCCATAGATTACTTACCTTCTTCGTGCAGATTTTGCAACACTTGAAACAAAAACACAACATTTTCAGTAGGTGATTTACTGGCTCATTTTGTGGGAAAATTAAGAATAATTTCTCAATTCCGAGACATGGGTTATTTGCAGGATGGCCCCAATTTAGTTAAGCGCGGAGTTTTTGTGAAAATTGAAGAAAGTCACAAGAGATCAATTCTTTACCATGTCTGGATTACCATGCTGGACAAAATTTTCTCCACGAGGAGAAATCATCAATTTCAGAAGCGGCTACAATCAAAGAGGCTCTTCATGAAAGGGGCCATTCAAGAAAAAAACTATCACGAATGCAGTTCTTCTCTATAAGTTGCAATGGCCAGCTTTTCATACTACGAACTTCCTGGATATCTGTTCATAATTCTGAAATTTTTCTCATGGTTGTTATCTCTTCCTACTGGAGTCATTCAAGCAACTAAAAACTAGCAACTAGGTTATGACATTATAGCACAGTACGTATTTGGTTACATATGTCCTGTTGTTGCAGGCATAGTGAATCTGGGTGTTGAATGGTGGATGCTGGAATCTATAGACAACATCTGTGATGGGGATGCTCTGCTTCCTAACAACCCTTGGACATGTCCAAAGCAGAGAGTAACATTTGATGCATCCATAATTTGGGGCATTTTCGGTCAAAAGCGTATTTTTGGACAACATGGACTCTTGAAATGGATGCATCCATAAATTCCTCTTGAAATCTAAATTACACAAGGTTTCTATAATGCCTTGATCATATTTTGTTTATTATGAAAACTATAATTGTTTGAAGAGATTAGTATATCAGACTATTTTTCTGATCAAGCTCCTCTTTGAAGCTAATTATTGTTTGTCTATCTCCCTAGTGATTAAGTAGTCAGTCTGGCTGCTACATTATTAGGGATCTCCTTACATTCTTCTCCCAAATCCTTATAGAAATCAAGTCATTATATCATGATGGAAGCTGACACTTTGAGAAAGGACTATGTGAAGGAGGGATTTATTAATGAATAGGGATTGTCATTGATAGCCAACCACCCCCAATTAAAAACCATAAATCTGGCCATTGTACTTCAAAGTCTGTTGTTCGGTGACAATGAACAATGTTAAACAAGGCCTCGTAACAATCGAGGGAGCCCCCTCTGGTTCAAGGGTCAGCTTGAACCTAAATCCGGTCGAGTTGGTTTCCTGGCATAGTTTTTTGCAGCCAAGGACTGCCTACGGGAAACGGGTAGAACATAATATATGCACCCATTCCGGATTCGGATCTTCTCCCTAAGTTATAGTCCACTTGGCTAAATGAATGCGCAAATCCTCCTCTCCTATATTGGTTCCTTCCATCTGTGTATTAGGGTTTCTGAATCGTAGTCACATCATATGATTACATTCTTCCCAGTTAGCCAAATTCTCCTTGTTCATCCCCCACCAGTGTGCTAGGGTTGACCACAAAACTAAATCAAGCACATGGAACCATTATGCCTTTGGAAAAACCTTTTCAAGTTCCTCTAAAAATTAATTTCCATTGCCTATGCCATCATAGTAGGGTAATTCACATACCTTATAATATATACAACACAGAGACCTAGTTACTCGATTACAACACAATGTAGAGACTTCGCACAACCGGTTCTTCCAATTCTCCAATTCTTCATTTGAATCAGACAAACAAGAGCTATACTTCTCCCAGCTAAGTCTTCCATCTGCTATACGGTTGATTTAATCCTCATCCCCCGCAATTATCTTATATATATGATCAACATATGCATCTGCATATCCTTCTTGCACGAGCTCTGTGTATCTTGTTCCTTCTGCAGGGTCTAGAGGAACCACAAACCGTGTCCCATTATTCTCAAATACCATACTTTTGTGCTTGAGGTTGACAGTAGGATCCATATCAATATCCCAATCCAAACCCCACAATGCAGGGTATGTGTTCGTATCATCAACAATTTTAATAACTTAAAAATCAACAAGTGCCTTAACTCCTTCAATATCAACCATTGCCCCAGAAATTCTACCCATTGGGATAATATTCTGCTAATTTTCCATGCACAGCTGAATTTCGGACCATTCCAGCTTAGGTTCTCCCATTTTCTGCCATGTCTGTTTTGGTAGTACATTTGAATCAGAGCCCAGATCCAAGATGACCTAGTCCATTTCAAACTCAACTATCTAAGCAGTCAAGCACATCTCTCGACCAATCCTTCTCTTGTTCTTGTAAATTTTATTGACAACCTTTTGCTCTATCTGAGGCGACTCATTCTCGGTGCAACTATCAATCAAAGCTTGAAGATTCACAATTGTCTTTTTTTTTTTTGCACAAAATCTTGATATAGGCTTGTAAAAATGTTTTTAACTCGGCATCGGCCCCTTCGACGATATTTATGGTAGGCTTTCTTGGTGCCCTAGATGTGTATGTGCCAGGATTCGTGAATGCCTTCTTTGCTTCAACGAAGGTCTCCTTCTCCCTTTGTAAGCTAAATCCTCCTTTCTCTCAGGACCTTTCCAGATCCAAACATTGGTTGAAGGTTTCGTACCTTCTGCCCTGTCTTCACTAGTTTCTGTGCCACTTCCGGTTACAATATTCACACTAGGTTCTTCATCATGTGGTTCTATCCTCATCATTTGAACGTTTTGCATGGGTGTCGATGTTTTATTTTCCTGCATTTTTGCAAACAATACCATACAATCTTCAATAACATGATCAAATTGTCGATAGCACCTGCATGATTGTTGTTTCAGGTTTAGACGCGCATAATGGCTAGCCTCTCCATAATTATAACAAATGAGTTGTCCCCTTCCATGACCATCTCCTCCTCCTCCTCATCCTCTTCCCCTACCCTGAAATCTACCTCGCCCAGATGGCGATGTAGGTGAATATGGTCCTCTACCTTTGGGCTATAGTCTAAAAGAAGAAACTTGTTCAACCATAATATCGAAGTTACGAAAATTATTTTCATCATGTCCCAAGAATCGAAAAAATGTGTAATACAATTTTTGGAGACTCGAAATATATTTACCAATTATGGGACAAAATTCTATTACATGTTGTCCAGTTACTTGACATATTGCGCACCATGGTGAAGGGTTCTCACTTAGCCTTGCCACAATCTTAAGTGGAATTCTTCCTCCAACTTCCATATACTCCCTCAAAAGAAGGCATTGCTCCTAGTGTCCTTTGGCCTTGCAACCAATGCACCATACTCCTGCATGCACATCCTTTTATTTTTCCTTCCGTAAATTTTTTTAGTTCTAAATGAAAGGTAGCCAACTGGCTCTAGATTTGCTAAACCCCGACCTGCGTATTCTATACCGGTGAGGCTTCTAGTTTCATTGTGATTTCCACAGCTTCGACATGCGTCAAAATCTTCTTCTGGCCCTAAAGGCAAGGGCAAATGCGGAAAAAACATGGCAATGAACCACTCCTTGTGCTACCGAACATCAACAGAAAAACCTCCTTCTCTAATAGTACGTTTTAACTGATGATCTGCCTCCCATATGATCTCATTTACTTCTTGATGGATTTATTTTAGTAACACACTGCGCATATGATTTTTGATTTCTGAACTATTCCTTCAATGCGTCTTTGAGCTCATTAATCGTTGCATCGAGATTTTTTGTTGCATACCTCATATACCAATCAAGCGTGCATTCCTGAAATGCGGTGGTGTGCTGCTCTTTATTAACATTAACATCATTGACCTGGTGTGTTTTCCACACATCCTCTGTGACAAACTAAAATTTCTCAATATCTTCATTTACAACACCCCTAATTTTTTGTAGTTTCATAGATTTAGCCATATCAAAAACTAGTGGTGGAGGTCGAGGTGGAGGTGGGGTGGATGAGCTAATAGTGTGAGATGAATATGGAAGTGGAGTGGATGAGATTTGAATTACGCTCTTGATCTTTTCTTCTGAATGCATTGATTCACCAAAACTACTTGTTTCAGACTCATTGTCACTATTAGATCTACCTTTAAGGGGGCTATAAACAAAATCTTCTTCTAGGTTTTCTCTGTAAGTTTTTCCATTGTGCATAGTGTTGAAGATTGCAACAAGAAACAGTGAAGGAGGCATCTTGAAACATCATCCTTGATCCTAGTTGGAAAATAATCACCTAAACTAGGTGGGGCCCACACAGGCTATTTTTAGGTGTATGTCTATTTTTAGACATGGTGAGCATATTCTATATGTAGCAGGAGGCTATTTGTAGATGGCTGATCAAATGTGAAAAATAGATGAGATTCTATTTTTAGAAGATTGGGCGAAGTCTATTTATAGATCGTGATATGAAAATAGATGCATGTCGATTATTATTAGCTCTTAATAATAATCGTACTCTAAACAACAACTTATTCTCTTGGAGCACTTTATTTCAGTGAACAGATTTGGAAAATAAGTGGGCTAAAAGGAATTACGCAATTCCTGAGGGTTTACTGGAGTTCATGCATGGAAGACTCAGTTAAAACTGAAGTGGAAAAGTTATGATAGAGTTGGAAGAGTAGTTCATGGAGTTGTATTCAGTTTAACTCAGTTAGACTCAGTGGAGATAGTTGTATCTAATCTAACTGAATGATACACTAGTGAGAGTGGAGTGACTTAATTAGTTAATTAATTCACTAAATAATAACTCATTAATCAACTGAAGAATATATCAGTTAACTATAGTGCATGGCAGTTTCAGTGGAGACCAGTGGAGAGATAGGTGAAAGAGCAAGTGTGACTATCAGTTGTGACTATAGTGTTGCATTGTTTGCACCACACATTCATTGGAGATTCCAATGAGGATTGCGTGAGCAAGGCTGGAGAAATTCGAGTTCATTAAGAGCCATTCTTCAGCAGGGATTGCGCAGTAGAGGCATGCTAGCAGGTGGCAAAGATCGATGCATGTATTTGCAAGATCGGGCCTGATTAGTGTGTAGCGATTATACTGTATTGAGGGATTGTGATAAGCTTTGTATGAGGATTGTTACATGATCTCTATGACATATATTATATACAAATAGTTGGGGTTTTCAGCTTCAGGCTTTCCCATTAAACAACTGTGTTAATGTGTGTGAATTTTTATTGTTTCATGTGTGCATTGCAATCTTGATTTAATTTCCGCAAATGATTAATGGTGGAATAGATTTTGTATTTTGCATGAAGTTAAAATAGTGTGAGATCAGGAGAATATTGGACATATAACACATAAGTTATATAATTTCTACATGGTATCGGAGCATTTGATCATTGGAGCAGATTGCAATTATTGAAGCAGTTGAGTTTTGTGCTGGTGGAATTCGAATTTGTTGCAGTGTTTTCTTGGTGTCGAAGTTGAGCATTCATTGAAATGTATTTTAACGGATTATGATTGGAGTATGACCTTGATGGGAGCTCGAAGTATATTGCATGGAAGGACAGGATGGAGGCGGTGTTGGATGATAATGGGCTAAAGGAGTTCATCGATAGCAATGTTCCTAAGTCGGGTTCTAGCGATGCAGCCGCATTTGACGCATGGAAAAAGAAGGTAGCAAAGTGTCAAAGGATTATGTTGGAAGGTGTGAAGGACCACATTGTGTCCAGACTTCTCGGTAAGGCCACTCCATTCTTAATGTGGAAGGCTTTGACAGACTTGTTCCAAAGCAGAAGTGACCAGAGGAAGTTGGCACTTAAATACAAGCTCAAAAAAATAAAAATGGAGAAGAATGACACTATTCCGGTATACTTGGCAAAGTTTGTCCACTGTAGGGATGAGCTTGGGAGTGTAGGAGTCAGTATGGATGAAGAAGGCTTGGTGATCTTGGCTCTCCTTGGGCTTCTGAAGAGTTGGCATAGCTACGAAGACTTTGTCAATGGATGGGAGAAACTGCCAGGATGGGAGCGACTTTGGTCGAATCTTGTGTAGGAGGAGATAAGGCGAAGTATCAGGGATGGCTCTTCATCAAAGCATGATGATGAAGAGGATTGTGCTTTGGTTGCCAAGGCAAAGAAGAAGAAGGGGAAGAAATTCCATTCTATATCTGAGGCCGGTGAAGATGGAAAAGAGTGTGACATGTCCAAAGTGAAGTGTTTTCACTGTCACGAACACGGGCATTTCGCCACAAATTGTCCACAGAAGAAGAAGAACAAGCAGGTTGTTGGAGCTGCAACTGGTGAGGCTCTTTCCTCACAATTTGAGCTTGAATTCTCATTGATCGCATGCATGGTGTCTAGTGCATTGGGATCGGGGTGGTACTTTGATAGTGGTGCTTCCTTTCACATGACGGGAGATGTGAAATTTTTCAGTGACTTGGTGGAGAAAGATCTCCAGTTGCATGTTGAGTTGGGTGAAAATGGATGATACAATGCGACCGGCATTGGTACCATTACCTTTCAGAGGGAGTCAAGTAAAATCATTCTTTTACAAGATGTAGTGCATGTTCCAGGTTTAAAGAAGAATTTAATCCCAGTCGCAATGTTAGAGGATAAAGGGTATGATGTTATATTTAGTGAAGGAAAAGTTTTCCTTCGGTGCAAAGCAATAGGAAAAGTCAAGGAGGTTGGGATTTGAGCTAAGAATCTTTACAGACTTGAAGTAGATGGGATTTCTACGGAGCTTCCTACTATTGGGAAGTGCAAGAAAGACATGCAAATGAAGCTTGAGAGGGAGCAGGATTTGCATGCAGGTAAGAGTAAACCTCGGGATGTGGAGCAGTCACAAGATGAGGATCATAGAGTGGGAGAAACCACTCATGCAGAGAAATTTCATGCCAGATGGGCAGAGGGAGTGCATGTAGCTATACCACTAGGTAAGAGGTGGGGCGACATGCATGGATAATCCAAGAAGAAATTTCTGGGAAGGATTCATTGAGATGGTGTGGATCTCATGAATTGAACCTGGCTACGAGAAGCCCACAGAGCAGCAGTAGCATGATCAGTTGGATTGATGCAGGTAGATCAAAGTGACAATGTTGGATACTGGAGCACGGTTCAAAGTTGATAGCAAGTGCAGAGTGCATGGGTGCAGAGTTCAACAACGTAGTGGTTCCTGAAGACATGTGTAGTAGCTAAGCAGAAGTCGAAGACTTTGATGATATATGCATTATACTAATTGAGTTGTTTGGAGCCTTTAAGTTTTGGAAGTGTTGCAACAAGAGTTGCAGAGCAGATGCAGGGAGTTGCAGGGCGCTTGCAAAGGTTGTAGGGCGAATGCACGGAGTTTCATGTCACATGCAAAGACAATCCTTTCTTGTTGAGAGGAAGTGTTGAAGATTGCAACAAGAAATAGTGAAGGAGGCATCTTGAAACATCATTCTTGATCCTAGTTGGAAAATAATCACCTAAACTAGGTGGGGCCCACACAGGCTATTTTTAGGTGTATGTCTATTTTTAGACATGGTGAGCATATTCTATATGTAGCAGGAGGCTATTTGTAGATGGTTGGTCAAATGTGAAAAATAGATGAGATTATATTTTTAGAATATTGGGCGAAGTCTATTTATAGATCGTGATCCAAAAATAGATGCATGTCGATTATTATTAGCTTTTAATAATAATCAGACTCTAAAAAACAACTTATTCTCTTGGAGCACTTTATTTCAGTGAGCAGAATTGGAAAATCAGTGGGCTAAAGGAATTATGCAATTCCTAAGGGTTTACTGGAGTTCATGCATGGAGGACTCAGTTAGAATTGAAGTGGCAAATTTATGACAGAGTTGGAAGAGTAGTTCATGGAGTTGTATTCAGTTTAACTCAGTTAGACTCAGTTAAGCTAGTTGTATCTAATCTAGCTGAATGATACACTAGTGAGAGTGGAGTGAATTAATTATTTAATTAATTCAATAAATTATAACTCATTAATCAACTGAAGAATACATCAGTTAACTACAGTGCATGTCAGTTTCAGTGGAGACCAGTGGAGAGATAGGTGAAAGAGAAAGTGTGACTATCAGTTGTGACTATAGTGTTGCATTGTTTGCACCACACATTCATTGGAGATGCCAATGAGGATTGCGTGAGCAAGGCTGGAGCAATTCGAGTTCATTAAGAGCCATTCTTTAGCAGGGATTGCGCAGTAGAGGCAGGCTAGCAGGTGGCAAAGATAGGTGCATGGATTTGCAAGATCGGGCCTGATTAGTGTGTAGCGATTGTACTGTACTGAGGGCTTGTGATAAGATTTGTATGAGGATTGTTACATGATATCTATGACATATATTATATACATATAGTTGGGGTTTTCAGATTCAGGCTTTCCCGTTAAACAACTGTGTTAATGTGTGTGAATTTTTATTGTTTCATGTGTGCATTGCAATCTTTATTTAATTTCCGCAAATGATCAATGGCGGAATAGATTTTGTATTTTGCATGAAGTTAAAATAGCATGAGATCAGGAGAATCTTGGACATATAACACATAAGTTATATAATTTCTACACATGGAGCTAGGTGGACCCCTTCTGAACATTCACTCCTTGTGGATGCACATAGTACCCTTTTCACACAATAGAATTTTAATCCACAACTTTAAAGAGCGTAGGAACTTAACTCTAGGGCCTTTTAAAAATATCATTTCAGCTTCAGAATATAACACCAACGTGTCAACAAAAAATTCAGTAGCAAACCCACCCAGAATTTTGTCAATCCAATAATCTACTATGCAGATAATCTTATATCTATATTTCTCCAATTTATGGATCAACTTAGGCATCCACTTGGTAATCATGTTGCCCTTCCAACAAGTCTGAAACTCAGCAAACCGAGATAACCACTCTTGTAACTCTGTAGCAAATGAAGCAAGGAAAATCTCATGGAATTCTGTATAGATATATATTTTCTCCCAATATTCAGCAGATAACTCCAGATTTATTTTTTCTTGGATCACGAATTCGTGCACCCTTGTATCAATCAACTCTTGCAATCTGTTATTCGTCGAATGACACATCAAAATTCACTCAAATAGATCCTGGTCTCCGAAACATAACCATTTTTTGGCTTGAGGGGTCCTCACCCAGGTTCAGAGTGTTCTGCGCAACCAACAAAACCCTCCAACTACTGTCCCTTTCGATAGTGATTTGCTTGCGCATACCAAAGTCTCACCTGAAGCAGTATGTGGGAATGATGGAGTCAACTTTCCACACTCTAAGGGAGCGTGTGATGTGGATTTTATCCCTTCTTAACATATATAATGGTTACTTCCCTGCGCAATAACCTTCTCAACCCAATTCAAATCTAATACAGAAAAAAAACCCTTAACTTTAATATAGTCATGCACGAAGCAGAAAACTATCCTTATTAAGATCTACTCAATAGAAAAAAGAATAACTCTTTCACAACTACGAAGATCTATCCTTTAACATAGATCATAATCAATCATGCAATACTTGTGTGAAGACAATAATCTACCATCATATGCGTAACTTCAGATAAATGCGCATTCACTAATAACAACAGAAATATAAGTAAATTGATGCATTAACACATGAGCATAAAATCATCAAAATCTTATCTTTATTGATATATCTTTAATCAATACAAAAGTATTTTCGCGCACACACAACAGTAGGGTCCTTACACATAGCTCAGGACTAGGTCTTCATGCACACAGCTAGTAGGAGCCTATCCAACTGAGACTAACTCAAATTTCCCAAAATCAAATCACATAAGACAAGATAAGATCTAAGATTCGATATATCCTTTACTTGACTAGACTCATACATATTTATAGGACTAAGACGTGCAATTACCATGGTCTCAAACCATGGTTTTAGCCCCATGTTTTCCCTTTAACTCACTACAATGATGAAGGAACTTTGTCCCACCCCAAATTTCCTTGACTTTTCTGTGCACAACACATTTCTACAAAACTTATCCAAAATTGTACCCAAAACTTGACCCTAGGGGAGCCTAGCCCAACAAGAAGCTTCCAGAATGATGAGTTGGATATGGTTTGATGCAGATATGCTTGAGCTCTCTCATTTGGATCTATTGATCTTATCATTAGGGAATTTTCCCTTAAGAAGTGGGTGTTCATCCTTCTTTTATGGATCCCTGACTTGTTCTCCCTACCTATAAATTGAATCCCATCCTTCCACTACTCGTTGGTCTTACGTGCTCATTAGTCCTTTGCATCCCTATAGTGTGATTATGCTCAATTTTCCAGTTGGGACAAGGATTTCTTGAAGAGCCTCAATTTGGACTTGGATATCACCAAAGGGAGGTATCCAACATCAAGGCTACGGTTGTATGCTTCCTCTTTCTATAATTAATATTACATATGATGTTTCACTCTCCATATTTGTCTAGATATCTATGCAAGTAGCCTAATGCTCCTTGATATGTTAGGTAGTTTGTATTTGATGTATGTTATGTATCTTATCATGTTTCTTGTTTTTGTCTCTTGATCTCTTACAGGTATTCAAATGCCACAAGCAGTGAGGAGAAAGCCTGAAGGATCGTGGAATGAAGGTCTTCACCAAAGGAATTGATGATAGCATCAGGAAGAGGTAGGTTCTTCTTCTTCCACTTTGAATACAAAATAGGAAAGGGTTCATTAGCTAGTATCATGCATTACTAGACCCACTCTAGGGCTAGAGAGATCGCCTCTGTCCACAGAGGGGATTGTCTTCACAACAAGGGTCAAGAAAGAAATGTTTTTGGGATGGCCTTAAATATGATACTCAAAATTTTGTGGCAGAATGTTTGGTCTGCCAACAAAATAAATTTGAGACAATTAAAACCTCGAGTCTGCTAAAACCTTTATCCATTCCAATTCAACATTGGGATGAGGTTTTAATGGATTTTATCATAGGTTTAACCAAGTTCGAAGGAGAGAGTGTCATCATGGTGGTAGTTGATATACTTACCAAGTATGCACACTTTTGTGAATTATCTCATCCATTTAAAGCCAATACAATTTCTACTATATTTATGGAAACAATTCAAAAGATACATGGAAACCCAAATATTATTTAAGCGACAGAGATCCCATTTTCACTAGAAATTTTTGGATGGAATTATTTTCTTGTCTGGGTACTCAACTAGCTCATAGCTCATCTTATCATCCTCAATCTGATGGGAAAACTGTGATAGTGAACAAATGTTTGGAAGTATATCTTTGTTTCTTTGTATTTGATAAATGAAAAAAATGGGTCAAGTAGTTACCTTTGTCTGAATGGTGGTATAACACTTACCTCGTGCTGAAAGGTGTATCAAATCGTAGAGAGGAGAGAGCTTAAAGGATAGTGGAATCAAGGTCTTCACTAAAGGAATGGACGATAGCATCAGGAAGAGGTAGGTTCTTCTTCTTCTTCTTCCACTTTGAATACAAAATAGGAAAGGGTTCATTAGTTAGTATCGTGCATTGCTATACCCACTCTAGTGCTAGAGAGATCGCCTTTCTCCATAGAGGGGATTGTCTTCACAACAAAATTGGCAACTCTGCTGGGGAGATATAGCCTCTTTGTCTCTCCTTTTCTGATTTGGTTTTTTGATCAGTTTGACTGATCACCAAGATATGAGTTTGTTTAAGTCTCTATAAGTCCACATAGTGCTTTATTTTTGCTTTAGGGTGTCAAGTCTAGTTTGATTGTTGAAATTATTTTTATTTTTTCTTTTATTTCTCTCCAAGCGCATTTTTTGTCCTTACAGAAGTGCCAACAGTGTTTTTTTATATAAAACAGTCGCATTGATACACCTTTTAGCACAATTTTTCCTTTCACAGGAACACTGATCCCAAAGATTAGAAAAAAATAGTGTTTCCCTTCAGTTTCCAGTGTGTCTTGGCCTCTAAGGTGTCTTTCTAGTCTGATATGATCTAGTACCATTGTGTTTAGCCATGTTGCCTTGCTTGAGTGATTAAATTGTCTCTTTGACCCTGTTTTGTGTTTGAGTGATGTTTGATCACCCTCTAGGGTTTCTAGGTCAGTTTTCCTTCACTTGTCACTTGTGTGTGCCACCAAGAGATTGGTTGGCTCTATCCTAGGGATCTACTACAGTCATTGAACATTCGAAACACTGTTTCATATTTCTTTTGGATTGTATTTGCAAGGTTATTTTCATTTTCACTGAATCATTATTGCACTTTGAAATCACCTTTGATTGACTGTAAAACATAGATCACAATAGTTTTATTTGCGAGTTTGAGAGTGTACTTTTTTTTTTTAATTTTTAATTTCCCATTTCGAAAGAGAAAAGTGAAAGTCATCTTCATTTAGATATTTTGAATTGGTTTGTTCCTCTTCGTTTTGAAAAGAAAAAATGAAATTCATTTTCATTAAAGTAATTTTGGAATGATTTTTTTCCATTCGAAAAAGACAAAGTGAAAGGGAATTTTCATTTCAATTCTTTGTCTGTTTGGTCATTTTTGCTTTGATTGGTTCATTAATTGCATTAGTTTGCATTTCAGCATCCAAATTAAAAAGAAAAAAAAAACAAAAATACTTTTGGTGCATCTTAGTGAAGAGGAAGTGATTTTGTTTTCAATAAGATTGCATTTGGGATAGTGAAAGTGAATTTGTTTTAGAGTTTCATTTCAATAATTTTGAGCTAGTAGGGGGGAATCATTGCTTGTTTCATTTCTTGTTTGTTGCATTCCTATTTGCACTTCCCCACTCATTAGTTTAGAGTTCGTCGAAATGAAATGAATTATTTTTTTCCTTTAGCCACACTGTAGGGATTCAGGTGAAATCAATTTGAGCCTAAAATTGAAACATAATCAAAGATCAACTTTAAAATTTATTCAACTAACCTTAAGGAGAATATTGAATTAACGCAAACATCTAGAGGTCTAGGCTAGAGACGTGTTTTGTGTCGTTAAGCGTAGCATCTATCGCTAACATCCTGTGTTTCATCCCAGGGGTGATATCCCGTCCCACGTATGGAAGTATATAGGATTATGTTCCATGTATGAAAAGTATAAGGGGACACTCTCATCAAACGGTTACACATTAGACAATGCTACTACGAATTGAGCTCCCACGTACTGTTGCGTATATTTTAGGAGACCCCACTAGGTTGCAAACCTACAATAGGTATCCAAGTCAGTTGCCTTGTAGACGTGATACATTGAACAAAATATTCAGGGATATTGGATGTCATACGTTAAATCTTTGGTAATTTATTTTTCCAAGGTGTATATTATAGTTCACAGATACCCGGTAATCCTTTATGCCTAGATTACCCTTTTTTGATTTATTTTTATAATTATAAAATTTACTACCCACGACAACATCCTACTTATGCAGTACTGCTGGCCTTATCTTTCCTGGTTAATATTAATCTTAAATTTCTCAAAAAGTGATTCACATTTCCCTTAATTTATCTTTTCCTAAAGGTCATCGTGGATGAATCTTCGAATTCACCTCACTCCTTCTCTGAAGGATCTCAAGGACCTCCTCCTGAGATTCTGTAATTTCCACCTGGTCCTCTTGAAGCTTAAGGTTCTGAACTTGGAATTGTCATAAGTTTCCAACTGATCTCGTCTCGACCACCACCTAACGACTTGCTTTCGTCGCCATATGAGAATCCTAAACCAGAAATTCCTAAACCTTCTACATAGTTTACGGTCTTTCTTCCAAATCCTCTCTATGATATTTTCATGGTGTCTCCTGAGCGTCTATATAGTTCTTTTGACGGTCCCAACATTACTTTTGGTGCCTCTCCTATAGAATCTCATATTGTTTCTTGTCAGTTGTTTCCACCACCCATGGCATTGAATGCCGACGATACTCCATTTGTGAGTAATCCTCAAAGTATTCCTCCAGAAAATTTTGTGACCCATATCCCCAAAGTTGACATTGAGTTTATGTTCCAACTGGAATTTTTTCCCTATTTTTCCACTCCTCATGATATAGGAAGTGGGATGAGTATGCCCTCTAGTCAAGTCGTGTCTTCACTTCCACCTGGGTATAATTATCTCTAAAACCTTGTTTCGGGGGCTTATAGGACCAAATATATATTCCACAACCCTGTTTTGTCAACGAGAGTTTTACCATATTCTTGCCCATTTTTTTAGATAAAATTGTCGTTTCAAAACGTGCTGCTCAGCCTGCGATTTTTGTAGGTCAAATGACTATGTCACTAGTATGATCTGCTCCTATGTCGCTATCCACGATCATTGTACTCCCACCTTTGAGTGGATCATATACAGTTTTTTCCATGCCTGAGGGGAAATCACATCCTTTATACGTACTTTCCTTTTCAGGTGGGGGAAATATAAAATTTGGAACTCTATTGGGGGAGGGACAACACATAGCTAGTATTAGTGGAGCTTTTATTTCACACCCGAAAAGTTATGATTAGTGGAGCTTTTCTTTCACACCCGACAAGTTATGTCATAGGAACCCCCTTGTCGGGTGGTCATCCTACTTCGACTCATCTTGTTTATCAACAACCCCACATTCAGTACCCTCAAGTTCAGCAACCCCATGTTCAACAACCGAACATACAATCTTAGTATGTTCAACAACCGAACGTACAATATTAGTATGTTAAGAAACCAAACATGTCACACCAATATATCCACCAACCTCAAAAGCCGTTAGGTGTCATTGCAAATAATCCTCAATTTGGTCCTCAAATCAAAACTAGCCCAAACCTTCCTCTGGGTCAAATTTTAACTTACTCCATTTATCCTGGTGTTCAATACCAACAAATGCCTCAAGGTCAATTCCAACAACCTTAACAAGGAATTTATACCTAGCGGGGGCCTTATCAACAACCCCAACAGGGCACTTATGTTTAGCAGGGGCCTTATCAATAGCCCCAGCAAGGTCCCTATGTTCAAAAATAGTTGCAACAAGGTACCTATCAACAACCCCAGCTACAACAAGGTCCCTATAAAAAATATATACCTTATCAAAAACGGTGGGGACAACTTGGGTAGTGTGGTCAGAATCAACACACGTGGGGGAAAAATACTTACCAACAATGTTGGTACCCATAAATGGGTAACTTCCAGAGGCATTTTTCTCCTTATAACCCTACATTTCCATTCCTAGATACATTGGAACTACCAGATGTGTCAAAATTGACAAATGACCCCATCCAACATAGGCTGCATTGGCCTCTAGTTCCAACTAAAATTCTCGGAGAGTGTAAGAAGTTTGAAGGAAAATATAGGGAAGACCCCCAAGCCCATGTTATGATGTACTATTTATGGTTCTTTTAATACTATTTGGTTCATGATTCAATTCGTCTACATATTTTCCAACGCACTTTGACGGGTGTCGCTTCCAAGTGGTACATCGAACCTCCTCATGGTGTATTCCATGATTTCAATACCTTGGCCATGGCATTCCTCACCCATTTAAAGTCACATATCTGGTATGAGTGCGACACCCATATCTTAACATTCTTGGAGAAGTCAACTGCTACTCATATTTTGGATCATATTCATGAGTGTAAGCGTAGGGGCCGCCTTATTAAATTCTAGACTCGTGATCAATTGTTGACTGAGTGGTTCAAGAAATATTTCATTCCTAAAATAGCCAAAGATATGTGGTTGTGGGACGAAAGAGCAGGTCGTCGCCCATGATCAGTATCTAGATATGATCTATTCCCAATCTAGAACTCTATATGAACTTTTACCTGATGCACCACGACCTTCAATAGACCCTTTATCATCCAAATCTATTGATGTGCCTCTTGTTGATAGTGTCATTGGGAAAGTGGCCCATTATGATAACAATACAACGAAAGATTCTTCGAAGTCTAAGTCTACTTCTTCCACTGCACCCTCCACTCCTTTGAACAATTCGAAGAATCCTTGTAAAACCTCTTAGGTTAATGTTGTTCAATCTGTTGCAGCAGACAAGCCCTCAAAGGTAAAATGAAGGGGAAAGGTAAATCCAAATCCGACACCCCTAAATATGATTTTGCTAAATTGTATGCCAACAATTATTCCAAGTGCAAGCCCAAGTATCCTTTCTTGATATGTGATGAGGATCACTATGCCAAGGACTGTCCTCGACGTGTCGAAGTCTCCCGTGTTCTTAAAGGTGCACCCGGGACACCGGGTGTCATGAAAGAACCATTTCCTTCTTAGCATATGGAAATGATCGATAAACCCCAGTCTTCTACATATGGAAGCTCCCAAGTCTTTATGGCTAGTACATAACCTATTTATGTTGCTACCCAGTCGAAAGAGTACTCGAATCCTTTAAAATATCCCGTGGAAAAGGATGTTTCATATATTCCTTCCCCTTCCACCCCTCCTAGTTCTGGTCCTCTCCATATCGAGAGACCTAATAGTGATTCCATTATCTGACCACCTCCCAAGGGTGTTCATCAGAAGTCATATTATAATTTGAATGTGTGAGCTGCCCAACACTATAAAATCATAGAGGATCTAGCTAAAGTGCCTTCGATGATGTTGACCTTGGAAGTCCTTCAGTCATTCCCATCACAATGGAAGGAACTATTGTCTGCTATCAGAGGGATTGATATGGGGGATTCAAATATTATTACTTTCGATATCGAGAATCATGTTACTCGGATCCCATGATAATTGGATTTTCTGATCCAAGTCATTATGATGGGTAAAACCTTTCATCGTACTATTATTGATGAAGGTAATTCTACCTGCATCATGTCTGTTGCGTGTTGGAAAGACATCTAATCTCATCCATTAAGTCAATCCCCTAACAATCTAGAAGGTTCCAATGACAAAGGTTCTCGACCATATGGTATTTTAAAATCCTTTCCAATTCAGTTAGAGGGTAAAACAGTGAACACAGAAGTAGAGGTAGTGGATGCCAACCTTAATTATAACCTTATGATTAGATGTAGTTGGACCCATGCAATGATTTCTGTGGTCTCTACCCTTTTTCACGTTCTTTGCTTTCCTCATCAGGGTAACATTGTTACTGTTGATCAACTTTATTTCTTTTCCCAACATTCTTCAAATGGAAATGTTTCGTACATTTGTAATACCTCCGTTCCTTATGAGAATGTTGGGTCAGGTCTTTTCAAGTACTCATCTCTTATGGGAATTTTTCCGCTCCTGCCTCCTAATGTTGCCTTCGTTAACATGATATAATCTGGTCACGATCCATGGATTGTTCCTACAATCAAATTGAAAGTTTTGGTGACGCTATGCCCCTCAACCTTGCATAAAATTTTTATCAAAGCATTCTTCTAGCTTCTAGGGCTACCTCTGAAACCAAAGATAACTTGGTTTCATCTCTGGAGACGTATTCATAGTATCCTTTTGGTTCTTGGGATTATGATGAACCCTTGAATGAGATATTTTCCAGTGATGAAAGTATCTTGGAAGTCATGTCTCTCGAATAAACCCCTTGGAATGATGGTCATCATCATTCCTCATTTCTCCCAAGCCTGGGTGAAATCTGTACTTGCCTAGAAAACCGTGTTTCATCTTAATTGAATGGCCCGCTTCAGCATCCCATTCTGGTTCATGAAGTGTTGTCTAAAGGAAACATGGGTAACGTATCTACCACCATTCCAATCGAAATCTCTGTTAAACTAGGGGTTTTCGAGAATATCCATATCAGTGCATATTTTTCTCCCGATGAGGTTAAGATTTACACCTCTCTCTTTAAATAATTTTGCGATGTATTCGCATGGTCTTATGAAGAAATGCATGACATAGACACTAGTATTGTGGTGCAAGAAATTCCTACATATCCGGAATCAAAGCTTGTTCATCAATGACTTCATCCTGTGCACCCAAGAAAGGTTGTTTCCATAAGGGAGAGGTCGAAAAACATCTCAAGGCTGGTTTCATCTATCCTATACCATTGATGGATTTGGTCTCTAATATTGTTCCCGTCACCAAAAAGCAAGGGAACATTTTATTTTGTGTTGAGTACACTGATATAAATCGGGATTTTCCTAAAGAAAAATATCCTACTACTTTTATAGATAAAATTATTGATGAATGTGCTGGGAGTAAGATATTCTCTTTTATGGACAATTTTTCTAGCTACAACTAGATCAATATTGTTCCTACTGATCAACATAAAACCATCTTTATTTGTCCTTGGGAAACCTTTACTTATAAGAAGCTCCCTTTTTCTTTGAAAAATTTCGGGGCTACCTTCCAAAGAGCCATGTCCTATTATTTTCAAGATATTAATCACATAGTTTAGAAATATCTTGACAACCTTCCAACTCATTCCGCGAAACGTCAAGATCACCTTGAACATCTTCGAGTGATCTTCCTTCGCTTCCGACACTATAACATATGATTGAATACTCATAAATTTATATTTTGTGTTGAATCAGGTGATCTCTTAGGTTTCATGGTTTCTAAAGAAGGAATTTGGATTTATCCTCTCAAAGTCGAGGCAATCATCAATCTGCATCCTCCCTCCTCCTTGCAGCAGCTGCAAAGCTTGCAAGGGAAATCCAATTTTTTTCGTCGATTCATCCCAAATTATGTCACGTTTTCTAAAGGATATACCTGTCTATTGAAAAATGGAGTCCTATTCATTTTGGATGATATTTCTTATAATTATTTTGATGCTTTGAAGAAATCCATTTTAAGTGCTCCTTTATTTCATCCTCTCGATTATCATAGCAATTATTCCCTGTATCTAGCAGTCATAGAAAAAACTATTACTATGGTGCAAGTTCAGGATAATGGTGATGGTAATGAACATGTTGTTTACTACTTGAGCCAAAATCTCTTCGATGCTAAGAATAACTATGCTCACGTAGAAAAACTAGCCTTAGCTATTGTTCATGTTGTTTAATGCTTCTGTCATTATATTCTCATGTGTAAGACCATTGTGATTTCTGAATGCAACCCCATGATTTACATTCTTAATCGTTAGTTACGTAGGGGAAAATTATCCGAATGGACAGTCATTCTATAGGAGTTTGACTTGGAGTTTGCTATGGCTAAGTCTAAGAAATCAGTAGTCTTTGGTAAATTGATTTGCAATCTTCTAGTTGCAGTTGATCCTAACCCTTTCGATGAGTCGATTCCTAATGAATAAATCTTTCTCATTAGTACTCTCTATCTTTTTTATGGAGACGCCATTGTTTATCTCCAGACCAAACGTTTAGACCAGATCTATCTCATTCCGAGAGACGAAGGATTCATTACGAATCCCAACCATACTGCATCATTGGAGATACTTTGTATCACAATGGTGTCGATTTCATCCTCCGTTGATGCATAACTCTTGAGGAAGCTAAGAAAGTAATTAATGATTGCCACTCTACGGATTTTTGTGGTCATATGTCTGGCTATGCTACCGCTTGGAAAATCCTTCGAGCAATATATTTTTGGCCATCTATTTTTAAAGATTGCATTCTTGTCGTCCGTAAGTGTCATGATTGCCAAATTTATTCTCGGAAAGAATGCGCCCCACCATCTCCCTTGCACCCAGTAGTGACCTCCATTCCATTTGAAAAATGTGGCATCGATTTCATGACCTATAAACTTCGTTCGGCTAGGGGGCATGGTTATATTATCGATATCATTGATTATTTTACAAAATGGGCCTAGGTGGTGCCTACATATGATAATGAAGGTATAACTGAGGTGAAATTTCTTTTCAATCACATCATAGCTCTGTTTGGTGTCTCGAGAGCCACTGTCACAAACCATGGATCTCACTTTCGCAGTCATATGATGAAAGAGCTTACTGCTCAGTTGGGTCTGCACCATGATAACTCCACTCCATATTATCCACATGCCAATGGCCAAGTTGAATCCGTCAACAAATTTTTGTTAACGATGCTTCAACGAACCATTGGAAGACATAAAAGAGATTGGAACCTCATGTTATTCTCGGCTATGTGGGCTTATCGAACTTTATCTAAGACTGCTACTGGATTCACACCATTTCATTCGGTGTATGGTCTGGAAGCTACACTTCCAATTGAGTGTGAAATACCTTCTTTGAAGCTAGCTATCAAATTTCTTCTTGGTAGTTCACTAGAAGAGGAACGTCTGCTTTATCTCGAATGTCTCGATGAGAATCAATGAATCACTACTTCAGTCATTGAATCTCAAAAGAAATAGGTGACATCTCAGTACGATAAGTCTATCCATCCTTGCGTTTTATCTGCAGGTGACTTGATCCTGCTTTATGATCAATCCCATGACAAATTAGGGGTCGGGAAGCTCTAGCTAATGTGGCATGGGCCTTACATCGTTTAATGTGTATTAGAGAAAGGCGCCTACGAGCCAGTCTAATATGAGGGTAACCAGCTGGTTGAGCCCCAGAATGGGCTCTATCTCAAGAAGTATTATATTTGATTTCAAGTACAGTAATTTGTACATTAGTGTGCTTTTAGAGTTTTTGGTGTGATTTTTTCTTTGCAGAAATGTTTCCTCTGCTTACCTCGTGTTCCACTTGGTTTGCAGATGTTATCGATCCATTATGTTAGTTTTGCTGATGGTGCTTGTCATAGCACACAAAACTTATCTTCCATATCATGGGAACGTTTTTCCCCTGATGGCGAATTGGTTAATATTTAAGTTATTTCTTTGGGTCAAAAAACTAATAATATTACTGAATATATTGTGGTCATAGAGCTATTAGCAGATGCAATTTCTCTCGGTATCAGAGACTTGGTTGTCAAGCTAGACTCACAACTCATTGTGTTATAGTTAAAAGGTCATTACTCAGTGAGAAACCTCATATTTTGTGAATGTACTTACGTGTTTGATTACTAGAAATAAAGTTTTATTATATTACATATCAACACATTCCACGAAATTTGAATACATTAACAGATATATTGGAAAATTATGTATTAGATCGAAATTTCCATCATATGTAAAAAACCGAACATATTAGAACACTTAGTGCCAGTAGAACAATGCATATATATATATATATATATATCGAGTCTATAAAAGTTTGTTACATAAAAATATCCAAAAAATATGTTTTTCGTGACACAATGGCTCGAAAAGCCTACGTTAGTGCTAAAAAGTAAAAGTAAAACTATCCGCCCACATGGTACTCATGATAGCAAGTGACGGCCCGAATAACTCGAGACGGTAACTAGCAAAGTCTGCCTACAACTCCGAAAGTATGCCTCTGATAGCGCAGTGGTATGTCATAAAAATTTGCACACTCTGGAATGCCTCTAGTCAACTCCTCCAGGTTATGATCAACCTCCATGATTGGGTCTAACCCCTCCTCGTAGGGAGCATACTCAATCTATCGCGCTACCCTCCTTACAGTTGGGGACATCCCTGCTGGCCTCTCCGGTCCAACATCTGCAAGATAATCATAAGTTTAAATCTCAGAACACATAACTAAAAAAATAAACGAACCATTGGGAGACATAAAAGAGATTGGAACCTCTTGTTATTCTCAGCTCTGTAGGCTTACTGAACTTGAACTAATACTGCTACCGGATTCACACCATATCAGCTGGTGCATGGTCTGGAAGCTACACTTCCAATTGAGTGTGAAATCCATTCTTTGAAGCTAGCTATCGAATTTCTTCCTAGTACTTCTCTAGAAGAGGAATGCCTTCTTTATCTCAAACGTCTCGATGAGACTCGACAAATCACTGCTTCAGTCATTGAAGCCTAAAAGAAACGGGTGAAATATCAGTACGATAAGTCTTTCGATCCTCGTGTTTTATATGAAGGTGACTTGGTCCTGCTTGATTATCAAGCTCATGAAAAATTAGGGGTCGAGAAGCTCGAGCCTATGTGGCATGGGCCTTACATCATCTAATGTGTATTAGAGAAAGGCGCCTATGAGCTAGTCGATTATGAGGGTAACTAGTTGGGTGAGCCTCGAAACAAATTCTATCTAAAGAATTATTATGCTTGATTTCAAGTATTGTAATTTTTACATTAGTGTGTGATTCATTAGTGTGCTTTTAGATTTTTTGGTCTAATTTTTTTCTTTGTAGACATGTTTCCTCTGCTTACCTCGTGTTCCACTTGGTTTGTAGATGTCGTCGAACCATTATGTCGGTTTTGATGGTGGTGCTTTCCGTAGCACATGAAACTTATCTTCCGCATCATGGGCACCTTTTTCCCATGATGGAAAGTTGGTTAATCGACAAGGTATTTTTCTGGGTCAAACAAATAATAATATTACTAAATATTGTATGGTCATCAAGTTTTTATCAGATGCAATTTCTCTTGGTATCAGAGACTTGGTTATCAAGCTAGACTCACAACTCATTGTGTTACAATTAAATGGTCATTACTCAGTGAGAAGCCCTCAGATTTTGCGAATTTACTTACGTGTTTGACTACTGGAAATAAATTTTGATTATATTACATGTCAATGCACTCCACGAAATTTGAACACATTAACAGATATGTTGGAAAATTATGTATTAGATTAACATTTGCATCAGATGTAAAAAACCAAACACATCATAAGAACACTTAGTGAAAATAGAAACACACACACACACACACACATATATATCGAGTATGTAAAAGTTTGTTACATCAAAATATCCAAAAAATATGTGTTACGTGACACAATGTCTCCACAAGCCTACATTAGTGCAGAAAATTAAAAGTAAAACTATTTTCCCACACAGTGCTCATGATAGCAAGTGACAACCCGGATAACTCAAGATAGTAACCGACAAATTCCGCCCGAGAATCCTACATCATGCCTATGATAGCAAAGTGGTATGTCAACAAAAGTCACATACTCTAGAATGCCTCTAGTCAAGCCCTCCAGGTTGCGCTCAATCTCCATGATTGGGTGTGCCCCCTCCTCGTAGGGAGCATCCTCAATCTGTCATGCTACCCTCCTCACAATAAGGGACATCCCTGATGGCCTCTACAGTCCAACATCTGCAAGATAATCATAAGTTTAAAGCTTAGAACACATAGCTAAAAAACATAAAAAAACAAAAAAATCCAAAAATGAGTTTTTTACCTGCATCGGTCCACTGTGCACCACATGGAAGGGGAATATTTAGGTCTCCTTGGAAATCTATACCAACGTATGCGTAGTCATATACTACAATCAATTGACGACGTAACCAACCAAAAAATGTTGAAGGTGTTATCACTCTGCCAAATCTCTAAGGCTGAAGAAGAAATCCTGATAGAGGTAACCACAAACCATTATTTTGGCTTGGTATCTATCCCTACCAAACCGGAGAGGGCTCTCTCCACAGTGTCACAGCCAAGAGGGCTGGATGAAAAGGTTTTAGGCTAGCTATGAATTGTAGAAGGGTTTTTTTATTTTATTGGGTTTGTTGGATGAGGATTAGGTCAAAGAAGCTAGGTCAAGGAAAATAAGATGGGAATTGAAGTCCATTCAATGGGGCAAGGTAGGGATAAAGCTTAGAAATTTAAGGTGATTTTTTGAGATGGTTTCAAACTAAAGAGGAGCTAGGAAGAGCATAAGATATGCATTCTTCCTAAACTGAAGAAAATGGACAAATTATGAAGACTTTCCCAAAACAGAGTATGGAAGAACATGTATTATGCCTATCAAATTGAAAATCATCATGTAATAGACATGAAATCGTCTATGAGCTTACAAAACATTCATACAAATGAAACAAGAGAAGAAAAAATGCTAAACAACCATACCACAGGTATCCCAAAGAAATAAGCTGTAAATCTTCATTAATTTCTGGCCAAACTGATTATACTATAGTCCTTGATTAATACAATAACATCCAACCTTTTCCAAAAGTGAAGAAGGGAATTATATAAACATCAAAACCACTTTCTCTCATCCTCAGTGGTCAAATCCCTGAGTTGAGGAAGAGATCCACAAAAATATGAACTGATAGCTAGAGTGTAGGGAGGTTCAAGTGACTCCTCCCAAATTACAATGAAACTGATTCATTTGACTTTATGATAACATTTACACAATGAATTTACCGCTAGGTAACTCATCCACATGATATTTACATTTACCTTCATCAATTACATAGGTAAATCATCATTTTCCAAGATAAAATTAAAAAATGTAGTGAAATTTGAAAAATATCAGACATTTGTCAAGTGTGTCATTTTTGTGCCAAGTGCCAGGTGTGCCCTCCATGTTGCATCTTGAATTTGGATGGGTTGGAGGTGTCCAAATTGGGCACAAGATGGCTTATTGGAAAGCCTATGTAGTCTACTTTCTAGATAATTGTTTATTTTGTAGAATGGAGTTTATATAACCTGTTAAAATTTGATTCACTCATAGTTGGTTAGGTGCGCAACGCTGAGGCAAAAAAGGAGGCATAAAATTGGTTTTTTGTGGTTTTTTTCACCTTTTCACCTGCCAATTGTCCAAAATAAGTATAGAAAAATTTATTTTCTAGAATGTATTCATCATTTTTCATTTGCTGGTGGTAATCATTTGGCCAAAAATTTCCTCAAATAATAACACAATGCATAGGGCATTGCGCGCTTGACAGTCCAGCTGTCACAAGACTTCCTAGGATTGCTGAAAAACAAAAAAAATTCAAAAATTACCCCGAAAATTTTCAAAATTGGTGAAATGAATGATTATCATGTGGTTTAGGCATGGAGTGAGGCCTCAACAAGTATATCCATCCTCCTTTTCTCTTCTTGCTTGTTTAGGGCTTCAATATTTGCATTGGCTTGTTTAAGTTTTGACCTTGCAATTTTGTTTTTCTGGAAATAGTGCTTGGCCCTCTTTATCAATATATCATTATCCTTGTTTTCCTTCTCCAGAAGCTTCTATAGATGTTGGTTAGCCCTTTCAAGCCATTTCTCCTGATTCTCATTGATTACCACTGCAAATTGTTCATTCAAAGTGAGCTGATTCCAAGCTCAACCTCCTTTTGCCTCTCTAGTTATAGAGCTCCTTTCAACCCTCTAGTCCTAGGCCTTCTCCTTGGCAATTTTTCTTCTACCTCATTCGTTTCACCATATGTTTCTAATGTATCTTCAAGCAATACTTTAGCTTTTCCTAGCTCTCTTTGAGCTTTGATGAATTTCACCTCATCAATGAAGTGATTTGTTTTCAGTTGTTGGTTCTCCTGCTCTAGAAAGGTAATGACAAATTTAGATCTCTTAATATTAGTTTGTATCTCCTTAATCTTGGCTTATTTCTCCTTGATGACTGTGATAGTGATCTCATCATCAACATGGTCATCTAGGCCAACAAGGTCAAAATCCTATTCTGTCTCATGGAGGTCCTCCTCCTCATGTCTGATCTCTGCCTCTATCATATTTTGCTTCCCTTTGTCTACCTGCTTTGTCGATGTATAAGGCAAGGCCCCTTCCACTATGTGTGGAGAAAAAAACATGCTTGTGACCTTTCCGGTATGTTTTTTCCAATAACTCTATCTCAGCTTGCTTATTTTGTTGAGGCTCACTGATCTCAACTCTACTAGGTGACATAATTTTAGTGTGAAATGGTGATGATGGTGGTGAAATGGGTGAAGGATACTGATCTGATGAGGATGAATGTATTGTGGGTTAAGATTGAGGAATGGATGTGGAAGGATGAGATGGTGAAAGGACATCTTGTGCATGCCGAATATATGGCTTAGTAAATATGTCATTAGCTATGAAAGTATTCCATGAAACATTTAGTTGTTTGAGGTGATGGAGGACTATTATCTTGATGAGGGAGTGGTGAAAAAGACTGTTCATTTGGTGCACATATTCTCTCTTTTGGATAATATATGCCATCTTGTCAATGCTCCAGAAAAGGTAATAAGGTATGTTGAGCATCTTGACCCTTGTGAAGTGCATGAGTAGCCAGATATGATAGGTGTAAAGTATAGAGAAACTACCTTCACAAGCAAAGTATTTCATGATTATTTTAATCATGGTGGCATATCTGTCCAGGAGGTAAGAGAAAGGAAAAATCCTCTTTCTCTCATTCTTGTAGCTAGGTATGATGTATGGCTCATATTAATGCTCCTCCAAGTCTTTTTTCTTGAACCATTTTTCCCAAACATTTGGGATTCCAGTGGTAGCTGATATGATGGAAGTGGACATAGTGAAAGTGACACCAGAAAGGGTTACCTGGTTGTCATGGAGATTGGAGATGAATAGTCTGCTCAACATAGGATGTTGTTGGACCCTTTGTATTTTCTTACAAAATTCAAAACATCCTACATGATTAATACATGTCACAATCATGGGAGAAGCCATGAGTTCCTTGGTATTTGTTGGCTCAAGTCTAAGGATTCTCCCTCCTTTGTTTGGCCTCCTCTCCTTTCTTTATTCTCCCTCACTGTAGTTTATTTTCTATTCTTCTTCCATAGGTGTCTTATAATGAAAACCCTAGGGAGATGGAATGATAATGAAAAATGAGTTTTGGGAAGTGGGAATGGGATGGGGAAATTTAGGGAGATGGGGGAAGGCGTTTATGAAATGAGGGAGGTGACAGGAAGTAGTAATGATGAGGGATTTAGGATATCAGATTTAATTACAGGTTAGGAATTTGGGAGCCTAGGCAAATGAAGCACCTGTTTCTAAGGGTTTCAGGGGAAAAGGGCTTAGGGAAAGGGGATTATGATATAGTGGTTTTGGGAAAGGTCAATTATGATATGGGAAGGGAATGAAAGTGCTAGGGAGTGAAATTGAAATGTAATTAGGTATTTTACAGTGGTACTAGGGTTTAGAACAAACAAGACACCATATTTTTTAATAACACTTCAAACACCATTGAAAATTAAATTGATAAGGAGAGGGATGGTGTTTTACGCCTTACTTGCTTGCTGGAGGTCAAGTGAAACATTTGCTGAAAATTGAAAGCGATGAAAGTCGATTTGGGGCATTTTGAACAGTTTCGAGCAGGTGCACAGTGCACAACACAGACACACCCTCTCTTTTCTAGGAGCGCAGTGTACAACGCAGGCACGCAATGTAATACACAGGAGTGCCCTCCTTCTGCAGGAGTGCAATGTTGCCTCTGTTTTGAAAATTTCGCCCTATGAATTTGGAAATCGTGCTTTTGTTGAGGTTGCTTGATGATGGAGAGGAAAAATGAGATTTGTTCTTATGTATGGTGGGTTTAAATACTTTATGAATTTTATTTTGATGACTTTAAAACCCACTTTTTCAATGTTCAATTTCACCTTTAAAAGCTTGCACAATACCCTTACACTCTTGGACTTTGTTCTTTGACATTTGATCAATTGATGGAATAAAAACTCTTCCTCTTTGGCATTGCTTTGTTTGGAATATGGAACTGAGTTGGAATATTTGGGAAACTGAGTACTTATTACATATAAATTGACATAAAATTACATAAATAAAATAAAATTACATCTCTATTTTTTGGAATAAATATTACATATTGGAATGAGTATCATAACTTTGAATCAAAATTACAACTTTGGAAATCATCTTTACACACTTAAAAATCCTCTTTAGATGGTAAAGAGATATTATTCAATCACTCTCATACTTTTGTTGGCTTTATGAAATGAAATGATGTTTTATTGGATTGAATGACCAGACTTCATGGGGACCTGACTGACATAATGACATGATGAAATAGAATTTCATGACTGAAGTATGCTCAACAAGACGTGAAGGTGGGCCATCAAGTATGGATTTTTGAGGAGGAGTGAAATGTTTTAACTAAGGCTACAATTAACGAGTAAATTTTTGAATGAAGACCTACGTGAAATGACAAAAATTTCTGAGCGATACCCTAAAATGATATGAAAATAGTGATTTTTATCACTGATGGCAAGATGAAAATACTGACAATAACATTGGCCTTATTGGGGATGATACCTCTGAAAGAGGTGTCAAGAACCACATAACACTGGATTTTGCAGGTCAGTACCTCATCCATTGGGCCAATACGGTAAAAAACTCAAACTAATAAACATGACTAAAAACTGATAACTCAAAAAAATAGACTAAATCAAGACAAACTCAAATGATTGAAAATTGACTCAATGCTGACTTACTTGAATGAAAACTGAACTTTTGAAAATGGTATAAAATCAATGAAGATCAATGGCCTTCGCTTCGGGCTCCGAAATTTAGTGATTCTCTACTTCACACTTACAGAAAATGTAATTGTATTTACAATGAAATGGAAAACTAATCGAGAAATTTGTTTTAGAAAAGATAGTGTTTCAGGAGACTACCATTAATTTTTCCTCCTAAGCACTCTTGTCCATTCATCTCCTCAAGAAAATAATCATTCTGTCCGTGAAAAGTTGAAATATGATATGAACCTTTCCATAAATTCTCAAATTTTCCATGCTTACGCTTGTCTTCATTTCTGGAATCCGAGCGGAGTAACACATCTCCAACCTTGAAGTTTTATTCCTTATTTTTCCAATCATAGATTTTCTTTATCCTGTCATGAAGTTTTCAAGTATTCTGAAATAATTCATCTTTTGTTTGCTGAAGGTGTATCATTTGATTAATATGACACTGTATGTAATTTTCCTCAATCCTTGCTTCTTGCAACGATTTCATTACCGGGACTGCTAATGATGAAGGAAACACAATATTGACACCATACACAACTTGAAAAGGAGACATACCAATAGAATTATTATTACTCACCCGATCTTTCCACAATGCATTGATCAAATTCTTATTCCAATTCCTTTTATTCATCTCTAACATTTTCTTAATGATACTGATCAAGGATTTATTAGAGGACTCCGCCAATACATTACCTTGTGGGTAGTAGGATGTAGAGTGTCCCAACTTAATGTTATATCTGTCACAAAACTCAGTCATCTTCTTATACTTGAATGTTGTCGTGTTATCTGTGATAATTTTAGTAGGACAACCAAAATGGGACAAAATAATGATTTCTAAAAAATAAATGGTGAAAGAATCTATTGCTTGCCTGGTCGGGATCGCTTCGATCCACTTTGTAAAGTAATTTGTAGCTATCAATATCCACTTGTGCCATGTGGATGATGCTAGGTGAATATCGCCTATGAAATCTAGGCCCCACTGTTGAAACGGTGCATGTATTGAAAGAGGTTGAAGAGGTAACGGGAGAAGCTTTCTCTTAACCTGAAAAACTTGACATTCATGGAAGATCATTACTGCTTTGTAAACATCTACAAAAAGTGTCGGGCAATAATATCCTGCTCTCAATATTTTATTGGCCGTGGTATTCCATTATAGGTGCCCCCCACAATCTCCTCTATGGAAGTCATTCATCACTTCCTTAGATTATTCTTCGACCAAACAGTTCAGCAACACACCTCCAGGATTCTTCCAGTAAAGTGTATTGTCTAGTATGCAATACTTTTAAGATTTTAGTTTCAAATATCTGCCTTGAATCTTAGTCATGCCTATAGGAGGATTTAGGTGTTTCAAAACGTAAAAAATATCAGAATATCATGGAGATAACAAAAAGATATCGGATTCTTGAATGAGATTCACTTCTTATTTATTTTCGGACAAGGCTGAAATCAAGTTGATGTCAAGAGCATGAAGATTTGACTCAGCCATGAGCTTGGCTAAGCCCTGACCTTTTATCATCTTAGTGGCATTGATCTCAAGGTCGTATTCCAATAAAGCTACTATCCATCTTCCTCTCCTACCTTCTGGGTTTCTCTGCATGAGAAATTATTTTACATTTGCATTAGGTACATAGGCAAGAGTATGTGAATGTAGTATGTAAACTATGAAATATTTCAGTGCTTAAACCAAAGCCAAATACTGTTTCTCTATGATGTTGTAGCGAAGGGCTGCATCTCTGATATTGCAACTGAAAAATGCAATTGGTAGCTTTGTTTTATCCCTTTTCTGCATCAAGACTCTTGCCATAGTGTGCTCATAAGAAAATGATAATATTATGAAATCACTAGTATAATCAAGACTTATCAAAACCGAGGCAGTAGTCAAGGAAAACTTAACTGAATGCAAGGATTTTCGGGCATCTTTAGAACACTTCACAATACTGTCTTTTTTCAACATATTTGTCAATTTTCTAATATGATCCGCTAAATTAGGAATAAATCTACGTAAGGAATTCATCTTATTGTTGAATGCTTGTAATTCCTTTTGGCTGCGAGGGAAACCAATTTGTTGAATTGCTTGAACACGGGAAGGGTCAATCCTGATCCCATCCTTGGAGATGATGTGACTAAGGAGTTTTCCCTCCTCCATGGAAAAAAGGCTTTTCTTTGGGTTCAGAGATATTATGAACTTCCCGCATCTCTCGAAAAAAGTTCTTAAATGGTGCAAATTTTCATCATCAGAATGTGAAAACAATGTCAATTAGTCTAAATAAAAAACCAATAAAACATCTTTTTCATTGGCGAATGCTATGTCCATGGCCTGCTAGAATGTGGCCCCTGCATTTTTGAAACCAAAAGTAATTTTTGCATATTTTAGTGTGCCCCAAGGTGTAGTAAATGTTTTCTTGTCCTGATAATCCTCACGCACCAATATTTGGTTGTACCCTGAATAGCCATCCAACAATGACATTCGGGAAGAACTGACAACTCTTTGAAGTATATGGTCCAACTTCGGAAGTGGATAGTTGTCCTTGAGAGACACTTTGTTCAAGTTTCTGAAGTCTATGTAGAGTCGGATTTCTCCAGTCTTCTTTCTCACTGGGACCAAATTTGAAATCCAATCAAAGAATCAGATCGAGACAATAATACTAGACTTGAAAATTATGTTTACCTCTTTTTCAATTGATGGCCGTAATCTGGGATTTATCCTTCTCAAGTTTTTCCTAAAGGGCTTTTGATCGGACTTGATCGGAATAGTGTGCTGAATTATGTTCTTGTCATACACCTTTAAATCTACATATTCCCATGTGAAAACATCAGAAAATTCAGAAAGTAATTTAACATATTCAACCTTTACCTGAGGAGATAAGTATTTGGATAGTTTAACCATCTTTGGTTTGTCGGTTGTCCCAATGTTTACATATTCAACACCCTTTTCCGTAGGCATCAATGTAGGCTTCCTTGCTACGTCATCTTGGTTAAACAATTCTTCCAAAGGTATGAGACCTTTTGGAATATTTTTGTCTTTCAGTTGTAGTATATTCATATGAATTGCTTCTATATCATGGTCATCTTTATTGGAAATTTGATCTATAGAACAATTCTCAAATTCGTCTTCACCTTGGAGAAAGTTATTCATTTTATTATCATCCCAGAAAACTTTCCAATACTGCAATTTATTGGGAACAGTGGGAAGGTGTTTCACATGAATCTCAAACTTCCTGTTTGAAAAGATAGGGATCTTAAAATTGCTTGCAACTTTAGCCAATGAATCTTCCATGAGATTTTGATTCCTTGGCACCATTTTAAGTGTACACTCCTGAAAAATTTTCAAAATATCTAGTACAACGTTCCTATATTGTCTCATTCGAGGGTGGTTAGCTTGATATTCACCTTTAACTTGCTTGATCACAAGTTCTGAATCACCATACACAAAAATCCTTCTTGCACCTAGTTTCTTCAAGATCTTTATGCCAATAATCAGTGCTTCATACTCGGCTTCATTGTTAGTGCAATCAAAAGCTAACTTATAAGAGCACAATCTAGCATTTGTAGGGACCTTTATCTGCTAATGAAAAGGGCTGTAGATCCAGATTCAAATGCCTGCCCCATATTTCCCCAGGGCACCATCAAATTCCATGGACCATAGACCATTCTCATCCTCCAAATGATGAAACTCTGATTTATGTTTTGGCTCAATTTTTTGAACTTTCTCTTCATGCTTTTCCAGACTTTCTTCCACTTTATCCAATGATTGTTCTGAATCTTTCATTACTTCCTCTGATTGTTGTTATGAATTCTCAATGCTTCATTTGATTTTTTTCCTAATGAGATTGATATATTCACTTTTTCTTTTGCTATAAATTTCAAGAATGAGCAAAAGATATTGGAACATTGATTTGGAAGAGATGATGGAAGCAAGAGTTCATTTAGGGCATAAAAATAGGAAATGAAACCCTAATATGGCACCTTACCTTTTTACAGAGCGTAAAGATACTCATATTATTAATCTGGCTAAGACTGCTCGTTCTTTATCAAAATCTTGTGATTTGGTGTTTGATATAGTAGGTAGAGGAAAACAATTCCTGATAGTCGGTACAAAATATCAAGCAACTGATTTAGTAGCATCAGCTGCTATAGAAGCTCGATGTCATTTTGTAAATAGAAAATGACTTGGTGGTATGTTAACTAATTGGTCTACTATAGAGACGAGACTTCATAAGTTCAAGGATTTAAAAAAAGAACAAGATACGGGACGATTCAATCAACTTCCAAAAAAATAAACAGTTATGCTCGAGAGACAATTAGACCAATTGCAGAAATATCTAGGTGGGATTAGATACATGAGGAGCTTACCCTATATTGCGATAATTACCAATCAACAAGAATAATTCATTTCTCTTGGGCAATGTATAACTTTGGGTATTCCGAAAATTTTCTTGGTTGATACAGATTGTGATCCAGATCTCATGGATATCCCAATTCCAGCCAATTATGATGGTATAGCTTCAATCCAATTGATCCTAAACAGATTAATGTCAGCAATTGGCGAAGGAAGGGCATTAAGGTCATTATAGCTATATGAAGGGCTAATAGAAAATGAATTAGTAATAAAAAGAAAATAGAAAAAAAAGTGGGGGGGAAGGACCTAAGGATTTATTGAGTTGGCTTCTATTCCATCCAAAATCTCGTAAGAGAAAATTTCATTTATTGGTTTGGTTGGCTGCTCCAAATTGAAAAATATTCTTAATGGAATAACCCTTTTATTATCTCGTGACATCAAAAATTCTTATGAGAGTGAAATAATTGAGGAATCTATCATTTATTTGATAAAAATAATTTCTTTTCTTCTTTAAGTTCATCTTTACAAGGGGGTAATATGGATATCGTATGATCTCCTATTAGCACATTGAATCATATCTACGATATATCCAGTGTGGAAGTGGGTCAAATTTTTTATTGGAAAATAGGGGGGTTTCAAGTTCATGGACAGGTACTTATAACTTCTTGTATTGTAATTGCTATCTTATTAGGTTTAGCTACCATAGCTATTCAAGATCCACAAACCATTCCTACCGGTGGTCATAATTTTGTTGAATATATTCTCGAATTTTTTCGGGACTTGACCAGAATTCAGATTGGGGAGGAAGAATATGGTCCCTGGGTTCCCTTTATTGAAACTATGTTTCTATTTATCTTTGTTTCTAACTGGTCAGGTGCTCTTCTTCCTTGGGGAATTCTAAAATTACCTCAGGGGGAGTTAGCCGCACCTACAAATGATATTAATACTATGATTTCTCTAGCTTTGCTTACGTCAGTAGCATATTTATATGCAGGTCTTGCAAAGAAGGGGTTAGGTTATTTTGGTAAATTTATTCAACCAACCCCAATACTTTTACCAATTAACATCTTAGAAGATTTTACAAAACCTTTATCACTTAGTTTTCGACTTTTTTGAAATATATTAGCTAATGAATTGGTAGTTGTCGTTCCTGTTTCTCCGGTACCTTTAGTAGTTCCTATACCTGTAATGTTCCTGGGATTATTTACGAGTGGTATTCAAGCTCTGATCTTTGCAACTCTAGCTGCAGCTTATATAGGTGAATCCATGGAGGGTCATCATTAAATCAATGTCCAATCAGACAGAATAGTTTCTAAGTATCGTACCAATGCATGACTTGATATGTATGGTTGAAGCAAATCATATTTCTTAGTAAAAAGAGCTTGGTACCAAGATTTAAGATCAGTTAACTACTTCTGTCCATTAGATTTCTAGATAGAGTGGATCCGATTGGTCCATTTGTATAGAAATATTAGAGAAAATAGGATCAAACAGGTTTACTAATCGGAGTTGTTTGAGTAAAGAATGTACCCTGGCATAGAACGATGAAATTTTTGTTCCCAGCAAGGAGAGGATTTTTTCGAACGTGTTTAATTTGTATATAATTCGTTTCATATATTAATCCATTTATATTGATTATAAAATCCTTTTAGATTATATGGATTAATATATCATCTGTAGATGTTATATATAATGACTTATAGGCTCTTACTGTTACACAGTAATTTGTCACCATCCATGCAATTCCCTATCCCGCACATTGGAGGGCTTATTCTGTGACCTATGAACAGTGACATGACCTGAAACCACTTTCATGGCATCCCCCTTGACAAGGACAGTCATTCTCCTGAAGACAATTTCCTATGAAAATCCCTAAAAATAGCCCTTTTGGCCTTGGCGCGATTAGCCAGTTCAGCCCTCGCGCCAATGGGGGAAATCCACCAAAGAGGGCGCGCCAACTGGCGCTCTGTCCCAATGTATCACCCGCACCAGGCTTAATAAGTATTGTTTTAAAAAAAATAAATGGTGGAAGTTTGATTCCAACCAACTCCTGAATGAGTCTCTAAAATGAGTTGGGAGGTTTGGCTCTAGATCTCCATGTAGGGGAAGTGGTTTTCCACCTATCATGGAAGCTTCCTTGAGGATAGGGCCAATCCCACCATTGTAGGGATCCCAACTCCCCTTTCACCATCTATATAAGCTTGTCATTTTCCCTTTGCAAGCTAGCTGGAATAGAGCTAAATCAATAGTAAGGAGATTATTGTTAGACAACCGAAGAGAGAGAGACTTGTCCTATTCTCGACGAGCTTTACTGAGACGTACTCCTCTGTCGACCCGCCGAAGGAAGATCCGGCGTCAGAGCTCAGGTTGTATCTTTCTTTGTTTTGATTAATAATAAATGACTTCCATTATGGTTCCACTCAGATGTTTATGTTTTACGTTATGAGTTGTATCTTATTTGAATGATACATAATTGCATGTATTAGGTTTTACGCTTTTCTGTTTGTTGTTTCTTCTTGTATGTGCAGGTGTTCGATCACGTCGAGCGGGAGAATTGTGACCTGCCAAAGCAAGGGACGAAAGCGCCATCTTCTCCACAAATGACAGCAACGTAGGACTTAAGGTAGGACTCTTGTCACATCTTGCTCTTTTGCAATTAGGAACTTGTGTCTTAGCGTGACTCGGTTGTTGCTAGACTCGATCTGGGATAGTAGGGATCGCCTTTGTCTACCGAGGGGATTTACCTCTAAAAAAAACTAGCGACTCCGCTGGGGAGACATTGATTGGAGTTTGTCTTGTCTTTTTGGTTGATTTTGGTCTTTGCCTGATTGATCAGCTCTTGTGGTTCGCTCTTTTCCAGGGTTAAAGTTTTGTCTAGCTTCACCATCCTTGATCTGCTCCTTGATTGCTCTTTTTTATATTTTGCATTAGTAAACTCGACTGGCGTGGTTTTTTCCCTGACAGTCGTGCCAGCTGGCGCATGTTGCTAGTTTATCCCCCTCGCCAATCCTGTTCTAGCGCTAGTTGCAGCCTAACAGTCGCGCCAATCCTATAAGGTGCTAGGGTTTGCTTCTTTTTGAGCTTTCTCAGCTTGGTCTATGGTTTTCGTGTCATTTTTTGACTGCCTGAGTATTCTGGAGCCTTGTTTGACTGTGTGTGACCTTCATCCTCTGGTTGTTTGCCCTCTTCTATCGGTTTTACATTTTGGCCCTAGGGAATCTAGGTGCTATAGTGTGTCGAGCCTCCCGTGGGAGTTTTGGGTCCTCGTTTGATCAATCAATTTCATTATTTCTTCTTTGCATTCGTTTGGTGGCTGTCCATTGTTTTATTTCTTTATTTGAGTGATTGGATTCTTCTTCATTCGAATTCCGTTTTGTCTCGTTTTGAGCCTAGATTACACGGTTCATTTGAGTCTTTGGGATTCCTCTTTGTTTTGAGGGACTTCTTTGTCAATTTGAGGTCTGACTGTGAGTTTGGCATTGAGTGAACTTGCTTTTCTTTGCTCTTTTTCTATCACTTCACAAATTGATTCCTTTCATTAGTTTTCATTGTTTTTAGTGCACTTTGCTCTTAAACATTGAAAATACCAAAAATCTCTTTTTCTTTTGATTAGTTAATGTAAATTGAATATTTTATGTGTTATTAGTGATTTGTAACTCTGAAAGAAAAGATTTTAGTTTTCATTAGCGTGCATTAGAGACACTAGTGGTTGTTTTTTGATCATTTTGTTATCATGTGAAATCTCTCAACCTTCCCGTAGTTAGCTATTCATCGAATGAAATGATACATTGTGGCATGCAGTGTGCATTTAGGATATTTTGAGACGTAACATTCGGTAGGGCCCGGAAATTGAAACATAATTGAAGATCAACACTAAAATTTATTCAATTTACCTTAAGGGAGCATTGGAACATCAAAAAAATATTTAGAGGTCTAGGCTAGTGACGTGTTCCGGCGTCATTAAACCTAGTAGTTGTCATTTGCCTCTTGGTTTTAAACAACACTAGTATGGACTTGTGCTCCCCGTACCGTCGCGTATATAAAGGGAGACCCCACTAGGCTGCTTTCCTTTATCCGTAGGAAGCCGAGTCTGCCGCCTTATACCTGTGATACACTAGACACAACATTCGAGGAGATTGCCTGCACATAGGTCAAGTCCTTGGTTGATTTCTCTTTCATTTTAAAACCAAGGTGTATATTGCAGTTCACGGATATCTGGTACACCCTTTGCCTAGATTACTAGAGTAGTCATTTTGATCTTTTCTGACTCTTTAAATTTGAAAGGATCATCAAGCGCTTGTCCTTTCACGCTTGTTTCCAAACTGAAAGAGATAGAGTCACCTTTCATCCGTTTCTCGACTCATAAAACATGAAACGATGAAGTTTCTAAGTTTCAATGTGGTAAAATAAATCACCTGCGATCACACGCGATTTTAGAATTTGCTTGTCGGCCATTTGATTGTGTGCCTTGATTTTTTAGCCCGTGTGTTTTGTTTGATCTCTTCCTCTTGTCGTTACTGTCACAATGGCAGAACCCTCCGTTTCTTCTACTGGTAGTCCATACACAGATGATTCATCAGAGGTCTCTCAATCCTCTGCTGAACCTCAGCAGCCCATTGTCTCCGAGTTCCTTAATGGGGGATCAGTTCTATCTGAGCTTCCATTTGGAGGACTAGTTGAGTTCAATTGGCCCTTATCCAATGATTGGTTTGGATTTGGAGTAGGGGAATATTTCCCTCCTCTTACATCGGGTTCACCCTTTCTAGCTGCTGTTATTCCTCCTAGTCCTCGCCGTGTTCTAGAAGATCTAGCGGCAGGTTCAAACATAGGCTCGTCCAGTCCTTCTCTTAGTGAGGAAATCCCCATGTCTGTTGAATATTATTAGCTGTTCCCAGAAGACAACCCCTAGTTATCTGTCATGTCTTCACGGAGTCCTTCACTTTCGGCAGGGTATAGATCTTTAAGTCAGATCATGACCGCTGTCGCCTCTATGGGAGTATCAACTCCTTCTACGAGGCCAATCATTCCTTCGTTGGGGATGTCTCCAAGGACACCCCTCACGTCATCTCCTCAGGTCACTTCAATACCCATCAGGCCCACTGTCTGTGTGGCTGCATCTACACCCGCTGTTACCACTCAGTCCATAAGGACTGCGTTGCTTCCCGAAGACGTCTATATAGCATCTGCTATTTCGGAGAACATTTCTCCTAAGGAGTATCGGTTGTCCCTACAACAATCGAACTCCGAGGTCGGTCAATCCTCTCAAGATCCCAACCGTTTGTATTTTTCGCACTATGCACAGGATGGTACACCCGTCTACATTTTTCCATATCAATATGATGAGCAAGGAAACCCTTTATGTTTTCCTGCTCCAAAGGCTTATCAATATGTTCAAGGTTTTCTGTCTAACCAGGCTGGGCAACTTGCTAACCCGCAAGGAAAACCGTTCTTGGGGCAACCTTCGGGCCAGCCTGGTTATCCTTATAACCCGCAAGGACAACCCTTTCAGGGCCAACCTTCGGGCCAGCAGGGGTTGTTGTACGATCCGCAAGGATATTCCTACAATCCTCAAGGTCAACCTATACAACCTCATCCTGTGGTCCAACTAGGGCAACCTCAAGGACTCATAGGTCAACCGAGGTACCAACTAGGGTCGTTGTATGGTCCTGGGGGGCAAATCCAACCTTCTCAACCTATGGTGCAACCTCTGCAACCTTAATTTCCTATTGATCCCAATGTTGCACAGCCAGGGCCCTCTTATGGTCCCGTTGTAGGTCAAACTAGTTATCAGGCACAACCCAGCCCTATTCCACCACCAGGCCAACCGGCTCATTCGGCACAGCCTGGTGTCCCTCACCAGCCAGGTCAACCTGTTCAACCAGTGCAACCTGTTCACCCGGGTCAACCTGTTCAACCAGGACAACCTGTTCAGCCCGGTCACCCTGTTCAACCAGGGCAGCCCGTTCAGCCAGGTCAACCTGTCCAACCAGGCCAGCCTGCACATCCTGTCAACCCTGCTCAACAACTGATTTACTCTATGCCACAACAGAATCTGCCTGTGCACCCCACTTATCAGGCTCAGCAGGGCCCCACTTATCAACAACTCGCTCAACCCTAAGGCGGTTATTATCTTCAAGGTCAATCTCGACCGATTTACAACCCGCCCCAAGGGTCTAATTATTATCTTCAACAACCAGGTTATATATATACTCAACAGTCAAATCCATATACTGCTCAAACGGGGCCGACATATAATCAGGGTCCATACCCCGGTTATCAACCCCCATACACTGGATATCAGCAACCGTATCAGACTAGTTATATGACCTATACCCCATATGGTCAGAATCCTCCGAGATAGAACCAATGGGGGCAAGGATATGCTCAACCAGGGTGGAGTACAGGTATAGGTCCTTATCGAGGGCCTGGCATGCCTTTCAATTCGTAGTTTCCATTCTTGGCCACCTTGGAATTACCGGACTTTTCTAAATTAACCAATGATCCGATTCTTCACAATCCTTATTGGCCTCCGGTTCCAACCAAGGTACCCGGTGACTGTCCTAATTTTGAAGGTAAAGCTGGAGGGGACCCCCAAGCTCATGTAATGACCTACCATCTGTGGTGTTCATCCAACTCTTGGGTGGATGATTCAATTCATCTACGTCTCTTCCAGCGCACTCTTACTGGTGCTGCCGCTAAGTGGTATATATAATTACCTCGTGGGATATTTCTAGACTTCAATACCTTAGCTATGGCTTTTCTGACTCACTTCCAGTTATTGGTTCGTTATGAAGTCGGGACACATCTCTTGAATTCTTTGAAGCAGGATAAAGCCACCCACATATTTGATCACATTCATGAGTGGTGATGTCGTCGTAGATTGATCAAGTTTGATATACTTGATCAGCTACTAACTCATTGGTTCACCACCTCCTTCGTTAAGAAAATTGCTCAATATATTGCTATGGGGGCATGTGTGACTGAAGAACAAGCCATCGCGCGTGCCCAGTACCTTGATTTGGTGTACTCTCAGTCTGGATTTTGACTGATGCTCCACGACCAGGAACCTCTAAAGCACCACCTACCCCAACGATGGATGGTGTTATTGGTTCTGTTTCTCAAAATTCTCAAAAATCCTCAGATGGGAAGCAGAAGTCTAAATCTTCCAATAATTCTGCTCTTCCCGCCCCTCCAGATTCTGGCAAGACTGCAGAGGTCAACGCCATTTAGGCTAATCCTACGGAAAAGGCCTCCAAAGGAAAGAAGAAGGGCAAAGGAAAATCCAAGCCCGATGCCCCAAAACCAGAGTCTTCTAAACCTCGTACTGATGACAGTTCCCAACATAAACCGAAGTACCCTTGCCTTATCTGTGAAGGAGACCATTATACCAAAGATTTTCCTTGACGATCTGAAGTTGATCAACTTCTGAAAGGCTCCAAAGGGAGTCTGATAGTTCTCAAAGAACCGTTCCCATCTCAACAGACCCTGATGGTTGAGCAACCTTCACCATATGTACCATCTGGGTCCCAGGTCTTTATGATGAATGATGTTGCACTTGTCTCAATTGCTATGCGTTCGAAGGATTATGCTGGATCACGCCAGGCAGCTGGGAAGGAAGTCGTGGATGGCCCACCTCCCCCACCTGTCTCTGGTCTTTTAGAAATTGAGAAGCCCAGCGTTGAACCTGTTGTGAGGCCACCTTTTAAAGGTGTTCTACGAAAATCTTCCTACAACCCAAACTCTCGTGCCACTCAACACTACAGTATTATTGAGGATTTGGCACAGCGCCTTCTGCAATGTCTGCATTGGAAGTACTCGAAAGTTTCCCATCACAACGGAAAGCTCTATTGTTTGCGATCAGTGGAATCGATCCCGCCGATTCTAATCTTCTCACCTTCGACCTAGAAAATTTTGGCCCCTGACATCCACATCAAATTGCTCTTGTTATTCAAGTCAGGATCAACGACCTCAACATCCATAGGGCTGTTTTGAATGAAGGTGCTTCCACTCGTGTTATGTCATCTACCTGCTGGAAGGCCATTGGCTCTCCAACTCTTACATCATCTCCCAATTCCTTAGAGGCATTCGATGGTTGGGAATCAAAACCCCTGGGTGTTCTCAAGATTTTTCCGATGAAATTACAGGGGAAGATAGTCAATGTAGAAGTAGAAGTGGTTAACGCCAAGCTTAACTACAATCTCCTTCTTGGCCGCAGTTGGACTCACGCCATGTTATGCGTGCCGTCCACCCTCTTCCAGCTTCTCAAGTTCCCTCATGAGGGTAAAATCATCACTATGGATCAGTTGTCTTTCTTCACCTCATCATTTGAGAACAACGTTCCTTACGTGGATCAAATCACCAATCCCCCTGACAGTGTAGGACCCGGTCTCTTCAAGGACCCTGTCCTCATGGGTATTTTTCCCGTGCCACCACCACACACCGTTCAAGTTAATATGGTCTCTAAGTCTGATGACCCTTGGATCATCCCTTCACCTGAACAGGTGACCTCTTTCGGAGAATCGATGTCGTTAACTTCAGTTGAGATTAATTATTGCGAAATCGTCGCTACATCTGATCCTCCTCCCGAACATGCTCCTTCGAGCATGGCTTTGGATATATATTCTCAATCCCCCTGGCTCGGCGATGCAGATTCGCCTGACCCTTAAAGAGAATTTTTCCCTTCCGATGACGCTATTGTTGAAACCATGTCTCTTGAAGATCTGCTGTGGAGCGATGGACATCATCGTTCCTCGTTCATGCCTGGCCTGGGGGCAATGTCTAATTGTCTAGAGTGCTTCGCATCTCAGGTTCCCACTCCGCATCTTCAAACATCGATATTTACTTATGAGGTCCTTTCGGAGGGAAACCTGAGTAATATCACAAAAACTATGCCGATCGACATCTCCGTCAAACCGGGGATAGTCGAGAATATTCATGTGGGAGTGACTTGTTCTCCTGAAGAGATACAAGTTTATACAAACTTTTTTCGTAAATTCAGAGATGCTTTTGTGTGGTCGTATGAAGAGATGCCTAGGATTGATCCCAACATAGTCGTGCACGAGATTCCTACCTTTCCGGGTGCGAAACCCATGCGTCAACGCCTACGTCAAATGCATCCCTGAAAAGCCGCAGCTATTAAGGCAGAAGTTGAAAAAATTCTTAACGTGGGCTTTATCTATCCTATTCCACTCACAGAATGGGTTTCAAATATTATCCCTGTAGATAAGAAGTAGGGCACTATACGCGTTTGTGTTGATTACCGAGACATCAATCAGGGCTGTCCTAAGGACAATTACCCCACTCCCTTTATAGATCAAATTATTGATGAATGTGCGGGGAGTGAGATTTATTCCCTTATGGATGGCTTCTTTGGGTACAATCAAATCAATATTTTACCCATTGATCAACACAAGACTACCTTTATCTGTTCGTGGGGAACCTTTGCTTACAAAAAGCTCCCGTTCGGTTTAAAAAACGCTGGGGCCACCTTATAGTGTGCTATTTCTTATGCTTTCCATGACATACACCATATTGTTCAGCCATATCTGGACGATTTTTCGGCCCATTCAGCTCGGTGTGAGGACCACCCCGAACACCTCCGTCAGATTTTCCTCCATTGCAAACACTACAATATTAGGCTCAATCCTCATAAATGCGTCTTCTGCGTGGATTCTGGCCGTCTTTTGGGATTCATTGTCTCTAAAGATGGAATTCGCCTTGACCCCCTCAAGGTCGAGGCCATCGTTAACCTCCCATCCCCTTCCTCGTTACATCAACTGTAGAGTCTGCAGGGGAAAGCTAACTTCCTACGACACTTCATTCCGAATTATGCAGAAGTGGCCAAGGGATTTACGCGAATTTTGAAACAGGATGTTCCCTTCCATTGGGACGAGATTGCCCACCAATATTTTGATAAGCTTAAAATGTTGCTCGTCAACGCTCCGCTGATACGTCCTCCCAAATATCATCACGATTTCACCCTTTATTTGGCCACTGCGTTTAACACGATAGCTATGGTTTTAGTATAGGATGACGACGATGGAAATGAACACGTAGTTTACTATCTATCTCGGAATCTTCTTGACACGGAAACACGCTATGCTCATGTTGAGAAGTTGGCTCTCACCGCAGTTCAGGCCGTTCAGCGATTCCGCCATTACATTCTGTTGCATACCGTAACTGTGGTTTTGGACTGCAACCCCATGACATATATTTTGTCTCGACAATTGCTGGGGGGCAAGTACTCCAAGTGGATTGTAATCCTTCAGGAGTTCTATTTAGAGTTCACCACTGCTAAGTCGATGAAATCATTGGCTTTCGATGATCTGATTTTCTCTCTCCCAACAGACTCCGTTCCATAGAAATCTAAGGATCATATCCTAGATGAAACACTCTTTCTTATCAGCACTCATGACCCATGGTACGGTGAAATTATTGTGTATCTTCAAACATCCACGTTCCGGTCTGAATTGACAAAGGATGCTCAACGTCGGATTCAGCATCAGTCTCAACCATACCGCATTGTAGGAGATACCTTGTACATGCTCCGTCGGTGCTTGACCTTGGAAGAGGCTGAAAGAGTCTTGAATGACTGTCACAGTGGCGCCTGTGGTGGTCACATGTCCAGATATGCTACTGCTGAGAATATTCTGCATGCGGGTTACTTTTGGCCATCTATATTCAAAGACTGTATTGTTCCAGTCCGAAAATGTCATGCGTGCCAGGTCTTTCAGCGCAATATGCACGCGCCACCCCTACCCTTTCATCCTGTCATTACCATAGGCCCTTTTGCTAAATGGGGCGTAGATTTTATGACATGTAACCCTCACTCGGCCGGGGGGCATACTTATATAATCGTTGCCATAGACTACTTCACTAAGTGGGCCGAAGCGATGCCTACATTAGTTGCCGATGGTAAGACAGTTGCCCAATTCCTTTTCAACCATGTTATTACGCATTTCAGAGTCCCTCGGGCCATTGTTACCGATCATGGTACCCATTTTCAGGATTACATGATGGCTGAGCTGACGTCAAAGTTGGGCTTACGCCATGATAGCTCAATGCCATACTACCCCCAGGCGAATGGCCAGGTTGAGGCCGAGAACAAGGTTTTGGTCACAACACTTCAACGAACGATTGTTATCCAGAAATCCAACTGGCATCTCCATTTTTTCTCATCACTCTGGGCTTATTGAACGTCTGTAAAGAGCGCAACTGGATTCACACCTTTCCAATTGGTGTATGTTTTGGAAGCGACTCTCCCGATTGAATTCGAAATTCCTTTCCTGAAGTTGGCTGTGGAACTATTGCCTGACACTTCTCATGAGGAATAACGTCTCTTGTATTTGGAATGACTGGATGAAACCTGCTGCTTAGCTTCCTTGGTTATTAAGGCATAGAAAAAGCGGGTCAAAGCCCACTTCAATCAAAATGGTTTCTCCACGTTCTTTCATTGAAGGGGACCTCGTCCTCCTATATGACCAAGCACATGATAAAATTGGAGTAGGCAAATTCCAACCCATGTGGCATGGGCCTTATATAGTTAAATGAGTATTAAAAAATGGGACCTATGAGCTTATCGACTATGAAGGAGTTCCCCTGGCACAACCTAGGAATGGGTTGTACCTCAAAAAGTACTATGCTTGAGTTATTCTCGTGTGGTGTGTGTGTACATAAGTGAGTGTTTTCATTTTTTGTGCATGTGTGGTGTGGTGTGCTTTGTAAGATTTTTTCTGCTAATTGGGTCTTCCTGATTGTGCAGATGTCTATTACTCCTTTTTTCGGTTTCGCGGATGGTGCCTCCCGCAGTACCAGGAATCTATCTTTGGCAGCCTGGGTAATCTACAATCCTGCTGGTGAGTTGGTTAATTTGAAAGGTGTTTGTCTAGGGCCTACCACAAATAATGTCGCGGAGTATAGTGTCGTTTTAGAATTATTAAATGAGGTTGTTAACCTCATTATTCATGCATTACTTGTGTATCTGGACTCACAACTTGTAGTACTACAACTTAACGGTCATTATTCAGTTAGAAACCCATCCATTTTACGTCTGTATCTACGTATTCGTTTACTGGAAAGAAATTTTGATAACATTACATATCAACATATACCCATACATATGAATGCGTTAACAGATGCAGTAGCTAATTTGGTTTTAGATAGACATTTTTGCAACTTTTAAAAAAAACATCATCACATGTAAGAAGATCCATCTAGAAATAGATGTATATATATATGTCAAATAGTTTGCAGTTTGTGTACATCACATAAAATAAAAAAATATACATGTCTGTTTAATAATAACCGGAGACAACATGTCTCTAAGAAATATGCATATAAAATCCCTAGATGGCTAATCAGCGTGGTGCTCGTGGTAGCATGTCACCGCGCGCACCAATCGCCTCAACAATCGATGGAGGCGACTAGGCACCCCCACAGTGTGTTGCTGGTAAGCCATCGGGACATCTGCTAGCCGAGCATAGTCTGGGATCCCCCGGGCGATACCCTCTAGGTTCTGGATCAGCTCGCTCCCTTCGCCACCCTTGTCTTGAGGGTCATGTGTGAGAGGGGTCCTCCGTGCAATGGGTGAAATTCCCACGGGCCTCTCTGGGCCAACATCTGCATACACATAGAACTGTTGTTAGAATAGGCATGTATCACAAAAAATATTAAATACATAAAAAATAAAAAAGAGTCATACCCAGCTCCCCGTCCCAGTCCTCCCCCTTCGAAAGTGGAAGATCTGGGTCTCTCATGAAATCGGTACCAGCGTAGGGCCAATCCTCAACTACAATCAGCTGACGCCATAGCCATAAAAAAAACTCGGGCCTCCAAGACATCTACTGGACCCCTCCTGATATGGGCATGAGTGCTGCCCATCGAGCCATCCTCGGCTGCCTTAATGATGGCTCAGCGAATATCGCCCCTTAGCCCTGGAAAATTGGTAATCGTTCCAGAATGAACGACACTAGAATGGAACCGTACCCAAACTGTTTCAGTTTGGCCTTCTTGCACTTTGTTAGCTGCCATTTGATGTTTGTTGTCACGGCAGTGGCCCAATCAAAAAGTGTGGGATTCATGCATTCGGAGGCTAGTAGGAGCTGTGCTTTGGTTGCCTCGTGCAGTGCATGTGACCTCGCAACCCGTGTAATGGTGTAAAGCACTACTCGGAGTGCTAGATCACGGACTGTGTGGATGTCTACTTTCCCACTGCTCGATCCTGTCTGTGCCCCTGGGCACAATCTCGCCATTACCATCTCCATTTTTTCTCTGGAAGGTCTACTTCGTGTCATAATTGGCACTGGGCCTCTGCATGACAATCCGGTTATGAAATAAACATCAGAGACCTCAAGTTCTAGTACTTGGTCTCGGAGCTTGAACATTTCTTCATTCTCGTCCCATATGCTAACCAAATATTGCAATAGCTCAGGTTGAGCTCTCAAACATGGTGTGAGGAATAACTTATTGAGACCACAGTCCCGGAGGGCAGTCATGCAAGCCTCATTTTGCATGGCCATTTTGTCCTCTTCCCCATGTTCCCTCTCCTTCCACTCAATCACCATTGTGGCTGGATATCTGCACCAACATGGTCAAAAACACCTTATTAGATCTCTGTAACACTTAAAAATTCATTTGAATGGCTCACATTTTGATAAACTAAGGTGGAAATTTGAGTTGTGCCATTGGCGCGACCCCTTTGCAAAAAGGAGCCAATTGGCGTGGGTCCGTGCCCGATACCCGTGCTAATTGGCGGAGCCCTAATTTTGCAAAGGGTTCCCCTAGAGATCAAATGCACAATGGAAATTTACAAAAAATGAATCAAAACAAAGCTAAGGGGAGTGCCTCTTACCTGGAACGGACGAGAACCAAAATGATGAATTGGATTGATCGCAATCACCGCCGCAAGTTCGCACACCAAAAGCTCACTGTTGCTCTCCAAATGAGGTAAAAAGTAAAAGTGAATATGTTTTACTATTTTTGGCATATTTATAACTTTTCAAAGTCAAATTAGGTTTTGAAAGTCATTTTTCCCAATATTTCAATATATTTTGTCGAAAAATGGATTTTACGCTCGCTTTCGTGTGAAGCAACAAGTTTTTACGTAGCTTGGACAGTGATATGAGTTGTATTTTATACTTTTTTGGACTCGGTAAAAACACGAAAAAGTCATTTTTGGAGTCATCTTTCAGTTCTTTTCTGACTCTCTAAACATGAAAATATTGCCGAGTCGCTTGTCGTTTTGATCTCGTTAAAGTGGCTGCGAAATGACATCTACCCAGTATATGTTTACCCCTTTTTCGGGCTGGGATAAATTATTTACGAAAAAGGAATACCCTAGCCTATCGTGACTAGGAGGTTCTCTCAGACATAGTTTTCTATATTTTCGGATCTGAGGGACTATTTACAAAAAGGGACTGTTGGAGTTTACTTTTCTGCTCTCTTTTCAAACTCTCTAAACATGAAAAGACGCCGAGTTCTTCCTTTGTCAGACTCGTTAAACCCTGATGACATCAGATTCAGTCGTAATGAAAATATTTGAGTTTCTCCTTCCTAGGGCTCATTAAATGTACTAGGATGGATTCATCCAAAGGAAGAACTTATATTACAAGCATATGCTATCCCCTTCAAACTTGTCTTCAAAAATAGTTGGGGTACTCGCCAGAAATGGTGGGGAAAAATGGAACCAGTATCGTCGTCGTGTTGGTAGTATGTCGCTCTTGAACATGACACTTGTCTGCATTCGTGTCAGGTTGGGGACATCTCATCTCACTCTCTATGTGCCTCCATGGGTTTGGGTAATCCTTTTTGACCTCTCATCTTCTCTTTGCCTCATCGTCATGACCTCTGATATTTTGATGTCAAATATTGCCAAATCCACTATCGTGCCGCCAGTATGTTCAAGAGAAGTTGACCTCTGCAGTTTCAACCTTCCTCTAATTCTCATCTGATCTTGATTCACAAATATTATCTGTCTCGCGTCAATGATATGGGAAGCACTATGGCCCACCTTTGATCAAGGTCACTTCCTGTCGACTTCAGCTCCTTATCTAAGAAGCTGATCTAGAGACTCCTTTCCGGTATCTTGGAGCCTACATGCCTCAATGGCAGGTTTTTCGCATTCGACGCAAGGTTTTCATCATTGGCCTTCGATCGGATGATTCTACGAGTTTTCAACACCAGATCACTGTTCACATTCCATGGATTGTACCTATAGTACCTTGAGGGCCATTGTCATTATTGGTGGTTCCTCTCGCGTCTGTTAATAGCTTTCATCATCGGCTGGTAATCAGACGATGTTCTTGCATGTTCGACTTCAGCTCACTTATTCACATGCTATAACTTGTACTCTGTCCGGGTCGAGATGGAGCACAAGACCCTAGATTTTGTCTTTTGGAATCCAGGCTGCGATTTTGTGGATTATTCTGATTGGTTACATGACTCATTGATTGGATGGCTGCGACCATACCTGAGTCTATTTATCGATCTGTACTGGATCGCTGCGTCCATGCCTTGGATCTAGATTATTGTATACTCTGTTACAGATGGCTGCGCCCATACCACATATATATCATGTATTTGAGATATCAGTTGTACTTGTCTACGCAGGTTTTCCAACGACAGTGTTTTCAGTTGGGCGCATTCTCGTAAAGCATTTCACCCCTCTCTCTCTTTCGGGCTTCATGCTTTAGGGGGCATCTGTTACACAGTAATTTTTCACCTTCCTTGAAATTCCCTATCCCACACATTAGAGGGCTTATTCCGTGACCTGTGAATAGTGACATGACTTGAAACCACTTTCATGGCATCCCCCTTGACAAGGAAAATCATTCCCCTGAAGACAATTTCCTATGAAAAGCCCTAAAAATAGCCCTTTTGGCCTTGGCGCGACTAGCCAGTTCAGCCCTCGCGCCAATGGGGGAAATCCACCAAAGAGGGTGTGCCAACTAGTGCTCTGTCCTAGTGTATCACCCGCACCAGGCTTAATAAGGATTTAAAAAAAAAAAAAATAGCGGAAGTTTGATTCCAACCAACTCCTGAACGAGTCTCTAAAATGAGTTGGGAGGTTTGGCTCCGGATCTCCATGTAGGAGAAGTGGTTTTCCACCTATCATGGAAGCTTCCTTGAGGATAGGGCCAATCCCACCATTGTAGGGATCCCAACTCCCCTTCCATCATCTATATAAGCTTGTCATTTTCCCTTTGCAAGCTAGCCAGAATAGAGTTGAATCAATAGTAAGGAGATTATCGTCAGACAGCCGAAGAGAGAGAGACTTGTCCTATTCCCGACGAGCTTTACTGAGACATACTCCTCTGTCGATCCACCGAAGGAAGATCCGGTGTCAGAGCTTAGGTTGTATCTTTCTTTGTTCTGATTAATAATAAACAACTTCGATTATGGTTCCACTCAGATGTTTATGTTTTATGTTATGAGTTGTATCGTCTCTGATTGATACATAATTGCATCTATTAGGTTTTATGCTTGTGTGTTTGTTGTTTCTTCTTATATGTGTAGGTGTTCGATCGCGTCGAGCGGGAGAATTGTGATCTGCCAAAGCAAGGGACGGAAGCGCCATCTTCTCCACAAACGATAGCAGCATAGGACTTAAGGTAGGCCTCTTGTTGCATCTTGGTCTTTTGAAATTGGAAACTTGCATCTTAGCGTGACTCGGTTGTTGCTAGACCTGATCTGGGCTAGTAGGGATCGCCTCTGTCCGCAGAGGGAATTTACCTCTCCAACACTTACGCAGCCTATTCTCTCTCCGTGATAAGAATTCATATGTTCAATAAAATGGAATATTTATTTTTGAATATTATTCAGATGAAATATTTTCATAAGGGATAATAGGTTTCTTTATTCATTGATATTATCACTTTAATACCATGAAGAAATATTTTGGGTTCTTAGTTGTTCAGAAGAAATCGTTCCATAATTTTACCATTGGTGAACACTCAATAGATGAAACTATTGTATTATACACTATTTCCTTATCTTAGTAAGAGGAGATTACCATGGATCCCTTAATTTCTGTTGCTTCTGTTATTGTTGCTGGATTATCTGTAGGGCTTGCTTCCATTGGCCCTGGAATTGGCTAGGGCACTGCTGCGGGCCAAGCTGTAGAAGGTATTGCGAGACAACCAGAAGCAGAAGGTAAAATACGAGGTACATTACTGCTAAGTTTAGATTTTATGGAAGCTTTAACAATTTATGGAATAGTGGTGGCCCTAGCGCTTCTATTTGCAAATCCCTTTGTTTAATCCTGGCTAAAAAAAAAAAAAGGATCCCTACACCTCGTCATTACATTAGTATTTCTCCAAGAATTTCCTTGTTCAGCTGCGGGAGAGGCTTATCTGAATAATTAGAAAATGAATTCTTCTTCCTATAACTATACTTTGGTTAGAAAGATTCATGACGCGTGCGACAGGGAAGGGAAGGGAATGGATAGGGCAAGCAAATTCATTTTATCCTTTTTTTTTTTATCCTTATCAAAAACCTGGGACTAAGTATCCAAAATATTCTTATCCAGAACTAGATAGGATCAAAAAATAAAAGAACAAAATGATGTAGAACATATCCTTATCTATGAGGGGCGAGCATATGAAAAATGTAATTGAACCTTTCATTTCCTTGAGTTATTGGCCTTTTGCTAGGGGTTTCGGATCAAACACCAATATTTTAGAAACAAATATAATAAATCCAAGTGTGGTGCTTAGTGTACTGATCTACTTTGGAAAGGTAGTGTGTGCGAGTTGTATATTCGAATAATATGGCTGGGCCCAACCAACTGCACTTTGGAGATAGAAAAGTGCATGATCTCAACGAATTACTTCCGAACGGGGAATAGTGAAGAACTATATCATTTCGTAATTGATTGGGAAATGAACTCTTAGTTTATACCAACCAATGAGGGAGGACCACTAGAATGGTTAAAGCTGAACTGTTTGAAGTCTAAGCACAACTAACTGGGTATTCTTTCCACTGCTGTGTCAAGATGAGATGGATTCAAAGGCATAGTTGGAGATTGATTCGATATAAAACATTCATATCAATGGAATAATTTCATCTATTTACTGAAAAATAGTCCCAATCTCCCATCCAATTTTAGTTCCAATGCTAAACTGAAAACCTAAACAGAAGGGAAATTATTCGATAGAACAAAAATAAGGAGGCACAAATTAATTAATTGAATGGAATGATTCAAATTTCATGGGGGAAGAATAGGAGAGAAAAGGGAAACAAAAATAAAAACAACAAACAACTTTATTGATAATTGCAAATCCCTTTTGCTGGAAGAGCCCTTGGAGATCTCAGTCTTTTATAAATTGACTTTAATCTTCCGTAAACGGAATGGAAAGGGTAGGCTTGGTGTGAAGGGGGAACATATATGTTCCTAGGGAATAAAAAAGAACTGAACAGGAGAGCCGAATGAATCGAAAGATTCGTGTTCGGTTTGGGAAGATATTATGAATTCGTGAAATTGGTGAATAGATAATCTACTTTCATTAAGTAATCTATTAGATAACCGTAAACAAAAAACATTGAATACTATTCGGAATTCGGAAGAACTATGTAAAGGAGCTATCGATGAACTCGAGAAAGCTCGGGCTCGCTTAAGGGAAGTGGAAATGATAGGGGATGAAATTCGGGTAAATGGAGACTCCCAAGTAGAATGAGAGAAAGAGGATCTCATCAAAGCTTCTTCTGAGAATTTGGAACAATTAGAGGATCCCAAGAATGAAACGGTTTACTCTGAACAACAAAGAGCAATTGACTAGATCCGACAACAAGTTTCTCACCAAGCTTTACGAAGAACTATAGGAACTTTGAATAGTCGCTTTAAAATTGAGTTGCATTTACATACGAACAATAAAAATATTGGCCTGTTTAGAACCATGATGAACACACCAGATTAGTTGTTAATTGTTATAGGCCCTATTTCTCAGCAAATAATTAATAAGTGCTAATGGGAAATCTTCAAATCGATGAAATTAGTAATATTATACGGAAACAGATCAAACAATATAACGATGCAGTAGGAGTTGGTAATCTTGGCACCGTACTTCAAGTAGGAGATGGCATTGCTCATATTCATGGTATTTATGAAGTAATGGTAGGGGAATTAATGGAATTTGGAGATGGTACAGTAGGCATTGCCCTAAATTTGGGATCGGATAATTTTGGAGCTGTATTAATGGGCGATGGCTTGATGATACAAGAAGGTAGTTCCGTGAGAGCAATAGGAAAAATTGCTCAGATACCAGTAAGTGATGCGTATTTGGGTCGTGTTGTAAATGCTCTAGCCCAACCCATTGATGGTAAGGGTCAAATTTCAGCTTCCAAATTTCGACTAATTGAATCTCCCGCTCCAGGTATTATATCAAGACATTCTGTATATGAACCCCTTCAAACGGGGCTTATTGCTATTGATTCTATGATTCCTATATGACGTGGTCAGCAAGAATTAATTATTGGGGACAGACAGACCAGAAATACAGTAGTGGCTACAGATACTATTATTAATCAAAAGAGTCAAAATTTAATCTATGTCTATGTAGCAATTGGTCAAAGAGCTTCTTCCGTGGCTCAGGTAGTTAATACATTTCAAGAACGCGGCGTAATGGAATATACCATTGTGGTAGCAGAAACTGCGAATTCTCCCGCTACATTAAAATATCTCGCTCCTTATATAGGGGCAGCCTTGGCTGAATACTTCATGTATAAGAAACAACATACATCAATAATTTATGACGATCTCTCCAAACAGACACAAGCTTATTGACAAATGTCTCTTCTATTAAGAAGACCACCTGGCCGAGAAGCTTATCCAAGAGATGTTTTCTATTTGCATTCTCGTCTCTTGGAAAGAGCAGCTAAATTAAGTTCCCAGTTAGGTGAGGGGAGTCTTACTGCTCTACCAATAGTTGAGATTCAAGCTGGAGATGTTTCAGCTTATATTCCCACTAATGAAATTTCCATTACTGATGGACAAATATTTTTATCAGCCGATCTATTCAATTCTGGGATCCGACCTACTATTAATGTGGGTATTTCCGTATCTAGAGTAAAATCTGCAGCTTAGATAAAATCTATAAAAAAGGTAGCTGGAAAGTTGAAATTATAGTTAGCTCAATTTGCAAAGTTGGAAGCCTTTGCACAATTTGCTTCCGATCTTGATAAAGCTACTCAAGATCAATTGGCAAGGGGCCAACGATTACATGAGTTGCTCAAACAATCTCAATCAACTCCTTTGAAAGTAGAAGAACAAATAGCTATAATTTATACTAGAACAAATGGATACTTGGATATATTATAAATAGCACAGGTGAGAAATTTTCTCGTTCGATTACGCAAGTATTTGATAAAGAATAAACCTCAGTTCGTAGAAATTATATGTTCTACTGGTACATTTATAGAAGAAGAAAAAGCCCTTTTGGAAGAGGCTCTTAAGGAACATACTGAACTTTTTTTACTTCAAGAAAAAAGAAGGAATATTTGATAATTTGGTGGGATTATTCAGAACACGAAAAAGAGCTGAATAATTTGTTCCAACACATTGCACAACAATTTAGAACAATTGAAGAGTATTACGTCCAATAGGATTTGAACCTATACCGAAGGTTTATAATACCTCTGTCCTATCCATTAGACGATGGACACTCTTTCTATCTTCCCTTTTTTTATTTTCACTCCTTTTGGCATACATTGTCTCGATCTACCTTTTTATTCATAATGAGGTTATAAGATAGGAGAAGAATGGAATCTATTTCACATTGCAACAAAAAATTGATTTCGAGTGAATCGTGAAATGATGTTATATACTTAATCACTTTATATCTACCTATTCTATCAATATAGATAGATATAGAACAGGTAGATATCTATTAGCGGGTAGCGGGAATCAAACCCGCATCATTAGCTTGGAAGGTTAGGGGTTATAGTCAACATTGATTATTCAATGCCTTTAATTCAGAACCGAACATGATAATTTCATGTCATTCAGCTCCTTCATGGGGGATAGAGAGTGGTATGAGGGAAGAAGTGGAGTATTTATATCAAATATTTGTGAAAGGAAATTTCAATTCTTTTGTTTCTCGTCTTTTATTTTCGAATAAAACCATAATTTCTTATCATACCCATGGAATCTAAGTCAATTTCTTCTATTTTATACTGTTCTCTTTTTTTAGTGAAGGGCCCAAAATCGTAGAATACTTACTCATTTTCTAGCCGATCCCGATAGAAAGAGAAATTTTAAAAGTTTCAAATAATCACAAATCTTTCTAGTTACTTCGTTCCCTATTTCTACTGATTCTGATCCCTAGGAGAACAAATTCCACCAAGCTCGAACGAAATGCCGATAACCCAAGTAAACCAAAGTCATCGTTCTATAGCTATTTGGCTTCAACTTGGGGTCCTTCCATCCATAAGTTGAATGTTTAGTCACGAAGAAAAAATATCTTTGGATCCACATAGATCTGGAATTTATCTAACCTTTCAAACATTCTGTGTCACTATCTTGGAACCAAAAATGTGTTTCTCTTTCATCATTTCAGACCCAGATTACGAGAAGGTATGTTATTCTTGGGCATTCATAGGGAAGGGTTTGAGCCTATCTGGAAATAGAGCTTTAGATGGATCTTTGATACATGTAAAATATCCTTCAACAATTCGAGTTGATAATGTAACAAATCACATTTTTAATACTAAACTATACCTGCAACGATCTGATTGTAACATACAGATCGATATTTTGTCCAACCAATAGGAAGATGAGGAGTTATCAATCAACCTCTATTGAAATTTTCTATGAATCATTACCTCGTTTTCATAATTACTTGAATATTCTCTAATACAATTATGGATCTCTGGAACATCTTCTACATCTACTAGCTGGCTATCTACATCATTTAAGTTTCTATCATTAAATAAAATGAATGACTCTAAATCTGTATGTACAACGTTTAACGAATGACTGTTAGGATTTTCTTTTCTTGTGATCAAGTATTTCATCTTAGTTTCACGGTACAATTTTCTCAATTTCCTGAAAGCAAGGATAGTTGCATAAGAAAAGTCTAATTGCAATGTGCCTCATAATCCCCCCCCCCCTAGGATCTTGACAGCAACATGCCAAAGTGTGGCAGCATATCAGCTACCACCACATCCATTAGAACATTCTTTGTTGGAATCTGCTCTAGAGATACTAACAAATCTTTAATAAGGCCAATAAAACGAACTCTACCTGAATCGAAGGAGTATAATTCATGGTATGGACGAGTGATGCCAAGGCCCAAATTCTCCATTATGGCTTTTGGCATGAAATTGTGGGAGGCTCCAGAGTCTAACATGGAATTATGTAAAATGCACTAGTGGATTATTAGACTCAATTAAAAAGGAGGAACCTCGCTATCTTCTAATTGACTGTCAATAGCTGGACCAAAAATGAGTTCGGGTTGATCATCTTCGACATTTACCATGTCGGAAAAAGGATCTACTTTAAGCATCTTGGAAACATGGGATTTATATTGGTTATTCTTAACAAGCTCGGTCAAAGGAATAGACACTTTTAACTTTGAAATTTCTGTTTCTAGACTGAAGGGAGTGGTTTTTTCTACCTCTTTAATGACGATGTCTTGTTGTCCAACATGGTCCTTTGATGGAATTTCTTTCTTTTGATTGTACTTTTCCTCATTTGCTGAACTTGTGGATGGCTGACTTACCTTGTTCTGATTTGTGAGCATAGGCTCTTTTCCCTTACTCTGATTGCTTGGAAGATTTTGCCTTGTTTGAGTGTCTTTCTACTGAGATGCTCTCTTTTGAATGGGATTAATTGGCACATCTCTTCTCCTCAATGACATTTGACTATTTTTTGAACTAAGTGCATTCAAGTACCCCCATTGGTAATATTCTGATTCAGTCTCTATTTCGTGATCATTAGAAAGGATAAAATCTTCATCTTTAGGCTGATATTTCCTTTCAAAATACTCCTCATCTTTGGTCAAAAACGTAGGTAGATCATCAGCTTTGAAAAGGAGGTTTTCCTTAAAAATTGTGTCTTCATCTTCTTCTTCTCCTTGAGCATAGTTCTGCTGCAAGGGTGTCCTAATTTGTTGCTATTGTTGTGGTGGTTATTCAGGAGCTTGATGTTCTCTTTGCTTGATCCTTAACTGAGGTTGTTGTTGACCTCTATAGTTAGGATTTCTAGCTTCGGGTTGTTTCTCTATGATGGAAATCCTGTTAACCATCCTTTCAATATTTCTTATCAATGTATCCATCTTAGCATCAGAATATGAGGTGGATGGTTCATATTTAATAGTAACTCTCCTCTCATTCCTAGCTCTAGCTCTCTTGATCAACATATTTGCTTCAATGTTGATCACATTCTTTTTCATATCCTCCAACGTAGCTGGATTTCATTCCCTTAATTGGTAAGCCATGTCAGGATCAAATGGATCTGGATAACATATGAGAGCTAATATTGGAGGAGGTTTGATCTCAACGGGAATTGCATTGTAAATTATATTAAAAAGAGTATTGAAATCTTGGACGGATTCATTAAGATTTATTTTAATGTTCTCATACTCATCAAGAAACTGTAAGTGATTTTTCTTTACCTCCCACCGGGCTATAAATAAATCAATGAGTTGGTCTCGAGTAGCAATGGAATTAGCAGTAACCAAAATTTGACATCTCCAGAGAAGCTCTATGCTATAATCCTCATTTTTGAATTGTCAGCATCAACTTCCTCCAGATCTATGAAGTCAGTGACCTTAACAATATGTTGTCTTGCAGATATGGTAGAGTTTTAATAAAAAAAGGGAAGTCTTTGGCCATAACCCTGAGGTAAGTTATTCAATTGAGTGGGTAAGATAAGTGGGGAAAATATTTCCATGATTCATGCTGAGTGAAGTGCTGGATTGAAAACAGGAGGGATTGGATAAATAGGTAACGAAACAAAAGTTGTAGGTACTGAAGTAGTATGTATGAATGATGCCAGTCAAAGGTGTGGATGAAAAAACTACAATTGATTGAGTTTGAGAATGAGTTGAGACACAAATTTCCTCTTGATGGTAGAATTGGATCCAATCTTTGATGTCAAGGTTAGATTCAGGTTTAATCTCTTTGAAAAACCAATCTTTCAAAGGACTAAGGTTTAATTCAGAAAATGACTTGACCTCAGATAGCCTTAAAGGATTGAATACTATGTCAGATAAATAGGTTTCAGATTTGGATTTAAATAATGACAATTCAATTTTCAGATCATACGGTATATCTTTAAGAGAAACTAGTTTAGCAGGTAGAGAAACTGATCTTACCAATGGAACTGGTCCTGACTGAATGTTTGTAGTTTGATATCTATGCCTTCAAAAAATCTTCTCTGGATCATCTACTAGATCAAATGGATTATGATCGGGATTTTCTTTGCTATACCTTCTAGAAGTCAGCTCTACAATCTTAGCATTGTAATTATCGAATCAACCTTTTTGAAACTTAACCCTATCATCTAAAGGATCAAATTCAAAAACTAATTGTCGTACACCCAGGGAAAATAAATCTTTCGTTCCCCAGAAACGACGCGAGTATGTTATCACTCCGCTGGATCTTTAAGGCTGAAGAAGAAATCCCAACAGAGGTAGCCACAAACCAATATTTTGGCTTGCTATCTAGCCCTACCAAACAGGAGAGGGCTCTCTCCACAGTGTCACAACCAAGAGGGTTGGATGAAAATATTTTAGGCTAGCTATGAAATGTAGAAGGGTTTGTTTTTTTTTATTGGGTTTGCTGGATGAGGATTAGGTCAAAGAGGCTAGGTCAGGGAAAATAAGATGGGAATTGAAATCCATTCAATGGGGCAAGGTAGGTATAAATCTTAGCACTTTAAGGTGATTTTGTGAGATGGTTTCATACTGATGAGGAGCTAGGAAGAGCATAAGAGATGTATTCTTCCTAAACTGAATAAAATGGAAAAATTATGAAGAATTTCCCAAAACAAAGCATGAAAGAACATGTATTCTGCCTATCAACTTGAAAATCATCATATAAGACATGAAATGGTTTATGAGCTTACAAAACATTCATACAAATGAAACAAGAGAAGAAAAAATGCTAAACATCCATACCACAAGTATCCCAAAGAAATAACTGCAACTCTTCATTAATTTCTGGCCAAACTGATTGCACTATAGTACTTGATCAATACAACATCATCCAACCTTTTCCAAAAGTGAAGAAGGGAATAATATAGACATTAAAGTGAATTTCTCTCATCCTCAAGGGTTGAATCTCTGAGTTGAGGAAGAGATCCACAAAAATATTAATTGATAGTTGGAGTGTAGGGAGGTTCAAGTGACTCCTCCCTAATTACAATGAAACTGATTCATTTGACTTGATGATAACATTTACACAATGAATTTACCCCTAGGTAACTCATCCACATGATATTTACATTTACCTTCATCAATTACATAGGTAAAATCATCATTTCCCAAGATAAAAGTAAAAAATGTAGTGAAATTTGAAACATATAAGACATTTGTCAAGTGCACCATTTTTGTGCCAGGCACGACCTCACAATGCCATGTGCGCCCTCCATGTTTCAGCTTGAGTTTCGATGGGTTGTAGGTGTCCAAATTGGGCTCAGGATGGCTTGTTGGAAATCCTATCTAGTCTACTTTCCAAATATGTATTTAGTTTGCAGAATGGAGTTGATTTTCCCTATCAAAAAGTGATTCTCTCATAGTTGGTCAGGTGCACAGTGCAGAGGAAAAAAAGGAGGCAGAACATTAATTTTTTGTGTGTTTTTTTCACCTTTTCACTTGCCAATTATCCAAACTAAGCCTAGAAAAATTTTCTGGAATGTATTCATCATTTTTCATTTTTTGGTGGTATTCATTTGGCTAAAAGGTGCCTCAAACAAGAGCGCAAAACCTAGGGCGTTGTGCGCTTGACAGTCCAGCTATCACAAGACTGTCTATGATTGTTGAAAAACACAAAAAATTCAAAAACTACCCCAAAAATTTTCAAAATTGGTGAAATGACTACTGATCATGTGGTTTAGGAATGGAGTGAGGCCTCAACAAGTATATATAGCCTCCTTTTCTCTTCTTACTTGTTTAAGGCTTCAATCCTTGCATTAGCTTGTTTAAGTTTTGACCTTGCAATTTTGTTTTTCTTGGCATAGTGCTTGGACCTCTTTCTCAATATACAATTATCCTTGTTTTCCTTCTCCAGAAGCTTCTCTAGATGTTTGTTAGCCCTTCCAAGCCATTGCTCCCAATTCTCATTGATTACCATTGAAAATTGTTCATTCAAAGTGAGTTGATTACCAAGCTCAACCTCCTTTTGCCTCTCTAGTTCTAGAGCTCTTTTCAGCCCTCTAGTCCTAGCCTTCTCCTTTGCACTTTTTCTTCTACCTCATTGGTTTCACCATATTTTTATAATGTATCTTCAAGCAAGAATTTAGCTTTTTCTACTTCTCTTTGAACTTTCATGAATTTCACCTCATCAATGAAGTGCTTTGTTTTTAGCTGCTCGTTCTCCTACTCAAGAAAGGTAATGAAAAATTTAGATCTCTCAAGATTAGTTTGTAGCTCCTTAATATTGGCTTCTTTATCCTTGATGACTGTGCTAGTGATCTCATCATCAACATGGTCATTTAGGTCAACAAGGTCAAAATCTTGTTCTGTCTCATGGAGGTCCTCCTCCTCATGTCCAATCTCTGCCTGAATTTCTGCCTCTATCATCTTTTTCTTCCCTTTTTCTACCTCCTTTTTCGATGTAGAAGGTAAGGCCCCTTCCACTATGTGTGGAGCAAACACATGCCTGTGAGCTCTCTGGTATTTTTTTCCAATAGCTCTATCTCAACCTGCTTAGTCTGTTGAGGCTCACTGATCTCAACTCTGCTAGGTCACCTAATATTAGTGTGAAATGGTGATGATGGTGGTGAAATGGGTGAAGGAGACTGATCTAAGGAGGATGGATGTACTGTGGGCTAAAATAGAGGAATATATGTGGAAGGATGAGATGGTGAAGGCACATCTTGTCCATGCTGAATAGATGGATCAGTAAATATGTCATTAGCTATGAAAGTACTCCATGAAATGTTCAGTTGTTTGAGGTGATGGAGGACTATGATCTTGATGAGGGAGTGGTGAAAAGGACTATTCATTTGGTGCTCATATTTTCTCTTTTGGAAAATATGTGTCATCTTGTCAATGCTCTGGAAGAGGTAATAAGGTATGTTGAGCATCTTGACCCTTGTGAAGTGCGTGAGTAGCCAGATATGATAGGTGTAAAGTCTAGAGAACCTACCTTCACAAGAAAAGTATTTCATGATGATTTTCATCATGGTGGCATATCTGTCCAGGAGGTAAGAGAAAGGAAAAATCATCTTTCTCTCATTCTTGTACCCAAGTTTGATGTATGGCTCATAGTAATTCTCCTCCAAGTATTTTTTTCTTGAACCATTTTTCCCCAACATTTAGGATTCCAGTGGCAGCTGATATGATGGCAGTGGACACAGTGAAAACGACACCAGCAAGGGTTACTTGGTGATCATGGAGATTGGAGATGAATATTATGCTCAATATAGGATGGTGTTGAACCCTTTGTATTTTCTCATAGAATTCAAAACATCCTACATGCTTAAAACGTGTCACAGTAATGGGAGATTCGATGAGTTCCCTGGTATTTATTGGCTCAATTCTAAGGGTTATCCCTACTTTGTGTGTCCTCCTCTCCATTATTTCTTCTCCCTCACTGTAGTTTCTTTTATGTTCTTTTTCCATAGGTGTCTTAGTATGAAAACCCTAGGGAGATGGAATGATAATGAAAAATGAGTTTTGGGAAGTGGGAATGGGATGGGGAAATTTAGGGAGATGGGGGTAGGGGTTTACGAAATGAGGGAGGTGACAAGGAGTAGTAATGATGAGTGATTTAGGATAGGGGATTTAATTAAAGTTTAGGGATTTTGGAGCCTAGGAAAATGAAGCACCTAGGTCTTAGGGTTTCATGGGTAAAGGGCTTAGGGAAAGGGGATTATGATATAGGGTTTTGGGAAAGGTAAATTATGATATGGGAAGGGAATGGAAGTGCTAGGGAGTGAAATTGAAATGTAATGGGGGATTTTACAGTGGTACTGTGGTTTATAATGAAGAAGACACCATATTTTGTAATAACATTTCAAACACCATTGAAAATGCAATTGACAAGGAGAGGGATGGTTTTTTACATCTTGCTTGCTAGAGGTCAAATGCAACATTTTTTGAAGATTGAAGGCGATGGAAATTCATTTGGGGCGTTCTCAACAATTTCAGGTAGGTGCGCAACGCACAATGCAGACACGCCCTCTCTTTTCCAGGAGCACAACATACAACACAGGCGCGCAATGTAATACACATGAGCGCCCTCCTTCTGCTAGGAGCACAACGTTGCCTCTATTTTGCAAATTTCACCCTTTGAATTTGGAAATCGTGCTTTTGTTGAGGTTGCTTGATGATGGAGAGGACAAATGAGATTTTTTTTTTAATGTCTGGTGGGTTTAAATACTTTATGAATTTGATTTTGATGACTTTAAAACCCACTTTTGCAATGTTCAATTTCACCTTTAAAACCTTTCACAATACCCTTACACTCTTGGAATTTTTACTTTGACATTTGATCAATTGATGGACTAAGAAATCTTCCACTTTGACATTGCTTTGTTTGGCATATGGAAATGAGTTGGAAACTTTGGGAAACTGAGTACTTATTACTTATAAATTGACATAAAATTACATAAATAAAATAAAATCACATTTCTATTTTTTGGAATAAATATTACATATTGGTATGAGTATCATAACTTTGAATCAAAATTACAACTTTGGAAATCATCTTTACATACTTACAAATCCTCTTTAGATGGTAAAGAGATATTATTCAATCACTCTCATACTTTTGGTGGCTTTATGCAATGAAATTGTGTTTTATTGGATTGAATGACCAGAATTCATGGTGACTTGACTTACACAATGACACGATGAAATAGAATTTCATGACTGAAGTATGCTCAGAAAGACATGAAGGTGGGCCAGCAAGTATGAATTTTTGAGGAAGAGTGAAATTTTTTGACTAGGGCTACCATCAGTGAGTAAAATTTTGAATGAATACCTAGGTGAAATGACAAAAATTTCTAAGCAATACCCTAAAACGATATGAAAAGAGTGATTTTTATAACTAATGGCAGTATGCAAATACTAACACTAACATAACGAAAATACATCTTATGACCACCTATATGGTGAGGCATGATCTCACACCATCTGAGCAACCTCGGGTCTCTCGGGGCTGGATAATCCATCTCAATCCATTGGTATTGAAACAATGGTACACACTCCAAGAAGAGTATGACCAATATGGATCCATACCAAAATTGCTTCAGCCATCCAGTTTTTCACTTTTTGAGTTGGCCTTTCATGTTGACCAAGAGTCCTTCACACTATTTGAACATGGTGGGAGTAAGGTAGTTGTAGAAATTATACAAACATATGTATATTAATGGATTCAATCCGATCTAACAATGTACTAAAGCTAGATACTGAATCGCTTCTACAAATCAATCACAGAAATTAAACATAATCGCTAATAACATGAAGCAAAGAAAGAATCAAATCAAACCACAACACAGATAATTTCCAAGGGAAAGCTTGCTGTAGAAAATCCCTCTATATTCTATTGTATATTAACCATGGAATCATGAAATAATTACAATGCACTCTTCTCACAAGAGTCTCCTACACTCAGCTAACTGTCTCACAGTGTCGTGGACAAAACTTGACAACACTTAGCCAATTCTCAGCCTCTAAATGGCCTGCATTGCTTGCGTGATTCCTAATGAATGCAATCCCTATTCTTTATGAATTTTTTCCTTCCTAAACTGTGCAAGGATCATGGGCGCTCCAATGGATTATGGTTTCATGCAAGAAACCTACTAATCACACAATTGATATTTAACCTCCCTTTCACCTTTGTCTCAACTACGTCTCCACTGGAACTGACATGCATGCAACTATTGATAGTAAATCATCAGTTGCATGGAAAATCATTGATTGTGAATTAAATAATATTTAATTCATTTGATCTCTCACTAGTGCAACAAACAGTTATAACTAGTTCAACTGACTCTAACCCACCTAACTGAGTTAACTGATTACACATGCATTAAACTAATGCACCAATTGCAATTCGAACTCCATAACTAATAGAATTACTTTGCATGCCTCACCAACCACCCTCAACTCGAAATACATGAGATAACTGAGTTTATCACACTCAGTTAACTATTACAAGTGATTATGAGATAAGATTAAATTTTATTGTCCACCTTAATTAAGGGAAAATTAAAATAGACACTGCACCAAATTTAGCACACACTAGTGTAGGTGTCGCTAGGACCTATTGGTCCCACACTAGTGTAGGTTGTGAAATTTCTTATTGGACTTCAACACTCCCTCTCAACAAGAAAGAGATTATCTGCCACCTCGACCCTGCCTCTATGGTATTTGAATTTGCTCCTGGTGAGCACCTTCGTTAGAATATCTGCATCCCAACCTTCCATGGGAATGTACCGAAGTAATATTATGCACCTCTGAACACAATCTCTGAGATGGTGGTACCATATGTCTATGTGCTTGGGCCTGTCATGAAACATAGGATTAACCGAGAGTTTAATGCAAATTTGGTTATCACAATGTATCAGTATTGCATCCATCTAAGAACCAAACAAATAAACCACGATATTTCTCACACAGATGGCCTTACATGCAGCTTGAATTGTTGCCATGTACTCTGCCTCATATGAACTGAGTGCCATAGACCGTTGCTACCTGATGTACCAAGAAACTGTTGTCGATCCTATGTTGAAGATCCCTCCCGATGTGCTCTTTCTGTTTGATGGACTACCTGCCCAATCTGCATCCGTGAAGCCTTGAAGCTTCACTCCCTTTGTCTATCTGTACCACAATCGATACTCTATAGTGGCTCTGAGATATCTCAAGTCATGCTTCCCTGCCTTCCAAAAGAGATTTTTCGGCTTAACCATAGCTTGACTCGGCTCGTTAACTGCGTAGAAAATGTTTGGTCTGGTGTTCACCAAGTACATTAGTGAACCTACTAGCTTCCTGTAGATAGTAGCATCCACTACTTCTCCTGAAGTAGCATCCTCTTTCCTCTAATTTCCTAGAAGAGGAGTGTCCATGGGTTTACAACTCTCCATGTGAAACTTACCCAGTATCTCTTTGGCATAATTGCCTTGAGAAAAAAAAATTTCACCATCCCGTTTCCATATTTCCAAACCAAGGAAATAGTGAAGCAGTCCCATGTCCTTCAAATCGAACTCCCTTGCAAGATCCTCCTTACATGAGTTTATCAATTGCTCATCATCTATCAAAATTAGATCATCCAAATAAAGTATGACAATCAAGAGCTTACTATCAACCATAATCTGGTATAGGTTTTCATCAACTTCACTTTTGGTGAAGCCCAACCGAGTGAAATAGTTGTCAGCCCGAGTGTACTAAGCACGAGGTGCTTGCTTCAGCCCATACAGTGCTCTCTTGAGTCGACACAGATGCAAATCACTGTCAAAGATCTTGAAACCTTTTGGATGCCCTATGTACACTTCTTCCTCAATAAATCCATTGAGAAATGCAGTTTTCACATCCATATGATGAATATGCCACCTCATTTTTGTTGAGAGTGAAAGGATAGATCTAATGTAAGAGTACCTCACGACTGGTGTGGAAGTCTCATCATAGTTGATCCCCTCAACTTGTGAGAATCCCCGGGCCAAAAATCTGGCCTTGTACTTCTCCACACTCCCATCAGCAGCTTGCTTCACCTTATAGATCCATATAGATCTAACTAGTAATTTTCTGACCGGTCTTGGGAAAATCTCCCATGCACTGTTCTTGACGATGGAGTCATACGCCTCTAACATCGCATCAACCCAAATTAGTTGTTGCACTGCCTCTTGAAAGGAATATAGTTCTATCACAATACACTTTATCATTAGAGCCATGTATCTAGTAAACTTGTTCGGAGATTGTCTCTGTCTGTGCAGTGAAGTAGGGGCTCCTACATTCTCTGTTGCATCAAGTCTCAATCTATCGGCTTCTGTAGTGCGCCTTCTACCATTTCTAGTGGATGGATTTGCATGAGTGTTTTCTGCCACTCCATGATCCTCTGCATGTGGCTGCTCCACATATTGATGTTCATTATTTAGAACCAAGAGTTCCTCCTCTGCAAGTAAATCCATCTCCCCCTCAAGGGACAATCACATGGCTTTCTCCTCATCAAATTTTATATCTCGTTGCATAACAATCATTCTCCTGTTTGGAAAATACACTCGATATTTATGGGGAGTTTCAGTGTACCCCATAAATATCCCAATCTCAGTTCTTGGTTCCAGCTTCTTTGACGCAGAGCTAGCCAGCAAATCCCAAGATTTTTAATCTCTGTGTGTTAAAGAATGCATCCCAGTATTTACTCAAATCAAAAAACTTCAAACCAGGCTTTTTCTCAAAGCTCAACCATTTCATCAACATCAAATTGTCAACCAATTCACTGTTCAGATATTCCCACAATCCATATCCTAGGACAACCAAGCTTTTCTAATTTCATTAAATATGCATTTATAAATGCATCTTTATCACCTACCAAATAAATGTCATTCAATCCCAAACTTTATACTTTGTACATGTGCCTTCACAATCAAAACTCACAAAATGCCCTAATACCACTGCTTCACAATTGAACAATACTCAACTTGCTAGTCCTTATCACTCAATATTCAGATGCGCCCTTAAAACTTCCCAATTGAATCTGTTTGGACATGGTTAAACAAACTCTATACATATGAAATTCTTCACGCATTGACCACCCATTAATATGCTAGTTCCTTTTAGTCATTCAATTCATATCAATGCAATCATTTAACTCGTAGCTTAGGAGTACTTCCAGCGTATAATACTAATTGAAATCCTGTATAAAATTCATAACGCCGCATCACAATGCACCTCCACCAGTTGACCCTTTATTTTCATTAACGCCTTAGATTTCTGTGCTATACAATGCGGGTTTCAATGAATTATGTTGCAGATTCATATCGCAACTCAAACTCAATTTATGATTTACCTTTGCAGACTTTCAAAATGACAGACCTGGATAATTACCAAGTCTCACCTTTTACCATTCCTGCGTGCCAATCTGTTCTGTGCTTTCATGACTTTGTCTGAATTGGACAGACAGCTATCATAATTTTCTTCAATAAGCTTCCATGCTCAATTCTTTGACTCTGCAAACAAATTTATATTCAAAAGTTGATTGTTAACATACCTCCCACAGTGCTTTCACACCTCCACGAACTGATTCCAACTTGTATCGAATTGTCAATTCGAGTTGTAACTCTTTATAAACCCCCTGACAGTTCAATGGCGTCCTCAACAGCATCAAATCGATACCAAAGTCTTGAACAGCACCGAGCTATTTCACTTGGATTACTAGCATAGTAATCTACGTTCGATTAAAACTACGGTCTTTGTTATACCATAGCCATAACCCGAATTAATGGTTTCAACGCTGTACATTCCATACAATTATTAAGTCGACCAACAACGCTGGTTCTGTGTTCAACGCTGCACAATTTACTTTGTTAATCCACCATGTTCTTCAGACTATTTCACTGTTTTGCAAGCACAACAGTTTAAACAAAGTTTGAACCACAGCTTTCAATTTACCAATCGAAAAACTTCTGGCTTTAACTACCAGCTTCCACACAGTTTCCGTCAATCAAACAACACGGGGGAAGCGAATTCTGAAACAGGTTTCAAACATTGCCATCCAAATGATTCTGAACCTGCGCCTTTTTCATATTCAAATGGAAATTTGATTTTCAGAGCGTCATATTAACACATATATGAATTAGCATTCCGGTATCCTCCGTCTCACATAGTCGCACTACAAATCAAGACTATGTACAGAATTCAATTCCAACAACCCTAACCGTAGTTTAATTCCATTCTATGGTTCAACACGCTAACTAATAGCGGCTTCTGCAATATATTTCATTCAACAGAACTAGTTTAACATAAAACCGCAGACCCCCACATTTAAAAAAATAGCTATTTGCACAGTGTCCATACCCATTCAGCGTCTTCACCATTCGATCTCAACCTGTTCCAAAACTTAACCAATTCAACTGTGAATTATGTCATTCCACACAACATCTTTCGTTCCATTAATTGGCTAAAAATCCATCAATAAGAAAATCAAGCATTCGATGATCGATTCACAAATTAATGAATAAATGCCCAATAAATACAATTCACTCAGAAATTTTAAAACAAATTCTTCATCAATATAATCAAACACAATCAATTACAGAACCCATTCTTGGCCAGATTTTCAATGTTCATGGCCCTTACAACTGCTGAAGGCTGCCCAAACAGAAACCCCTTCACTGCTCACACTCTCACTCTCCCTATTCCTCCATGTCTTGCTGAATTTATACAATTTTAAAAATGATTTAATTAAATGCTCAATCCCTTCAATTCCTCAACCATCCCCTAAATCTCTCAACATCCCTAAAAGATAGAATTTTATCCCTAAGACTTAGAAACTAATCCCAACTTAGCTCCATCATTAATTCTAGAAACTAATTTCTCTCACATATACAATTTCTCACAAATAATTAATTAATCACTCAAAATAAATTTAATATTTACATGAAATTTCTTCAAAACATGAAACCCCCTAGCTTAGGTAAAATAAAATGTGTTTTTCGGAGATGATGCTCCTGCATCAGACTCCCCATGTAAGAAAATTCATGACCACCTGGTCATAAGTCTGGATATTTCCTCCTGGATCCCAAATTTTGTGTTGTAATGTTCCACTATCTGCACAATCTGCAATATCTGTCTTTAATCTTTCTTTACTCTGGCTTCCTTCAAGATCAAAGATCTTCAATGACTCAGTATATCCTTTGAATTCAAAAATTCTTTTGCCATCCTCCTTATTCTGCATATGACTATGAGTAGTCATTTCTTCAACAGTCTTCAATAACTGTTTGTCTTTTCTCAAATCAATATGACCTGCAAACACAAAACAACCTTCAGTTTTCAAAATACAATACCTTCCATTTTGTTTTGATGCTTCAAGCACCAATCCTCCATCATAGATCTTTTGGATTTCAGCGGATCCTTCTTGCAGTGACTTCAAATCAATATGAATTTGTTCTAGTTTCCTGAACTCGTTCATCAGCTTGCCATTCAACCTATGTTGCAATAGCTTCCATTTCACCCTTTTCTTCAATCTCCATCTGTATCTGCGGTCTTCACTTATCTTTCTTTGTACTGCCAGATCAATTTCTGGTTCTTCATTCTGCTGCCGGCTTCCATATTTCTGCAATTTGATGTCTTTCTCAAATTCACTCTCATATAGCTGATCATTCCTTCCAATTTTCTGGTTACTTCCATCTTGCTGAGTTAATATTTCTGTCTCTTTTATGCCTCCGAGAACATAACTCCCTTGTTGCCCCTGATCTTTCATTTCACCTTCATATAATCGCTGCTCAATTTCTCTGATTTCAGCATCATATTTATTAATGCTGTCTCTCACACCTTTTCGTCCATCAGGTTCTGTAAGCTTTGTTTCTCCTTCGGGTTCCTCGAGTAATCTTTCCAAGAATTCTATCTCCTTGTGAAATCTCTCCAGCAGATCATCACAATTTCCAGTCTCAGCTTCATTCTTTTCCTGACAATCCTCCTGAGTTGACCTGTTTTCCACATTATCATATTGCAAACATCTTTCATCAACTCCATTAAACAAATTCATTGGTTTACCCTCTTGTAGTCCCACTATGGAATTGTCTTCAGACTGCTGGTCTATATCAACCTCATCTGACTGTTTCACCCCAAACATGATTTCATCTATGAACTTCTTCTGTTGCAAATGATCAACACCTTCTTCCTCTAAAAAGGATTCTTCATCATACTTTACCTCAAGATCTTCATTCCTGGTTGTGATAATTTCATCAAGTTGTTCATCATCCTCTGCATATCCTGCAAACATACACAAACTGTAAGAATCAAAATCACAAGGCTTCATCGCCTCATCTGCTTCCTTGGTCAATATGTCTTTGAATTGTTCTGAACTCTGCCAATAATCCATGAGATCTTCAGCTGACCTCTCATTATCCTCTTCTCCCAACATCTCACCCTGTTCTGGTCTGCAACTGGAAACTTCCAATTCTTCCTCTGCTTCTCTGAGTTTCTCTGATTCCTCTTGAGCACTTAATATCTGCTCAATCTTTCTTAATTCTTCTACTATCTCTGACTTCACTTGCTGATTTCTCTTTTCTCGTAGCCTTGGCCACTTTACTCTTTTCCTCATGGTCCAAACACTTTTCTGCAGCATCTTCATCAATATTCCAATCTGGAAATCTATCTCAGCTTTCTCTCGGTCAAACTCTTCTTGACTCATCTTCATGCCACTTGCTTTGGCATCTTCCTTTCTGCTGTGGCTTCTTGGTGAACTTCTACTATGACTATCTGTAGTCATTTCCTGCTCCTCTCTTTCCATGAGCTCCTCGTATCTCTGCATCAAGCCTCTGCAACAGTAAGTCCTCCTTACTGCAATCTTACCTCACTAAGCTCTCCTCACTCAGTCTTTTGGTAAGCACGATCCCCTGTCTGGAATCTTCTCCTGAGCAACACCTTTGCTCCCTCTAGGCTTCTGCAATCTCTCGCTCTTTCTTTCGAGAACACCTCAATTGTCCTCTCTGTCCAATATCTTATTGGATTTTTCAGGTTCACTGCCACTTCTGCTTTTAAGAACGCATCTGGTTCTTTCCGCTGAGACTTTCTTCACTATGCCTGCAACCAAATCCCACAAACAGTTCTTCAAACCAGAATTAAATATCGACTACAAACTCACCTTCAAGATCCTGTTGATCTTGTTTCTTTTCTTAACTGCACTTGCATACCTGTGCTGCCATCTTTATCAGTTTCACAATCCGACATTCATTCACTACATGCAAATAAAAAAAACTTGATTCCTTTCCCAGAGCCATTCCAGCTCTGATACCAAAATGATGCAGAGCTAGCCAGCAAATCCCAAGATTTTTAATCTCTGTATGTTAAAGAATGCATCCCAGTATTTACTCAAATCAAAAAACTTCAAACCAGGCTTTTTCTCAAAGCTCAACCATTTCATCAACATCAAATTGTCAACCAATTCACTGTTCAGATATTCCCACAATCCATATCCTAGGACAACCAAGCTTTTCTAATTTCATTAAATATGCATTTATAAATGCATCTTCATCACCTACCAAATAAATGTCATTCAATCCCAAACTTTATACTTTGTACATGTGCCTTCACAATCAAAACTCACAAAATGCCCTAATACCACTGCTTCACAATTGAACAATACTCAACTTGCTAGTCCTTATCACTCAATATTCAGATGCGCCCTTAAAACTTCCCAATTCGAATGCGTTGGACATGGTTAAACAAACTCTATACATATAAAGTTCTCCACGCATTGACCACCCATTAATATGCTAGTTCCTTTTAGTCATTCCATTCATATCAATGCAATTATTTAACTCTAGCTTAGGAGTACTTCCAGCGTATATATACTAATTGAAATCCTGTATAACATTCATAACGCTGCATCACAATGTACCTCCACAGTCGACCCTTTCTTTTCATTAATGCCTTAGATTTCTGTGCTATACAATGCGGGTTTCAATGAATTATGTTGCAGATTCATATCGCAACTCAAACTCAATTTATGATTTACCTTTGCAGACTTTCAAAGTGACAGACCTGGATAATTACCAAGTCTCACCTTTTAACATTCCTGCGTGCCAACTGTTCTGTGCTTTCATGACTTTGTCTGAATTGGACAGACAACCATCATAATTTTCTTCAATAAGCTTCCATGCTCAATTCTTTGACTCTGCAAACAAATTTATATTCAAAAGTTGATTGTTAACATACCTCCCACAGTGCTTTCACACCTCCACGAACTGATTCCAACTTGTATCGAATTGTTAATTCGAGTTGTAACTCTTTATAAACCCCCTGACAGTTCAATGGCGTCCTCAACAGCATCAAATCGATACCAAAGTCTTGAACAGCACCGAGCTATTTCACTTGGATTACTAGCATAGTAATCTACGTTCGATTAAAACTACGGTCTTTGTTATACCATAGCCATAACCCGAATTAATGGTTTCAACGCTGTACATTCCATACAATTATTAAGTCGACCAACAACGCTGGTTCTGTGTTCAACGCTGCACAATTTACTTTGTTAATCCACCACGTTCTTCAGACTATTTCACTGTTTTGCAAGCACAACAGTTTAAACAAAGTTTGAACCACAACTTTCAATTTACCAATCGAAAAACTTCTGGCTTTAACTACCAGCTTCCACACAGTTTCCGTCAATCAAACAACACGGGGGAAGCGAATTCTGAAACAGGTTTCAAACATTTCCATCCAAATGATTCTGAACCTGCGCCTTTTTCATATTCAAATGGAAATTTGATTTTCAGAGCGTCATATTAACACATATATGAATTAGCATTCCGGTATCCTCCGTCTCACATAGTCGCACTACAAATCAAGACTATGTACATAATTCAATTCCAACAACCCTAACCGTAGTTTAATTCCATTCTATGGTTCAACACGCTAACTAATAGCGGCTTCTGCAATATATTTCATTCAACAGAACTAGTTTAACATAAAACCGCAGACCCCCACATTTAAAAAAATAGCTATTTGCACAGTGTCCATACCCATTCAGCGTCTTCACCATTCGATCTCAACCTGTTCCAAAACTTAACCAATTCAACTGTGAATTATGTCATTCCACACAACATCTTTCATTCCATTAATTGGCTAAAAATCCATCAATAAGAAAATCAAGCATTCGATGATCGATTCACAAATTAATGAATAAATGCCCAATAAATACAATTCACTCAGAAATTTTAAAACAAATTCTTCATCAATATAATCAAACACAATCAATTACAGAACCCATTCTTGGCCAGATTTTCAATGTTCATGGCCCTTACAACTGCTGAAGGCTGCCCAAACAGAAACCCCTTCACTGCTCACACTCTCACTCTCCCTATTCCTCCATGTCTTGCTGAATTTATACAATTTTAAAAATGATTTAATTAAATGCTCAATCCCTTCAATTCCTCAACCATCCCCTAAATCTCTCAACATCCCTAAAAGATAGAATTTTATCCCTAAGACTTAGAAACTAATCCCAACTTGGCTCCATCATTAATTCTAGAAACTAATTTCTCTCACATATACAATTTCTCACAAATAATTAATTAATCACTCAAAATAAATTTAATATTTACATGAAATTTCTTCAAAACATGAAACCCCCTAGCTTAGGTAAAATACAATGTGTTTTTCGGAGATGATGCTCCTGCATCATTCTTCCTGGCATCTTTGGTCACATGCACATAAACAAATGAACCAAAAATCTTAAAATGTGAAACATAAAGTTTCTTACCAATAAAATACTCTTCTCGTGTACTCATGCCAAGTATGTGATGAGGACAATGGTTTTGCACAAATACCACTGTGTTTCATGCCTCCACCCACATATGCAATGCTAGGCCCTCATCATGCAACATCACTCTTGCTACACCCACAATTGTTATGTTATTTATTTCTGCGACCCCATTCTACTGTGGGTTATGAGGCACAATGAGTTCTCTTCGAATTCCTTCTTTACTTCAAAATTTCTTGAATTCATTGGATACGTACTCACCACCATTATCGCTCCTAAGAGCCTTCACATGATTCCCCGTGTCTTTCTCCACCAGTGCTTTGAACTTAAGAAAATTTTAGAACGTCTGATCTTTTTCTTGCATGAAGTAGATCCAACACTTTCGAGAAAATTCATCAAAAAATATCACATAGTACTTATGATTTGCTGTCAAAGCAGTAGAGAATGGTCCACACATGTCTGAGTGAACTCTCTAAAGGGTTTCCGAAACTCGGTTATCCTTCTCATGAAAAGTGGCCTTTGCATACTAGCCCATAGTACATCCCTTGCATGTGTCTGACTGTGCAAGTGTACCCTTGGGAAGACCCATAGAAATCTACTGCATGAACTTCAAGGCACCTTGGTGAAGATGGCCTAATATCCCATGCCATAACTCACCCTCATCCCGGCTCACCACTTTGTCCGCCTTACCCATGAATGTTGTGAAACCATCTACATCAATTTTATAGAGGTTCTTAACTCGAATCCCAATCTTCTTGGCTTTTCCTATTGTTTTGTGTCACAGGAAAGCTTTTCCTTCACTGAAAATAACATCATACCCTCTATCCTACAACATTTCAACTAAGACCAATTTTTTCTTCAAGCCTGGTACATGCATTACATATTTTAATTGAAAGGGTTTACTCGACTGTCTCTGGAAGGTAATGGTACCAATATTGGTAGCACTGTATCACCCGTCATCACCCATTTGGATATGCATCTGGAGGTCCTTCTCCTCCAAGCTACTGAAAATTTATTTTTCTCTCGTCATGTGAAAGGATGCACCACTATCCAAGTACCACACCGATCCCATTGCACTTGATATCATGCATGCAATGAGAGAGAAGTCAAGCTCAAATTGTGAGGCCAAAGCCTCACCAGTTTCAAATACTGAAGCCTTCTTGTTCTTCCTCTTTTGTGGATAATTAGTGGCATAATGTCCATGCTCGTGACAGTGAAACACTTCACTCTGGACATGTCGCACTTATTGCCATATTTACCAGACTCAGATTTGGAATGGAATTTATTTCCTTTCCCCTTCTTCGCCTTAGCAACCAAAGAACAATCTTCTTCATCTTCATTATGAGATGAAGATCCATCTCCGGTATTCCATCTGAATTATTCTTGCACCAAATCCGACCAAAGTCGTTCCCAATCTGACAGATTTTCTCTTCCATTGACAGGGTCTTGATAACTATGCCAACTCTTGGGAAGTCCTAGAAGAGCTAGGCTCACCAAATCATCATCAGTGACAATAATGCTGATGCTCCTAAGATCATCCTGACATTGGACAAACTTTGTTAAATATTTCGGCATGGTTTATCCTTTCTCCATTTTGATCTTCCTGAGTTTATCCTTCAATGCCAATTTCCTATGATCACTATTGCTCGAAAATAGATATGTCAAAGCTTTCCACATTGCATATGGTGTCGCTTTGTCATGGAGACTTGAGAAAATATGGTCTCGTACTCCCATTAGGGGAATTTTGAGGTCTAAAATGGGCCTCCTAAGGAAATTATAAAATAATAGTGGAAATAATAAAATAAGATTTGATTACATCATCAAATTTAAGTGGGAAAAAAGAAAAAAATACTTTTTCAACTTATCTCCCATAGTTTTTACTCAAATTTCGAGTGGGAGTACTCGTTGGATGAAAAATTTAATTCCTCATCCAACGAGTACCCATGTTGCATACTTTCAATGGGTCCTGCTATATGAAAAATGAGAAATACATGAAAAATGTGATTGTAATCACGTTTTTTAATGCATTTCTCATTTTTCGTGTAGCAAGGTCCATCGAAAGCATGCAACATGGGTATTCATTGGATGAGGAATTAAATTTTGCATCTCACGAGTACCCCCGCTCAAAATTTGAGTAAGAACTTTGGTTGAAAATACGAGTTGAAAAAGTAGTTTTATTATTTTACTATTTTTTAATATTTTTACCCTTTTACTTTAAAAATGGTGAATCATCCCCCATGGTTGACATCATAATCTTGAATCCTATTGGTTCTTATAGAGTCTATTTTTTTTGTACACTTTTCTTAGGAGCCCTATTTTAGATCTCAAAATTCCCCTAATGCTCCAATAAAATCCTCCTCGCCTTTGCAACCTTCTTTTTCCAAGCATCAAGATTTGGAGCATCTATTATAGCGGGTTAGGGAACATCATTTTCAGTGAATTATTTCAACCCATTTTCCTCTAGTACTTCCTCCATCCTGTCTTTCCAAGCAATATAGTTAGATCTTCCCTCGAGTACATACTCCAATCTCAAGCCATTGAAAGCCATTTCAATCCTGAATGACTTGTAGCACCAAGAATGCCTTTTGCAAATTCGAATTCTATTCAATCACAAAATTATCTTCTCCTCCATTATAGTGATTTTTTGTGCTCTCATACCATGTAGAAATTATACAAACATATTTATATCAATGGATTCAATATGATCTAAATTTTTACTAAATATAGATACTGAATCGCTTATACAAATCAATTGCGGAAATTAAACACAATCGCCAATCACATGAAGCAAAGAAAGAATCAAATCAAACCACAACACAAATAATTTCCTGGGGAAAGCTTGCTGCTGAAAACCCTTCTATCTTCTCTTGTATATTAACCATGGAATCATGAAATAATTACGATGCACTCTTCTCACAAGAGACTCTTGCACTCAGCTAACTGTCTCACAATGTCCTGGACAAAACTCGCCAACACTTAGCCAATTCTTAGCCTCTAAACAGTCTTCCTTTCTTGCGCAATTCCTGATGAATGAAATCCCTATTATTTAGGAATTTTGGCCTTCCTAAACTGTGAAAGGATCATGGGACTCCACTGGATGTATTTTTTCATGTAAGCAACCTAATAATCACACAGCTGATAGTTAACCTCCATTTCACCTTTGTCTCAACTAGGTCTCCACTTGAACTGACATGCATGCAACTATTAATAGTAAATCATCAGTTGCATGGCAGATCATTGATTGTGAATTAAATAATATTTAATTCACTTGATATCTCTCTAGTGCAACAAACAATTACAAATAGTTCAACTGACTCTAAATCACCTAACTGAGTTAACTGATTACACATGCATTAAACTAATGCACCAACTGAAATTCGAGATTCATAACTAATAGAATTGATTTGCATGCCTCACCAACCACCCTCAACTCGAAATATATGAGCTAACTGAGTTTATCACACTCAGTTAACTATTACAAGTGATTATAAGATAATATTACATTTTATTGTCAACTTTAATTAAGACAAAATTAAAATAGACAGTGCACCAAATTTAGCACACACTGGTGTAGGTGCTTCTAGGACCTATTGGTCCCACACTAGTGTAGGTGTTGTAATTTCTTGTTGGACTTCAATAACAGTCAACAACGTACTAAAAATGAGACTTCGTTGCCTCATGTAAAGCCTGAGCCCCATATACACTGGCTATAGTATGTAAGGTAGTCCTCAAGGGAAGATTGGTGACAATTTTGATGTCTACCTTTCCGCTTGAGGTCTTCACAACCCCAGGAAAATGTATCTTGAAGAGAGTACTCGTGATCTCACCCCCAGTACGAGCTCTAGAGAGTTGAATTCTCCCTTCTCTCTTGGAAATTCCAGTAATGAAATAGATATCTAATATATCTATCTCAAGTTCTTCATCCCTGATGATGAAAATCAGATGATCTACATCCCATAGTCCAATGAGATATTCCAATAGATCGAGTTGAGCTCGGAGTCCAAAAGTCTGAAAGAAGTTAAGCAATCCGCCATTTCTCAAAGCATTGATGCAACGTGGATCTTGGGAAGCTTCATGATCTTCTGATCCACGACCTCTTTCTTTCCATTCAATGGCCATCTTCATCGAAAACACCTGAAAAACATCCATAAATGATAGTTTAGGAGTTTTCAACGGATAGAATATGGAAATAAACCCTTAAAAATGGAGATATTTTATTTTTTTAAATTTTTCTTTATGCTTAGTACGACTATCGGAATTAAATCCACGTCGACATCACATTGGCCTAATGAGCTATAGGAAATCAGCGAAGGCTCGATAGGTCAAAACCACACTGATCTCCCACGAAATAAAATTTAAAAATATCCTCTTAAACCATAAATTTTCCAAATAAAATGGCTTGAAAATGGTATGAAAATGATGAGAAGAGACAAAGCTCTTACTTGCAACTGACAGATCGTCGATTGGTGTCCTGGATTTGCCGCACTGCTTGCCTGAAGATCAGAGGAAAATGGGGTAAAAATGAGTTATCCAATTTACCCAAGGTGAAATGTAAAAATGTTTTTTCTTTTTACATATTTATAAGTTTTAAACATATTTTTCCAATATTTATTATTTTTCTCGATATCAGTGATGTGTGGTTATCTTTGTGTATTAATAGGATCTTTTGATGGTGACAATGATCAATTTTTATTGATATAACGAGTTTTGTTTTATCTCTTTTTCGGACTCGTTCAAAATAAATGAAAAAGGAACCCCCCTGGAGTCATCTTTAAGCTCTTTTCTAACTCTCGAAAAATGAAAAGATCGTTGAGTACTTTTCATTTTGAACTCGTTAAAAATTAAATGAATTGACGTCATCTCAGTATACGTTTACCCCTTTTTCGGGCTGAGATTGACTATTTACGAAGAAGGAATACCTTGATCGAACATGCTCAAGAGGTTCTCTTGGATATTTTTTCTACCTTTTCAGATTCGAGGGATGATTTACGAAAAGGAACTTGATGGAGTTTTATTTTTTGTCTCTTTTTCAAACTCTCTAAACATGAAAAAGACACCGAGTTACTCTTCTATCAGACTCGTAAAAAATAAATGGCGAAATACTTGTCACCATGACAAGTTAGAGTTACTCCTTCCTAGGGCTTGTTGAACTTACTAGAATATATTCAATCAAAGAATGAAATTATACGCTAAGCATATTCTGTCCTCTTCATGATTTATATAAAAAATAAAGAGGTACTCATTAGCAATAACGGGGGAAAATTGAAAGTGGAACTTCCTATTTTTTTGAGGCAACATGTCGCTCTTGAACGTGATGCCTGTTTGCAATTCATGTCAGGTTGGGGATATCCTTCATTCTTCACTTTCCTTCCTGTGTTTGGGAAATCAAATTTCCTCTCATTTGATCATTATCTACTATCACCATGACCTTTGATCAAATTTTTTAGTCAAATGTTTCCACACTGCGAAGTCATGTCGTTGATATGTGTAAGAGAAGTCCTTGTTGTAAAAGTCAAAATTCCTATGCTTATTTGACCCTCTTTGCAAAAGTATTGAATCAATCCTATCATCTTGAGAAATACTTTGTTTCATGTCGATGATGTGGGAATAATTATGGCCCTCCTTTGATGGATCACTTCCTATCGACTTAAGCTCATTATACAGGACATGATTTAGAAAATCATTTTCACTACCTTGGAGGTTGCATGCCTCAATGGCAAGTTCTTCGCGTTCGATGACAGGTTCACATCACTGGCCTTCGATTGAATTATTTTGTAGATGTTCAACTTCAACTCATTCTTTCACACTTGTAGATTGTGTTGTCATGCCTTGGTGGCCATTGTCATTATTGGTGGTTTCTGTCATGCCTATAAATAGTTTACATTATTGACTGATAATCATGTGGTTTCTACCATGTTTGACATCGATACATCTATTCACATGGTTATATTTGTACACTGGGTAGATCGAGATAAAGAAGAAGACCTTGGATCACATCTGTTATTATCCAGGATACGTGGAGATATTTAGTATTCATGATTTTACACATGATCCTTTATATATGGATGATTGCAACCATAACATGGATCCATTTCCATGATCTCTTTCAGACAGATGGTTGCGACCATGCCATGGGTTCATCTGTTATTTTATTCCTATTCTGACATATGTTATTAGGCATGTTTATATCAGAGATGCCACATATTTTATTATGCTTGATTTGGCAGGTCTCCTAGCGGTATTCCGAGTCCTTGCCTTGGTTCCTAAAGCATTTCACCCATCACTCCCTCTTCTGCCTTCATGCTTTAGGGGGCATATGTTACACAATAATTTGTCACCATGTTCACTTCTCACCCTTGATCCTGAAATGCCCTATGATGACCATTGTGTAGTATATCCACCATGGAGAATACATCGAGATAACCGTAGAAAGACTAACAAAAATATGCCTTGAATATTTTCTAGAGAAGCTCAGCTCAAAACTTAAATTTTTGGGTCGACACTCTTTCCAATTTCCTGCTTGTGCTAATATCATGTTGCAATGATTTGACCTAGTGCCGCCAATGTTATTTTTATGGGAAAAACTATTTTGAACCCTTTCTGGAAGTGTTTCGTCAAATGGAGAAGAATATTCTTGCACTAGAAGCTTCCAGGATGTTGAGCTAGATATGGTTCGATGCAAATGTTCTCGCGCTCTCTCATTTGGAGCTCTTGATCTTATCATTAGGGAATATTCCCTTAATAATTGGGCCTTCATCCTTCTTTTATGGATCCATAACTCCTCCTCCCTACCTATAAATTGAATCCCATCCTTCCACTATTGGTTAGTCTTACCTGATCATTAATCCTTTACATCCCTATATTGTGATTATGCTCAATTTGACACTTGGGAGAAGGATTACTTGAAGAGCCTTTGTTCGGACTTGGACATCACCAAAGGGAGGTATCCAACATCAAGGCCACAGTTGTATGCTTCCTCTTTCTAAAATTAGTAATACATCTGATGTTTCACTATCCATATTTTTTTAGATATCTATGCAAGTAGCCTAATTCTCCTTGATCTATTAGGTAGTTTGTATTCTATGTATCTTATCACATTTATTGTTGTTGTCTCTTAGTCTCTTATAGGTATTCGAATGCCACAAGCAGCGAGGAGCAAGCCTGAAGGATCGTGGAATGAAGTTCTTCACCAAAGGACTCGATGATAACATTAGGAAGAGGTAGGCTCTTCTTCTTCCACATTGAAAACAAAATAGGAAAGGGTTCATTAGCTAGTATCATGCATTACTAGACCCACTCTAGGGCTAGAGAGATCGCCTCTGTCCACAGAGGGGATTTTTTGAGATTCAAAAAGATGATGAGCTTAGTGAAAATCATTCACCTTCACTAAGTGGGCCCATAGGCTATTTTCAGGTGTAAGTCTATTTTTAGACTATATCTATTTTTAGACATGGTGATCATATTTCAGAAGTTGCAGGATGCTATTTGTGGATGGTTGGTCAAGTTGGAAAAACAGATGAAATATATTTTTAGAATATTGGGCGAAGTCTATTTATAGATCGTCGATATAAAAATAGAAGTGTTGATTATTATTAGCTCTTAATAATAATCCGACAATAAAAATCAACTTATTCTCTTGGAGCACTTAATTTTAGTATACAGATTTGGAAAGTCAATGGGCTAAAGGAATTATGCAATTCCTAGGGTTTACTGGTGGTTCATGCATGGAGGAATCAGTTAGAACGGAAGTGGCAAAGTTATGACAGAGTTGGAAGAGTAGTTCATGGAGTTGTTATTCAGTTTAACTCAGTTAGTGGAGTTAAACTCAGTTGAGTTAGTTGTATATAGTCTAAATGAATGATACACTAGTGAGAGTGGAGTGAATTAATTAGTTAATTAATTAACAAATAATAACTCACTAATAAATTGAACAAATACAACAGTTAACTATAGTGCATGTCAGTTCCAGTGGAGACCCAGTTGAGAGATAGGTGAAAGGGAAAGATGGACTATCTGTTGTGACTATAGTGATGCATTGATTGCATCACACACACATTTGAGTTGCCAATGAGGATTGTGCAGTCAAGGCAAGACCAATTCGAATTCATTCAGGGGTCTTCTTCAATAAAGTTGTGCGGTGGGCGGAGCTATCGGGTAGCCGAGAAATACGGTGCATGGTTGGTTCTTCGATTAGTGTGTGACGATTGATTGTGCGAGAGCCCAATATGCTAAGCTTTGTATGAGATTGTTACATGATCTCCATGATACATAATATATGATAGTTGGGGTTTTCAGCTTCAGGATTTCCCGTTAAACAACTGTGTTATGTGCGATTGTTTTTATTGCTTCATGTGTTTGCAATTGAATTTTAAATTTCCACAAAAGATTAATAGTGGAAGGATTATGTATTTAGCAAGAAGATAAATATTGTTAGATCAAGAGAATATGGATATATATATCCATATTGTATATAATTTCTACATGGTATCGGAGCAGTGTTAATTCTTGAAGATTGCAATTGTGAAGAATTGTTGAGTTTGTGCTGGTGGACAATTCAAATTTGCTGCAGAAAATTCTTGGTGCGACAATTGAGTATACATTGAAATGTCTTTCAATGGGTTGCGATTGGAGTATTCCCTTGATGGGAGCTTGAATTACATAGCCTGGAAGGATAAGATGGAGAAGGTGCTGGAAGATAATGGACTGAAGGAGTTCATCGATAGCGATGTTCCTAAGCCAGGATCTAGCGATGCTGCATTACTTGACGCATGGAAAAAGAAGGTAGCAAAGACAAGAAGAATTATGTTGGAAGGTGTGAAGGACCATATTGTGTCCAACCTTCATGGGAAAGCCACTCCATTTGCAATGTGGAAGGATTTAACAGATTTGTTCCAAAGAAGCAGTGACCAGAGGAAGTTGGCGCTGAAAGATAAGCTCAGAAAAATAAAAATGGAGAAGGGCGACAATATTCCAAAATATCTCACTGTTGACGAGGTAAATCCCCTCTGCGGACATAGGCGATCCCTACTAGCCCAGAAGGGGTCTAGCAACAAACAAACAATGTCATGACGCAGGTTCCTAATTACGAATGAAAAGGCTGGAGATAAGAGCCTACCTGGATTCCAATGCTAGGATCTGAAGAAGAAGCGTCCACGTTCCTCAAGCTTGGCAGATCACAATCCCTCCACGATCTCCGCGGATGAACACCTGCACATAGAAGAAACGAACAGATACAAGCATAGAAACCAACATACGTAACTAAACATCAGTCAGAAAGGACATTACTCGCATTAACATGATGGAAAACGGAGTGGAACCATAATCATAATCATCTATTAAATAACCAGCGAAGAAAGATTACAACCAAGTTCTGACGTCGCGGTCTCCTTCGGACGGGTCTCCAGTAGTCCACGTCTCGCAAAGCTCGCCAAGGAAAGGGAAAACCTCTCCAGAGTCTCGTAACAATGGTCTCCTTACTTGAGTCAGCCTTAAGGGAAAGAGAGGGTGCTTTACAACACAAAGGCTCTTGGGAATATGGAGATTCAGAGCTTAGGCACTTCAAGACTAGCTTGCCATTGATTTGAGAAAGCTTTTATAGATGGGGAAGGAGGAGTTGGGATCCCTATTATTATGGGATTGGCCCTATCAACAAGGAAGGTTCTATGGGAGGTGGCAAAACCACTTCCCTCCATAGAACTCCCGCAGCCAACCTCCCAACTCAAGATAGGTGATGGTTCGTGGATTTGTTAGAACTCAACTTCCGCCATCCATATTTAAAAAACAACTCCCAAATTGGGTGGCGCGACTACGGCTCTATGACAAAGCGCCAAGTGGCGCGACCCCTTTGCATTAATTTCTCCATTGGCGCGAGGACTGAACTGCTTGCCCGCGCCAATGCCAAAAGGGCTGTTTTTCCTGATTTCTGCAAGGAGATGTCTCAAGGGCAAATGAAGCTCATGTTCAGAGGGATACATTGATGATGATTTCAAGGCATGACAATGTCCACAGGTCACAGAATGGGTCCTCCATTGTGCGGGATGGGGAATGGTAAGGACAGTGACAAATTACTGTGTAACACTCACGAAGTTTGTCCACTATAGGGATGAACTAGGAAGTGTGGGGATTAATTTTGATGATGAAGAATTGGTAAGGTTGGCTCTCCTTGGGCTTTCGAAGAGTTGGCATAGCTACGAAGACTCTGTCAATGGACGAGAGAGACTGCTGGGATGGGAGCAACTTTGGTCGGATCTTGTGCAGGAGGAGATAAGGCAAAGTACCAGGGATGGCTCTTCATCGAAGAATGAAGATGAAGAGAATTGCGCTTTGGATTCCAAAGAAAGGAAAGGGAAGGGGAATAATTTTCCTTCAAAATCCGAAGCTAAAGGCAAGAAGTAGGATTTGTCCAAGGTGAAGTGTTTTCACTATCACGAACATGGGCATTTCGCCACTAATTGCCCACAGAAGAAGAAGAACAAGAAGGTTGTTGGAGCTGCAGCTGGAGAGGCCTTAGCCTCGTAATTTGAACTTGATTTCTCTTTGATCGCATGCTTGGTTTCAAGATCTATGGGATCGGTGTGGTATCTTGATAGTGGTGCATCTTTCCATATGACGGGAGACAAGCAATTGTTTAGTGACTTGGAGGAGAAGGACCTTCAAATTCATATAGAGATGGGCGGCGATGGTTGTACAGTGCGACCGGAATTGGGACCATTACCTTTGATAGGGAGTCAAGTAATCCATTTCTGTTGAAATATGTTATGCATGTTCCAGGTCTGAAGAAGAACTTGGTGTCGGTTGCAATGTTGGAAGACAAAGGTTATGACGTTGTTTTTAGAAATGGAAAAATTTTCCTACGACATAAAACAATGGGTCAAACCAAGAGGATAGGGATTCAAGTTAAGAATCTCTACGAGTTGGAGGTAGATGGATGCGCTACAATGATGGGAAAAGTAGAAGAAGTGGTGATCCGGAATGAGGGAAAATTATGGCATATGAGATTGGGCCATCTTAACCATGGTGCTTTGAATATTTTGTAGCAGATTTCTATTGGACTTCCCAAGGGTACTCTTGTGCAGTCAGATCAATGCAAGGGATGTACTATGGGTAAGTTTGTGAATACCACCTTTCATGAGAAGGAGAACCATGCTTCAGTGATTCTGGAGAGAATTTACACATACATGTGTGGACCTTTCTTAGTTGCTTCAACAGAAAAACACATGTAGTATGTTATATTTGTTGATGACTATTCTCATAGATGCTGGATCTTATTCATGCAGAAGAAGAGCGAAACATTCTCAAAGTTCTGTGAGTTTAAAGCTTTGGTGGAGAAGGAGTCGAGGAAGCAAGTGAAGGCTCTACGGAGCGATAATGGTGGTGAATATATCTCGGGCAGATTCAAAGGCTTTTTTAGAAAAGAAGGAATTCGAAGAGAACTCATAGCGCCTCATAACCCACAACAGAATGGGGTTGGGGAGAGGAAGAACATAACGATCGTGGGTGCTGCATGAGCTATGATTGAGAGGGAGATAGACTTGCATGCAAAGGAGGAACTGCCTATTTTGAAAGATGAACCTCCAGATGTGGATCAACCATAGGAGGAAGTTCATGGAGTGGAGGAGTCCACTCATGCAGAGCCAAACATCAGACAAGGCAAAAAGCTTACCACAGAAGCTGAGAGACTGAATCTTGATGTGGCACAAAATGTAGGAGTCCCTACATCACAGCACAGACAGAGACAATCACCTGATCGATTTATTGGATACATGGCTCTTATGAGCAAGTGTATCGTGACAGAACAATCTTCTTTTGAAGAAGCAGTGCAGGAGCCCACATGGGTAGATGCCATGGTGGAGGAGTATGACTCCATTGTTAGAAATGGTGCTTGGGAGATTGTTCCAAGGTTGGTGGGTAAATCAGTGGTAGGATCAAGATGGATCTACAAGGTAAAGCAAGCTATTGATGGGAGCGTTGAGAAGTATAAGGCAAGATTTGTTGTCCGGGGCTTCTCACAGATCGAGGGGATTGATTATGAAGAAACCTTTTCACCTGTTGCACGATATTCTTCCATAAGAACCATCCTTGCTCTCTCAACACAGATGGGTTGGCACATTCATCAGATGGATGTGAAGACTGCATTCCTTAATGGGATCATTGAGGAAGAGGTGTACATTGAGCAGCCTGAAGGATTTGAGATCTTCAACAGTGAGTCGCATGTGTGCAGACTCAAAAGAGCATTGTATGGGTTGAAGTAAGCACCACATTCTCGGTACCCTCGGATTGACAGTTATTTCACTGGACTTGACTTCACCAAGAGTGAGGCAGATGCAAACCTGTACCAAATTGTGGTGGAGGATAAGCTTTTAATCATTGTTCTTTATTTTGATGATTTAATACTAACGGGTGATGAGCATTTGATACACTCATGCAAGGAAAATCTTACAAAGGAGTTTGAGATGAAGGATTTGGGCCTCCTTCATTATTTCCTTGGATTGGAAATATGGCAGTGGGAAGGTGAAATGTTTGTGTCTCAAGGCAAGTATGCCCAGGAGATACTAGAGAAGTTTCACATGCAAGGCTGCAAGCCTATTGATACTCCTCTTCTAGGAAATTGGAGGAAAGAGGATGATACATCGGCAGAGGTAGTGGATGCCACTGTTTATCGACAATTGGTGGGTTTTATCATGTATTTAGTTAATACAAGGCTGGACATACGCTATGCAGTGAACCAACTTTCATAAGCGATGGTTAAGCCTACCAAGCTCTTTTGGAAGGCAGGCAAGCATGTCCTGAGATATCTCAGGGGCATGTCTGAGTATGGCTTATGGTACAGACAAGCGGATGAGGTGAAGTTGCATGGCTTCACGGATGCAGATTGGGTAGGCAGCCTGACAGACAAAAAGAGCACATCAGGAGGGGTTTTCAGTATCGGATCTACAACAGTTTCTTGGTACAGTAGGAAACAAAGATTCGTCGCACTCAGTTCAGCGGAAGCAGAATACATGGCAGCAAGTCAAGATGCATGTGAGGCTATTTGGATGAGGAAGATCCTGGTTGGTTTGTTTGGTTCACATTTAGATCCTATAATGATACATTTTGATAATTAGATTTGCATTAAACTCTTGATTAATCCTGTGTTTCATGATAGATATAAACATATTGATATCTGGTATCATCATATCAGACATTGTGTGCAGCGGAAGATCATGTTTCTTCAGTACATTCCTACGGAAGATTAGGATGCAGATATTAAGATGAAGGCACTCACCAGGAGAAAATTCAAATACCATAGAGGCAGGATCAGGGTGAAGGAAAATCCCTATCTTGTTGAGAGGGAGTGTTGAGATTCAACAAGATGATGAGCTTAGTGAAAACCAGTCACATTCACTAAGTGGGCCCGCAGGCTATTTTTAGTTGTAAGCCTATTTTTAGACTATGTCTATTTTTAGACATGGTGATCATATTTTAGAAGTTGCAGGATGCTATTTGTGGATGGTTGGTCAAGTTGGAAAAATAGATGAAATTCTGTTTTAGAATATTGGGCGAAGTGTATTTATAGATCGTCAATCTAAAAATAGAAGTGTCGATTATTATTAGCTCTTAATAATAATCTGACAATAAACATCAACTTATTCTCTTGGAGCACTTAATTTCAATATACAGATTTGGCAAATCAGTGGGCTGAAGGAATTACGCAATTCCTAGGGTTTATTGGTGGTTCATGCATGGAGGACTCAATTAGAACTAAAGTGGAAAAGTTATGACAGAGTTGGAAGAGTAGTTCATGGAGTTGTTATTCAGTTTAACTCAGTTAATGGAGTTAAACTCAGTTGAGCTAGTTGTATCTAGTCTAGCTAAATGATACACTAGTGAGAGTGGAGTGAATTAATTAGTTAATTAATTCACAAATAATAACTCATTAATCAACTGAACAAATACAATAGTTAACTACAGTGCATGTTAGTTCCAGTGGAGACTTAGTGGAGAGATAGGTGAAAGGGAAAGATGGACTATTTGTTGCGACTATAGTGATGCATTGATTGAATCACACACACATTGGAGTTGCCAATGGGGATTGCGTAGTCAAGGCAAGGCCAATTCAAATTCATTCAGGGGTCTTCCTTAGTAGGGATTGCGCAGTGGAGGCAGGCTATCAGGTGGCAAGAAATCAGTGCATGGATTTGCAGATTTCTTCTGATTAGTGTGTGACGATTGATTGTACTGAGAGCTTGATGTACTAATCTTTGTATGAGATTGTTATATGATATCCATGATACATAATATATGATATTTTGGGTTTTCAGCTTCAGGCTTTCCTGTTAAACAACTATGTTATGTGCGATTGTTTTTATTGCTTCATGTGTTTGCAATTGAATTTTAAATTTCCACAAAGTATTAACTGTGGAAGGATTATGTATTTATCAAGAAGATAAATATTGTTATATCAGGATAATCTGGATATATACATGCATCTTGTATATAATTTCTACAGGATTGTCTTCACAACAAGGGTCAAGAAGTATTTTTTTTTGGGATGGCCTTAAATCTGATATTCAAAAGTTTGTGGCAGAATGTTTGGTCTGCCAAAAAAATAAAGTTGAGACAATTAAAACCCTGGGTTTTCTAGAACCTTTATCCATTCCAATTCAACGTTGGGATGAGGTTTTAATGGATTTTATCATAGGTTTACCCAAGTTCAAAGTAAAGAGTGTCATGATGGTGTTAGTTGATATACTTACCAAGTATGCACACTTTTCTGAATTATCTCATCCATTTAAAGCCAGTACAATTGCTACTACATTTATGGAAACAATTCAAAAGCTACATTGAAAACCAAAGATTATTTTAAGCGATAGAGATCCCATTTTCATTAGAAATTTTTGGACGGAATTATTTTCTTGTCTGGGTACTCAACTAGCTCATAGCTCATCTTATCATCCTCAATCTGATGGGAAAACTGCGATAGTGAAAAAATATTTGGAAGTATATCTTCGTTGCTTTGTATCTGATAAACAAACACAATGGGTCAAGTAGTTACCTCTGGCTGAATGGTGGTATAACACTTCCTTCCACACTGCAGAAAAAATGACCCCATTTATGGCACTCTATGGATATCATCCACTGTCCATCACATCATACTTAAGAGAAAATTATAAGGTTCAAGTAGTGGAAGATCACATCGAGCATCAACAATAAGTTCTCCAACTCCTAAAGGATAACCTAACTTTGGCGCATAATCGAATGAAACAACAAGTAGATCAATGTTGTAGCGAAATAAGTTTTGATGTAGGTGACTGGGTATTTTTACGACTACAACCATACAAACAAATGTCCCTCAAGCAAGCTAAGAAGAATAATAAATCATTTCCAAAGTACTATGGTCCTTACAAGGTGTTGCAAAATATTGGTACTATGGCATACAAATTGGAGCTTCTAGCATCTTCTCGAGTGCACCCAATTTTCCATGTTTCATGCTTAAAAATGATTATAGGTGACAAACTCCCAGTTCAAACAATATTTCCAGAACTTGAAGAGGAAGGAAAAATCATATTGGAACCGGAAGAACTAAAAAAAACAAGAATTCAAAAGCTATGAAATCGATCAATTTCAGAGTATCTCATCAAGTGGAAGAACTTACCCGCTAAAGCTTCCACATGGGAGGATGAGAATTTTATACAAAAGAATCCAAAACTAATCAAGCGTTGAGGACAATAATTTTTTGAAGGAGAGGGGCATGTTAGGTCCCTATAATACTAGTGTATCCCCTTATTTTTATTGTTAATGTAGCCCCTTTATTGGTATTGTTGTGCCTATGTATTACCCATAATGTTATCATTGTACCCCATAGAACCCCACTATTGTTATTTTTGTGCCCTTAAATTATTATTGTTATGTAGGCTTTGATTATATTGGGACCCCTTAGACTGCAATATATAAAAAGTAGGTTTTTATCATTTGAATCATCCAATAATTGTTCATTTATGTAATGTAAAAAAGGTTTCCCTCTTGAAGAGGATGATTTCTAAGTCATTTATCTATATTTTCTTCTATTTTGTGATTTGGTTGCATAACACACACCACATCCTTTTATGACTCTTTCTCCTCATTCTGGAAGAATCTTAGTGGAATTCCACCACTTGGCACATCCAATATGGGTGCCTCCAATATTGGACCTAATTTACAATATGCGGAGGTTATAGTTCCATTGTGTCTATTATCCCTATGTTTAATGTTGGAGGGTATAACTTCCCTTTCACATTCGTTTTCACAGGCCCCATGATGTGTTCAAGTATGTAAGTGGGAAGTATGACTATACCCAATAACGAGTTTCCATTAGGATGGAATCCTTTAAATCTAGTTATATCATCCATTATACACATGATACATAAGTGTTGATTAAAAACTATATATCAAATCCAAAGAACTTAGAAAATTATCCTAGGCCTACACCTCTCTTGCATAAGCTTAGATTTCCTTCAAAGGGATGAACAATTTATACAAACATTCAAGATGTGTTTCAACATATAATAAGGATGATAGATGAGGCCAACAATTGCATGAGCTCAAAGGCTTAAAAAACACATACATGTATTTGCAACGGTGATATAACAAAAGATAACATGTATTGGTTATCCTGGTAGGACATGAGAATCTCTCAATTTAGTGTTTGCTCATTTATAGAAGTTTGGTAGAGACCTTACATGCATGAATGGATTTAGTCAGTTAAGTACAATCAATAATTTTTAATGTTATAATTGTAACCACATGAGTGAGAGTAGTAGTTATATACATGATTAGTTACTATGATTAATATCTTATGAGAATGATTATATGTGAGAGGTATTGCATAATGGTATTGTGTCCCATGTTATAGAAATAAACTTATACAAGGGGTACACTTATATGAATAAGTTTCTTAAAGGTAATGAAGAAGATAAATAATTCAAGCATTACTTACAACATTGACCATCCCCTCATAATCATTCCATGTGTCGAAGCATGGAGGCCTTTTTATATATGTGAATGAGATACTTGCTAATAGGAGCAACACAACATTTTTGGATCTGTCTTTGAAACTGTAAATACTTGTCAAAACCATCTTAAATATTATCATGCAATTGAAGAATGGATCATTGTCTTACAAATATTTTGCAACAGTTTTCCACCAGAGTCCACAATTGATAAACATTAGCATATGTGTGTTTTAAACTTGCTAAAAGCCCCTTTATAAACAATTCATGTGATTAATACAATATTAGAATTGTAATATATTACAAAGAACAAATTTGAATGTACTACATGAAAATAAAACAAAACTATAGAGTGCTTGTAAAAGAGCTTTGTAAATAGAAAACAAAACATATAATTAATACCTTTCAAGCTGAACATCCTTCTAACTTTAGTAATGTTCACCATGGGTGCCATATTTCCATAAGGTTAACTAGTTTTTATTTAACCCATGTGATCTCAAGTTCATGTCTATTCTATAGTAAAGAGCATATTTTGGAATGGGTGTCAGTATTCAAGAAAACACTTGTTTGATTGTTCCAAAACTTCATAGAACCGTCTAAACTACCTCCAAGAGAGTCAAAAAAATTGTTCTGGAAGGGACACCATGCTATGATATTCACTCCTACACAAGGCTTCAGTATGACTTCAATATGTTTGAACAATGTCATCACAGATGAAAACATCATGATTGATTGATGCACAAACAATAAGAAATGTTGGGGTTGTCTTCTAGGCCATAGTGAACATGTTACCAAGAAAAATAGAGGAACATCTAACATTAGGCAATCTCCCTAGCAAAACAAAACAAAATAATACCATTACACACATGATAGATAAGTATTTAATAAAAAGTAGATATAAAATCCAAAGAAGTTAAAACATTAGGATAAGTCTACACCTCTCATGCATAAGCTCATATTTCCTTCAAAGAGATGAGTATGCAACCATTTAGCAATAAAAAACCATATAAGGAGCAAGTTCTCTTAATAATAATCCAAGGATGTAAAATACAAATATTTCAACAACAAAAGTAATAATGATTCTTAGATGGTTCATGACACATCATGCCAATGACACATTATTCATGTAGCAGAACAATGATATCTTGCATACCATTCAAAAAGATGGAGAATGTAGAAAATGGAAAAGTAATAGTTCTCTATATGTCTATATGGAAAGTAATCCTTGATAGCTTACCTTTGGGGCATAAGTGTTGGTAGGATATAAGATGTTAAAATTTTACTAAGAACCCTAATAGTGATAACCAAATTTTGGATCTTTGGATGCACTGTTCCAATATATGCCCTTCCAGTACTTCCAGTACTTCCTCATTTTCTCTTCCTATCAAAATTTAGTAGTACTTGCATGCAAATTCATTATCACAGAAGAGTACTAAAAATAGAGAATGAGAAAGGAACAATTAATTAAATACAAATAGTTATGAATAAGTGGAAATGTCAAATGAAATGATCAATTACCCTCTTATTTATAACGAATATTATCAGAACTACCGAACGAGACGAATTCATAATTAGAAGAGCATGATCTAGCACATAAATGAGCTAGTTTAGGTTGGTTCCAAGTTGCACTAGCTACCAACCCATGGGCCCATGCACACAATAATTCAGTAAAGCAAAAAAAACAAAAATTAGAATGGAAAAGAATCCAATATGTTATAGAGTGGTTCTGACCTCATTGGACTTCTTATGAATAAATTCGAATTCCATTTTCCATTCAGAATTCAACAAAGAACAATTTACGTGATTTCACATTTGAAGATTAGATTCTATAATGTATGAAATGCCAAATTTGTCTCTATAAGGTTTGATTATGCCTTCATGTATGTGGAAAATTCACATCTTAATTATTACAACCAATAACGTTGGAATTTGTAACTATTTATAGTTATGTCTAAAGTTTTAAATAATATTTACTCATATTTCTATACAAAAAGTATCAATGATATAACTATTTTTGAATTTTTGTTTGTCTATAGGACCCATTTATTAAGGATGGAAATACCATTAACTATGATATTCTCGAATTTACAATACATATTTAATCTAATTAAATTCCTACTATTGTTTTGCATTTTAGGAGTAATATATAGTGGCTACAAAAAGTGAAAGCAAAATTAAGCAAAAGGAACAAGGTATGCAACTTTGTTATTTTGTTGGTTTTATCCCCTCAATTGCATAGTACTATAGATGTAACACATAAATTATTTGAAAGCCATAAGTCAAAATATGAGAAAAGTAATAGATGTTGAAAGCTACAAAATAAATAAAAAAAGCAATGCATTGTACATGAAAACATTGACCATGTGTTGAATATCAATGGTTTTTTCAGATTAGATGCATTTTCATATACTGTAGGAGACTACTTATTTGATACATTCCAAGTTTTGTTGCATTTTTTATATTCTTCGAATGAATTGCGAAATGGTTTGATAGATCAATTCTTAGTTTGTTTGGAAAATGAGATGTAGAGGCAGTAGAATCATATCAAAATGATTTGGCACATGATTTCCTATACCAATTGCACGGGATTCATAACATTCACACATATATTTTGAAAATGTGGTTGTCTACATCAAGAATCTTAAATGAATATGAAAGAGGGTTATAGTGAGATACATTTTGCATATGATGGATAGAAAAATGGCTAAATATATCAATTGCAATTTTGTCATTAACAAATAAAAAAATATACCTACTATTCAAAAAATATGCAAATATAGACCCTTGTTTCATTTTATTTCAAGACAAAAATCCAATTAGTGGCCATAACGAACCATTTCTCTACAAAAAATTATCTAGGTGAAATTTGAAGGATCTAATATCTACTTGTCACTGTTCTCCAAAGATATTCAAAATTACTCAAAACATATGAAGCACAATATGTAAACTATGGATTCAATATCCCATAAAATATAACATCTAATTGTGGTGATAGTATTTTTAGTGCAATTTTCTATTTAGTAGCAACAAAATTCAATGTAGAACCTTTGAGACTTTACATTGCCTAGTCCTTCTGCAATGCAATTATGGGTGGTGATCAAAAGGAATTTTGTTGCTGACAAAAATATCTAACAATTAATGTGATACAAAATACAACAATGGTTAAGGATTGACAAGTGTATCTCATAAATATGGCAATGGAAATTGAAAAAGGAAAGATAGAGGGTGGCCAATTTTGTTTACAATGGATATCAATCATTTTCAAATTAAATATTCAAGTATGGTCCTCTGTCACTAATTCCATTTTCAATACCTATTCAAATAATTCAATTTTTTATAAAACAATTGACATAATACCATTTGAAACAAACACAATTCACACGCACTATTTACCATTATCAAAAGGACAATGTGACAACACATCCATCAGTCAAAATATGAAAAAAAAAAATATGTTGAAAGCTATGAAACAAAAAAAAACAATGCATTGTACGTGAAAACATTGACCATGTGTAGAATATCAATGGCCTTTTAAAATTAGATGCATTTTCATATACTATAGGGGACTTCTTATTTGATAAATTCCAAGTTTTGTTTCATTTTCATTATTCTTCGAATGAATTGCGAAATGGTTTAATAGATAATTTCTTAATTTATTTAGAAAAAAAGAGATATAAAGGTCGTAGAATCATATCAAAATGATTTGCCCCTGATTTCTTATACCAATTGCACATAATTCATGACATTGACACATATCTTTCCAAAATGTGGTTATTTGCATTAAGCAACTTAAATGAATCTAAAAGAGGGTTATGGGGAGATACATTTTGCATACGATGGTTAGCAAAATGGAGAAATATAGAAATTTCAATTTGTTCATCAAAAAATAAAAAAAGATATATTCTATTCAACAAATATTCATATATAAACCCTTATTGCATTTTGTTTCATGGCGCAAATCCTATTAGTGGCCATTATGAACCATTTCTCTACATAAATTTATCTAGATGCAATTTTGAAGCATCTAATATCTACTTATCACTATTCTGGAAAATTTTTCAAAATCATTGGAAATGTATGAAGCACAATATGCAAACTATTAGATTCAATATCCCATCAACTATAACATATAATTGTGGTGATAGTATTTTTAGTGCAATCTGCTATTCAATAGCAATAGATTTCAATTTAGAATCTTTGAGACTTTACATTGCCTAGTCCTTTTGCAATGCAATTATGGGTGGTGATCAAAAGGCATTGCATTGCTTACAACAACATCTAACAATTGATGTGCTATAAAACAAATCAATGGTTAACGATTGGAAAGTGTATCTCATAAAAATGGAAATGCCATATGAAAAAGGAAAGATAGAGGGTGGACCATTTTGTTTACAATGGAGACCAGTCATTTTCAAAGTAAATATTCAGGTATGGTCCTTATCCACTAACTCCATTGTCAATATCTATTTAGCTAATTCGATTTTTTATAAAAAAAATTGGCATAATATCATTTGAAACAAACACAACACACACACACACACAGACACACACTATGTACCATTATCAAAAGAACAATGTGACAACACATGCATTTTTCATCTTGATCACATGCAATAACTCTGAGACAAAACATAAAAGCATAACGATAACTATCAAAATTTGAAAAAAAATAAAATTCATGAAAGGAACAAAAACAATGACACATATTCTAGTAAATACAAAATCATAGTGTCAATTATCGTATATTTATAGAATACCAATCATAGAAATAATTTCCCATATTGACAAGCTAAAAATGACATATCATAGGTTTAAAAAAAAGCCTCATAGTAAAAAAAAAAAAAGAAAAATCTGCAGTGACTAAGCATTCTCATATAAAGAAGCAAAGTCGAAAGTGGACTTATATGAAGCAAATTGAGGACACTCCTAGGAACATATGTGTAATTTGTGAAGAAATACATTTGCAAAGAATATTAAGTGCTTCACTGAAGACCTAGCGAAAGAATATGTAAAGTTGACAACAAATGGGAAAACATTTATTAGTATAAAAATATGTGCTACTTGCAAAAGAGCACTTCAAAATGAAAAGATGCCATAATTTGAAACAATTGATCAAAATTGTCACAACACACCATTACCAATTGTAAGTACACTTATAGAACTTGAGGAGATGCTTGTATCACTAAGAATTGTATTTGCACAAATTAGACAATGGGGTTATAAAAGATCACAAATGGGTTTGAAAAGATCAATTATCAATGTGCCTACCCATATGGATATTGTGCAAAAAGCATTGCCACTATTCATGAATGAAATGAAAAACATTGCAATTGCATAATGACTGCATTGAAAAAATGCATACCAAATAGGTAAAATGCATGTAAACATTGTTATGAAATAATTAAAGGAACTATGTTCAATAAATCTATATAAATATGAGAAAATTTGTATAAATAATAACTGGATTCAAGTCCTTGAACAAGACAATCATAGGACTATGAAAAATGAAGACACTTATAGTGATAATAATAAAAATAGTGAATTGGATAATGAAAGGCCTATTGAGACATTAGTACATGGATTCATAGAATCATAATGCATACATGATTTGCAAGACAATATGGTTTAGATTACACTAATTGAAGGACAACGTCCTCTTGGAATTTTCATGGAAAAATATGTAGAAGAAATGAACTTCCCAACATTGTTTTATAGATATTTTTGTGACAATGACATTACAAAAATATTTAGCTACAAGAAAATAGTGCAATGGGAACTATTGCAACCTAGTGGTGATTTTCAATATCATATAACAAATTTGATTTAAAAAACTATGTGAATTATAATTGAAAATGTCATTTCTTGCATGTGGATATGAATACGAAAAGGACAACTAAGAGAAAGGAAATTATTCGCAAAATATGTTTAGTACAATTTTTCTTTATAAAATATATTGAAATATGATATTGGAAACATATATTTCGAAAACATTTTCATCTCTCCTGATTACTTACAATAGATCAAAAGAAAGATATTTGCAATGATACGACAATTAGGCCCTCCAAATTTCTTTGTTACATTTACAAGTGCAAAACATCAGTGGAAACCATTATTGAGTACATTGCTTGAATTGTATAAAAGTAGAAGAAGGAATAATCGCACTAAAACATTGGAGGAAAATGTTATTGATTATATCATAAAAACAGATCCTATCACATGTACTTGTTATCATGGCCATAGAATAAATTCCATGAAGCAATTGATATGTCATGGTTCTATGTTATTTGGAAAAATATCAGATTAAAATTTCGCAACGGAACTCCAAAAAAAGGGAAGTGAACATGAACACAGATTGTTATTGTAAGATTTTGTAGATGTTCTATGCTTGATACAACTTTACTTTTATCAACAACAATCACATGAATTTACAAGTAAAATGCAGATAGAACATACCAGTGATCCTTTAGAAGACAAGTCAGAAACAAATAAAGGTGATGGTGCGTTATGGCGGTCAACATGATGCTTCAACCAACAAAGACTTCAAAGTCAGCTAACCCAGCATGTGTCACAACAGTCCTCAAAACAGTCACACAGTCAACTCAGAAGTCAACCTCAGAAAATTCAATGTTGCCCAAAAAAGTCAACGTAGGGTAGCAGCATTAAAAGTCAACACAACTCAACTTCTGGTCAACCTTTGACCTCGATTTTTGTGCCAAAGAGTACAGCCTCCTTAGATAGAAGTCTCCTCCAAAATTCATTCCAATCAGACCATGCATTGACCAAAGTCAATGCTGGTCAAACTTCCCCAGAAACCCTAATCGCAGATTTCTGGCTGCAGTAAATTTCGTCCTTCTTGCCGCGGTAAAATTCGTCCTTATTGCTGCGGTAAACTTCATCCTTCTTGCTCCTTATATGCTCATATAAGAGGAGGAGATGTGTGTTGAGATGAGTGGAAAATGCTCCAAAGTTGACCCTATAAATACCAATCATGAGAGGTGTGTGACACATCTGCTGGGGGTAAAAACCTTAATTCTGCCTGCACTTAGATTTATTATAAATAATAAATTCAAAAAAAATGTTCTGCTCATTAGATTAAAATCAATTTTAGATCGATTTTACACCTCTCTGAAAGAGGAATCCAATACAAATATTGGAATCTTCATCTGAGCATCACAAGATCGAGTTTGGACCTAGTTGTCCAAATTCAACACTCCCTCTCAACTAGGGAGAACTCCATCCACCAGTGCAATCAAACATCGTGCATCATCCCGCCGTAACTTGCTTTGTTGGCCTCTTTATTTCAAGACAGAAGTGGGTCAGTCACAAAGACATCATTCCCGGCTAACATATTCAGCCCAGAGGTCAAAACCTCTATCAGACTCACAAAGAGTCTCCAACCAACCCAAAGTTGGTTCATCTGACCCGAAGTCGGGCAGAGGTCCGAGACCTCACTAGACTTGATCCCAGATCAAGTGGTTGGACCGTGCCATCCTAGATATAGATTACGACAATCTCTGATGCGTCCATCAGTCTTTGCTACTAGTCTCTAGCTTTTCCCACCTCATTGGCAAAATGAGAGGTACTTCCCATGAGCCTTGAACTCAATGGGTAGGATGCATATGGGGCACAGATAATGAGAGGTGAACCAACACAATAATCACAACATTGGGGTCCAAGCACACCAACAAGGCTTGTCAAGCCTAGCCTTGTGGTTTCTCATAGCTCCGAGAAGCTGTCCCCAAATCCCCCCAGAACTCCTCGAGCTCATCGTCTAATAGGACCCACATCATAGGGTCGTTCCACGATACCAAGTCTCTCACGAAAGGTTAGGAACTTGACCTTCCCCAGGGGCTTAGTGAGAATATCTACGACCTGCTCATCAATTTTTATATGATTGAGCCTTACGGCGCCTCACTGTACCATATCCCGGATGAAATGGTACCTGATATAAATATGCTTGGATCAGTCGTGGAACACAGGATTCTCGGTCAAGCGAATCCGACTCTGATTATCACAGAGTATCATCGTGGTATCTAGCACATGCTCGAATAGTTCATTGAAGAGCTTTCACAACCAGACTGCTTCACAACAGGTCATACTTGCTGCAATGTATTCGGCCTCTGCGGTGCTCAAAGCCACCGACTTTTGCTTCCTACTCATCCATGAGATTGAAGCAGAACCAAGGTTGAAGCAGCATCTCGATGTGCTCTTATGATCCACCACACTTCCAACCCAATCGACATCAGTACAACCAAGGAGTTTCATGCTCCCGGTAGTGTATCTCAGCCCATGGTTTATTGTGCCTCGAAGATATCTTAGAATATTCTTGGCACCAACCTAGTGAAAGTGATGAGGCTTAACCATTTGTTGACTCAAGGTGTTCACTGCAAAACATATATCTGGACGAGTGTTCACTAAGAACATCAGGGCCCCTACGAGTTGATGATACTCAGTAGGATTTGCTAATATATGCCCAACAGCATTGCCACTCAAATTCATGAAGTTGAGTTCCATTGGTGTTGACACTGACTTGCAGTCCACCATACCAAATCTTTCCAGAATTTTCACAATGTATTTTCCTTGAGAAAGGAAAATCTCGCCAGGTCTCTGTCAGACCTCTAGGCCTAGGAAGTAGTGCATCAGTCCTAGGTCCTTCATCTTGAACTCAACAACAAGCTCCATCTTGCATTGATGAATGAGAGGGTTAGCACCTGTGAGGAAGAGGTCGTCCACATACAACACCAGAATGAGAGGCTTCCCCTGGACAACCTTGAAGTAAAGGTTCGAATCAACATTACTTCGAGTGAAGCCTAGCTTCATCAAGTAGCTATCTATCCTCTCGTACCAAGCTCCGGGTTCTTGCTTCAATCCATAGAGGGCTTTCTTCAACCTGCAGACATGGGTGTCCTGATCCTGGACTTCAAACCCCAGAGGTTGTTCTACATACACCTCTTCTTTTATTTCACCATGCAGAAAAGTGGTCTTGACATCCATCTGATGAAGACTCCATCCTTGCATAGCAGCAAGGGCTATGATTGATCGAATGGTGGTATATCGTGCCACAGGTGCAAATATGTCATCATAGTCTATTCCTTCCTTTTGAGAGAAGCCACAGGCAACAAATCTTGCCTTGAACTTTTCAACACTTCCATAAGATCCATGCTTGATCTTGTAGAGCCATTTTGCGATGACAATTGATTTGTCCTTCAGTCTTGGAACCACATCCCAGACATCATTCTTCATTATGGACTCATATTATTCGTGCATAGCATCATTCTAGACTTGATGCTTTACGAATTCCTCAAAAGATCCAGGTTCAGATTGTACAATAATACTTATGGCAGCTAGATACCCTTGGTATCTACATGGATTCTTGCTTTCTCGGAATGTCCCCCTCGGGGAAACATGTCCCTCAACATCTTCGAGAGTGTCCCTGAGCCATGATGGTCTCTTTCTCAGTGAAGGAGATGGATTTATTGGGTCCATTGGTCCTTCAACATCAGGCATTGTCTCATCCTGCGGTTCTTCTTGATTTCCAGGCCTTGGTTCATGATTTTCCTCAGATCTTGGAAGATCTACTACTTTCTTCAGGGAAGCATCTTCGTCAAAAGTGACATCATGGCATATCTCTACTTCCCTTTGACTAGGTACGTAGACTCTATAGGCCTTATAAGTTTCGTTGTAGCCCACAAATATTCCTTTCTTCCCAAAAGCATCCAAGTTACTTCTCTTTTCTTTTGGCACATGAAAATAAACAGGACATCCAAAAACTCTAAAATGTGAGACGTCAGGTTTCTTACCAGTGAAAACCTTTTTTGGAATTTTGGAGTCCAGGGTGGAATGAGGGCATCAGTTTTGAATGTATACATCAGTATTCACAGCTTCTCCCCACGAAAACTTCAGTAGACCCTGGTCACATAGCATGGCATGGGCAGCTTCCACAATGGTCCTGTTCTTTTGTTCAGCAACGCCATTCTGCTCAGGAGTGTAGGCAGTAGTGGTCTCCCTCTTAATGCCAGCTTCTCTGCAAAATTCCTTGAACTCATTTGACTCATATTCAGTGCCATTGTTGGTCCTCAAAATCTTGATCTTCTTCCCTGTCATATTTTCCACCAAGGCTTTGAAGGTACAGAACCACATGAAAGCCTCATCCTTCTTCTTCAAGAAATATATCCAGGTTTTGCGGCAGAAGTCATCAGTGAATGTCATATAGTAAGAACATCCTCCTAGAGATGTCACGGGTAGCATACCAGATAGATCAGAATGAACCAGTTGCAAAATATTAGATGTCTTTGTGACACTTGAGGGGAAAGGTCCCCTTGTATGCTTTCCTTTGGCACAACCCTTACATACACCTTCATGATTCTTTGGAAACTCGGGCATCCCTATCACCACCTTCCTTGCTTCGGGAAGGGCTTTGTAGTGAAGGTGTCCAAACCTTCGGTGCCATAGTTCAGTCTGTCAGATAGTATCACATGTCATTGCTCCCAGCGGACTTCCTCCAACTTAGTAGAGTGTATCAACTCTAAACCCAATCGAGATAGCTTCCTTGAAGCTCTTCTTCCACATGATCACCTTTCCATCAATAAATGCCACATTGAAGCCTTTGTCTTCAATTGCCGATATAGACACAAGGTTCTTCTTCAATTTTGGTACATAGAGTACATCCTGCAAATGTAGGACTTGTCTTTGAGACAAGTGGAGGGTCACAGTCCCTGTCCCTCTCACGGGATATGTGGCATTATCTCCAAGGATAATTTCCAGATTGGTATCCTTCTCAACCATGTCAGAGAGTGCTTCCTTGAACCCAGTGATGTGTCTTGAGGCACCACTATCTATCAGCCAGACATCCATAGTGTCGGGCGGGGATGCAGCAGAGAGGGCAGATACAAGAATGTATTCATTTCTTTTATCAACAACATTTGACTCCTCATACCTAGAGTTTCTAGACCTTTTGAGAGATTGATTCTTTCCGCCAGAGGGAGCCTTCCTCTTTCCTTTGGACTTGTTGTTTCTTTGATTTCCATTCCTCCGGTCGTTGTCATCACTATCGGGAGAATCCTTCTTGAAAGGACATTATCTAGCATGATGACTTGGCCTATGACAAGTGAAACACTTGCCCTTCTTTCCTTGGGCCCCTGCTTTTCCTTTGTTCTTTGAACCACCAGAGTTCTTCTTTCTAGAATGAGCAGTGTAGGCAGCATTTCTGTCATTTTCGTATTCCTTCATTCTTGTCTCTTCTTGCATGCATCTTGACAGTAGCTCGTCAAAGTTAGGAATTGTATTATTATTGAGAATGGTAGTGTTGAATACTTGCCATTCACATGGGAGACCTCCAAGTGTGGTGAGTACCATCTCACGATCAACTATTGTCTCCCCAATAACTAGCAGATTATTCCTGATCTCGGTTTGTTTCAGAAAGTATGTTTGGACAGACTCATCCCTGCCTTTCTTCAGATTCTTCAATTGATTCTTGAAGAATAGCACTTGGTTTGCATTGTTTACTTTGAAAATTTGTATCAGCTTATCATACATCTCTTTGGATGTGCCTAGCTCAGATATGTAGGCAACCAAAATTTTATGTATGGATTCCCTGATCATTAGCTTTGCTTTGATCTCCCCCTTCTTATACTTGGTTTTAGCAGCAGCAATAGCAATGGATGGAGGTTCTTGTATCTTACCCAGTACATAGTCCATGAGATCATGGTCTTCTAATTTGAGATCTAATATTATCTTCCAAGCATGGAAGTCATCCCTTCTAGTCAGCTTGTCATCCTCCTTGAAGCCATAACTTGTGGAACCCATTTTTCTCTTTTGGTGATTGCTATAAGTTAGGGCTTATCTTCACCTCAGCTCCGATACCATGTAATATTTTGTAGATGTTCTATGCTTGATGCAACTTTACTTTTATCAACAACAATCACATGAATTTACAAGTAAAATGCAGATAGAACATACCAGTGATCCTTTAGAAGACAAGTCAGAAACAGATAAAGGTGATGGTGTGTTACGGTGGTCAACAAGATGCTTCAACCGACAAAGACTTCACGATCAGCCAACCCAGCATTTTTCACAACAATCCTCAAAACAGTCACATAGTCAACTCAGAAGTCAACCCCAGAAAAGTCAACGTTGCCCAGAAAAGTCAACACAGGGCAACAACATTAAAATTCAATGCAACTCAACTTTTGGTCAACCTTTGACCTCGATTTCTGTGCCAAAGAGTACGGCCTCAGATCGAAGTCTCCTCCAAAATTAAGCCCAATCGGACCATGCGTTGACCAAAGTCAACGTTGGTCAAACTTCCCCAGAATCCCTAACTGCAGATTTTTGGCTACAGTAAACTTCGTCCTTATTGCTGCGGTAAAATTCGTCCTTATTGTTGCGGTAAACTTCGTCCTTCTTGCTCCTTAGATGCTCGTATAAGAGGAGGAGATGTGTGTTGAGATGAGTGGAAAATGCTCCAACGTTGACCCTATAAATACCAATCATGAGAGGTGTGTGACACATTTGCTGGGGGTAAAAACCTTAAGGCCGACCTGCACTTAGATTTATTATAAATAATAAATTCAAAATAAATGTTCTGCTCATTAGATTAAAATCAATTTTAGATTGATTTTACACCTCTCTGAAAGAGGAATCCAATACAAATATTGGAATCTTCATCTAAGCATCACAAGATGGAGTTTGGACCTAGTTGTCCAAATTTAACAGTTATGGATAGAAAATTCTTCAATATATGGAAAGCATAGTAATACATAGATTCAAAACTTTGTGGACAAATACATAACATGTGACACCGATGTTTTGGATTTAGAACTTGATAAAGTACACAAGCACTTCCATATAAGAAGTTGTAAAAAGTGAAAGACAATGAATCGAGATATAAATTTCCTATGCCACCAGTGAAAATGAGAAAGATTATTGAACCAATTGATGTAGCTGACAAAAAACTTAACAGAAAATCAAAGTTGCTATATGCATTCTTTGAGAAAACAAAATATGATATCTTAAAAAGTTTCAAAGACTTCTGAATGGAAATAGGATTAGTCGAAGATGAATATGTTCAAGTAATTCAATCTTCAATAACTCAGCTAACAACTTTCCTAAAACGAAAACCTTCACACATTTGGAACAATTGCTTTGAAAAGGAAATGTGAAATTTGTGGAAAGAAAATATAGATGCACAATTTGTGCTAAATGCATATGCTGCAATATCATAATGTAGCTCATACATGACAAAAGTTGACAAGTCTATGATAAATGAATTTAGAAGAATACATAAAGAACATGAAAAAAGTAAAATCAATGCTATACAAATTATACATACACTCAGAAATACGATACCCAATCTCCAAAAAATGTCTACACAACAAGTTGTTCATATATCACTTTCATTATCATTGAGTTGCAATTCAAGAGAGTGTATTTTCATAAACACATCTCCACCAAATGAACATAAATTTTTGCTTAAGCCAATGATTCTACTAAAACAAGAACCTAACAACTTAGAAGATAATATGTGTTGCTCTATTATTGATTACTACATAGAACGACCAACTAATATTAAGCACATTTTCCTTATAGAATTTGTGTCAAATTATAAGATAAATAGCATGCACATATCAAAAAGGAAAAAATCGAATGTAATACGATTTATTAGGTACCAAAAACATGTGGACTATGAAAATTTTTGTAGAGACAGTATTGTTATATGTTCCATTTGAAAAAAATGAGAACACTTTGAAACAAAACTTCACTACATGGTGAATTGCATATACTTTCTATGAAAGGATAATTCAGGTCAATGAAACTAAATTTACTTATAACATAAATCTTGCATGGGGTGATCTGGAAAACACAATTGAAGAATTTGATTGTTCTATGAATATTGACGATACAAAGACAAAAAAAACAAATTAATATTCATTATGAAATTTACGACTTGCAAATATATTTGTAATGTTCACAACAATTGAATATGAAAAAAAATGATCAATTTTGATTTCAAGTCATAGAACATTCGTTTTCATCTTGAAAACAAATAGTACTACAAAATTAGGAGAATGTTATATAAAAACAAGAAATTATTAAAGACATTGCATAGAAAAAACACAGAGACATGCACAAGCCAATATACCTGTTCCTTACAGGTGGAGTAGGTACATGAAAGACATTTACAACAAAATAAATATTCCAAATTCTTATACAAATGTATGATACACATAATACAAATGACCCTATAAAGACAAAAGGATTGATATTAGCATATACAGTGAACATTGCATATAATGCAAGAGGAACAACCATTCACTCCACATTGCTAATGCCTTCTAAAAAATCTCAATTTCTTCCACTTAATAATGAAATGTTAGATACTTTATCAAAGCTCTATCAAGATACTACAACTTGTTGAGATAATGCCTCATTTATGATGCATACTACAGATTAGGGATTGGTTTGGTTTGTTGGAGGATGTTGAGAGATTCTCTCAACTACTCCCTCCAAGAGTGGAATTAGTTGGATCTCAACAACACTATAAATATTGTAATGTATTAGTGTGATTTAATATAGAAATAATTATTTGTGTGTGTGAATCTGTGTTCAATGAATGCTCTCTCCAATTTCTAATTTGGTATCGGATCCTCTACTGGCTTAAATCCCTCAGAGGATGGCCAGGAAGAAGTGAGAGCAATGATTGAAATATGTTTTATGTGAATTTCTGTGCGTATCTATTGTTTATAGGTTCAGATTTATGAATTATTTTCTATGTTTGTAATTACGTTGGTTTTGAGGGTTGCAAAAGCTGCTGGTTCTCAGCGATGGCATCAAAGGAGTTGAGAAGACGTCTTTGACATATGCACATTCTTGCAATAGGCACTGCTTTACTTGCACGAGGAATGGGAATACGCGTTGAATGAAACGGTTTTTATGCATTTTAATGCGTTCACTTGACCATAAGAGGAGCTGCTTTAAGTAGTGTCGAGACTTCAGGGAAACGTTTCCAGAATACAGCGAAATTGTTGAAGATGAGTACCCAAAAGAACGATTTATTTCATAGAGATCAACATAATGAATTTCAGAGATTTTCACAGCGGCAGGCTCAACAACACTCTGCCATGATTTGATTTTCGAATACATTCAATAAACTTGCTTCACTGCAAGGTTCCAAAGATGATTACTTCTCTGTTATTCGTTGCTTTGAATGTTTTTCTTTGTTGACTGCACTGCAAAGATCGGAAGCCAAATGGGTCCAAACTCCAAAATGGATTTCAAAAGAAATGATTTTCCTTCTGGTTTTGTATTTGGAATCGCCTCTTCTGCGTTCCAGGTTCAAATCAATTTTTAATATGGAAGCCAAAGCAGTATCGACATCGTAATGTATAGTTGAATTGCAGAGGTTGCAGAGGAGGTCTGACGATCGAATCCGATTATGACCAGTTTTTTTTCATTATGGGTCAATTGAATTCCCACATAAATTACACCAGCGAGAAGAATGGTAGAGAATATTACAGCCAGAATGGCTTTCTTCCTCCATACTTTCTGTGCCTCATGGCTTGATGTAGCAGGTGAAATAAGAACGTTTTTTTTTTCGTAACCATTGTTGGACTTTATCTCGCTGTGTATATGCCAAACACAGATTTTTGGTTACTTGTATTTGGTTATGCTCCGAACCTTTTAAGATTTGCAGATGTGTATGGGCAGACACAGTGGGCTGGTGGAGTGTGTAGCTTGTTAATATGTAGAATTATGAATTTTGTTGTTGTGAGATTTGTAGTGCAGAACCAACTATGAACAATTTAGCATAATTTAAATTAGTCGTTCTCTACGTTCTACAGGAACGAGAGAACAATTGGCTAATTTGATTGTGTGAATTTGTTATATGTTGATCTTGTTGTGCTACATGCCAAGAGCATCAGTTACAGGTTACAGTATGAGATCCATTTGTGTGAAGCAGTTCAAGTTGTTAGATTAGCTATTGAACACATTCAGTATTCAGACCATTTGCCTAGCCACTGATGGATAGTCGAAAGCGAAATATCCGACAGATGGTGATTGGTCCATAGGATGGTTCATCACTTGTCAGCTCTTATCACGGAAGCCCCGACGAGCTGAGTTGTCAATATTGTTGATCTTGCAAAGTTCATTATTGTTGGTCATAAACAAGTGTATTTTAAATGGGTTGAATGGTAGCTCGAAAATGGTGGAGAAAAGAGCGTTGTCTATGAGATCTCAGAGTGGGTACAAATGTTGATGAAGACCAGGCCAGACAAATGTTTGTATTAATTTAGTGTGTTCTCCATTTCTGTAATGTAGGCATTAAGGGGGGGTGTTGAGATAATGCCTCATTTATGATGCATACTACAGATTAGGGATTGGTTTGGTTTGTTGGAGGATGTTGAGAGATTCTCTCAACTACTCCCTCCAAGAGTGGAATTAGTTGGATCTCAACAGCACTATAAATATTGTAATGTATTAGTGTGATTTAATATAGAAATAATTATTTGTGTGTGTGAATCTCAATTTATTCCACTTAATAATGAAATGTTAGATACTTTATCAAAGCTCTATCAAGAACTACAACTTGTATTCATAGATAAAGCCTCATTGATTCGAAGTCAGTTTCTATATTCAACTGAAAATCATCTTAGAAACATAAAACATATTCAAATAAAATACTTTGGAAATATTGACATGATATTTTTTTGTGATCTTTACCAAGCACAACCCATATGTGATCCTCTAATCTTTGAAAAACCTATATTTAATTTCGGATAAATAAACATATGAATTTTGTGAAAACAATGTAAAATGTTATAAATTGCATGCTACAATGCACCAGGCAAATGAAAAGTTTATTGTCGTTTTGAAAAAAATGTGCACAAATAACCAAACAAGTGATGACATAGAATATATCAATACAAATTGTCGACGACCTGCACCTAATAGACCTACATTTCCTTACCTATTTTACAAAAAAAAAGATGTTGCAATGCATAACAAACACATGTTATCGCTTTTTCCTGAGAACGATATCATAATTCATGCAATTGACGAAGATGAAGAGAACCATGGAAATTACCCCATTTATGAATATATAGCTTCTTTACCCTTGCAACTTGTTATAAAAGTAAACATGTTAGTTGAAATATATGCTTGTAACTATGACTCACAATATGGGTTGGAAAACGATGCTGATGGAATCAACAAAACATATACTAAAATTGATAAAATTGATGTCATATGGATTAAGTTTCATGATCTTCATTTTGGAAATCGATAATCCAACAAGTTATATTATCTCTATAGTAAAAACATTTCAAAATATTGGACACCTGTACTTCGAATATCAAAATAAATATCTACAAAAGCAAAAATAGGCCATTTAAAAAATTGAAAAAAATTAGAAATTCAACTTTCATGTGCACATACAATACACAGGTCACAAGGTTTAACTCTAGACAATGTTGCATTTAACCCAATTGGTATATGAATGCATGGATTGGTATACACAACCCTTTCACGTGTAAGAAACATAGAATCTTTGTATTTTCTAAATGACCTTACAAATAACAACTTTAAGATCAAACATCAAGTCAAAAGTGAAATGCAATGCTTACAAACTAATGCAAAATGGATTCTAGAATATGATTACCAATCCATACAATTATAATTTTCTATCTTGATTATTTCATTGAATACACACAATTTTAATGCACATATCGATGACATACTCAATGATTATGGCATAATGCAATATGATATCCTGTGTCTGCAAGAAACATATCAATATACAAAGAACAAGAATGGTTTGCAAACTTCAATTGCATATCAAATTGTTTTAAACATGAAACTATGATACTAGTCAGAAAAAATATTACAATATTGCAACATATGAATTTTGAAGAACAAATTGTAGAAGAAACTTTAGAAAAAGTAATAGTTCATGAATTGCAAATCACAATACTCAATATCTATGCTCCACCACATACAACTTTAATAAACATAGCAAATATAATTGAAAAAACATTATGCAATGTACTTTTGAATGAAACCATAATAATTCTAGGCGATTTCAATATTGATATGTTACAAAGCAATGAGAAAGAAAAAAAATTAGAAAGCTATATGAACAATTACAATTTTCATTTAAATACATATAAATGAAAACACACACACACACACATAATTTTCTTCATACTGAACCAAAACATATTTTCTATCAAAGCAAAACATATGTCAATGTCTCATTTGCATTGGATAAAAAAACTATACCATATACCATGATATACTTCCCAACATAAAACATATGTAATATGAATCATATCTAGAAAAGAAACAAAAAACTGTTTACATGCTTTGTGACTTTCCCATGCACAACATGTTTACTCTAAATGAAGACACTGTAATACTAAATGTCCACTAGAATAAAAAGGTACAATAAATAATTTCAAATATGTTCACTAAATAATATAGATGCTTCCAAATTTCTATTACTTTTACAATGCTTTTAACCTACTTTTTGTTTTAAAGGTCCTTCCACTATGCACTAGATACGAATAAAAAAACTTTGATTGCATCAACTTCTGCTAGACATCTGAAGAATGAACATACATGTACATTTCTTTTAATTATGATTTTCTTACTCATTCTTACAAATGAAGTTTTACTCATTCTTACCAAGGTCCAAAAACATAACTAAGAATGGAGTTGACCCTCACAAAGCATAGCCATGGTTAAATTACTAAACACTATGTATATGTGCTTATACTAAATAATTTGTAATTCAAATCTACATGAATGTGACAAAATTTTAGTTCTATATGAACATAAAAATCAATTGAGTGTGAAAGTAGTTAACTATAGTTGATCATACTTATTGATGATGTTTCCCTCTATTCATTCTATATTTCTACATGTCAAGAGACATGGGAAATTGGTCAAAACTATCTAATTATGCATTGTACTAAACCATTTGTAACTAAAATACATATCAATGTACATCCATCAAACACTTTGTAATTGAATTACAAGATTTTGTAAACATTGTCATATAAATATGAATAAAAATCTACTTTCTAAGACATTTTCACATAATAATAATTTTCCATTAGCTTGGAGATATGAAAAATATATACTAATCTATATTAATATCACCCTAAATATTTCATATATATATATATATATATATATATATATATATATATATATATATATATCATTCTCATGCTAACACTTTCTATATACAAATTTGGTAAAATAATTCTCAATTTAATATAAGATTATTTTTATTTTATTTTGATCTAGTCAAAATATTTACAAGAAATTACATTACAACATCTCTACTATATTGGACTCTACTATATTGAGGTGGAGCCTTTCTTGGAAAAAAAAAACAATTAAATATCAAAAAATTCAATAAAAACAAAAAAATTATTTCTCAATGTAAAATTATTTATCATGTTACAAAAAATCAAATACCTATCCTATAAAATTGTCAAAATAACCTCTTACCTAACCTAATATATAGATATGTAATTTATATTAACTTCCTAACAAAAAAGATAAAAATAAAAATAATAATATAACTTTTTTTAAATTTAAAATTCTTTTTCTTCTTTTTATTTTAATCATATTATTTTTTATTTTCTTTTATTTGGACACATTAAAATATTACATTACAATATCTCTACAGACTTTACTCTTAGACTCCAATGTACATGAAAAGAAAATCAATAATAATAAACCAATTATTTCTTATTTTTATTTGAAAACAACTCCCTAGGTGCCACTGTGTCAATGTCTGAGCCATTGGATCAAATGTTAGACGATTGAAATGTTTTAGGCCATTAGATTCACAAGTTAAAGTTTTATATATGTTTTTTATTTGGTGACTTTGTCAAATTACAAAAAAATAAAAATAAAAGTAAATTAAATATTGTAATGAACATTTTAACTAGGTCAAATAAAAAATAAAAATAATACTAAACTATAAAAACAACCCATGGTATTGACTCATGGTATGCAAGTAAATTAAATAAAAATATTGACATATTGTAATGAACATTTTAATTATTTTTATTTGAAAACAACTCCCTAGGTATTGTAATGAACATTTTAACTAGGTTAAATAAAAAATAAAACTAATACTAAACTATAAAAACAACCCATGATATTGACTCATGATATGCATGTGGAATGTGGTTTATGTAAAGAGGGAATTAAGATGGCTTAACTCTGGATCTACCAAGAGTCAAGAGGGATCAACTGTCTTGATATGCAAACCTTATTGATCCCTCTCATCAATAATATAGATCAAAACTAATTATTTAATAAAATTATTTACTAAATTATAAAAACAACCTATGGTATTGACTCATGGCATTCATGTGGAATGTGGTTTATCTAAAGGGAGAAATTAAGATGGCCTAACTCTAGATCTACCAAGAGCCAAGAGGGATCAAATGTTTTGATATGCAAACCTCATTGATCCCTCTCATCAATAATATAGATCTAAACTAGTTATTTAATAAAATTATTTTTAAATGTTTATAACCATTATTCTTTTAAAATTTCACTTAATAAAATGTATCTAAATTTCATACATCCAAATATACATAGTTTTTCTTATTCTATATTAATTTTGTTACAACTATTTTATTATTCCAAAAATACATGGTTTTTTTGTTATATATTATTTATGTTACAATTGTTTTATTATTCATGAGTAGTATTTCTTAATATATAAAAAAATAAATTAATAAAGAAAATTTTAAAAATATGTGATCTTTTTAAAGTTCCAAATTATTTCACACGACATGATTTATCTTGAGCAATAATGATGAATGTTCATAATTCTCATTTCTTAAATAACACTAAATTTACCTTTAATTACTTAATTGTAATAGTTTGTAACTACATACATACATACATACTCTTTCTTCCGTTCAAAAAAAACTATATACATATCTTTAATTACCTAATTTTAGCTTTTATAATTTTTCATATTATATGATGTCAAAATTACTCAACTTTTTATTATGAAATTTTAAACAATGTTTCTCACTACATAATTTTAGCTTTTATAATTTTATTTTTTTTCAATTCCAAACAAAACTTACAAAAGAAAAAACCCACTCAGTCCTTATTGTAGATTATATTTTTACAAAATTGACACTATGTGATTAACAATAGAGTAAGTTGAGACAACGTTAAGGGTTTTTTGTACAATTTTTATCATAACCTTTCTCTCCATCCAATATATAATGTAGAGTCTTCTGAAGCGAGAGTATATTTTAGCTTATAACTTGATTCACAATCAAAGAAAATGACTATGGATTTCACAAGTTATTAGTTTATAACTTGATCCATATTAAAAGAAAATGGCTAGGGATGTCACAAGTTATCATTCACACAGTGTATTGATGTTCTTAGTTGAAATAGATCCTACCCATGTTGGGGAGATCACACTGTAAAATCAAATGTTCCTATGGTTTCTTTAAGGGGTTCATAAACAAAACAGACAACAAGAAAGTCAATATTGTGGTATAATAATTGATTTTTAAATCATTGTGACAAACAAGAGATCACATTGGCTCACATAATATATATAATGCTTTAAGGATCTAAGATGATAACAAAGTTTTGAATCATCATAACTAGGTGAAAACCAAAACTAAGTTGTAGCCACAAGAAAAAAATCACAACAACTCACATAATATATCCAAGGTTGCAATGAACCCTATACATTGTGATGGACCTCATGGGAATTTTAGTGCACATATAACACCAACCAAATAATTCTATACTCTTGATCAATTTAGAATAACCTAGGATGTGTAAAATATTTTAATAAGATAAACAAAACAGACAACAAGAAAGTCAATATTATGGTATAATAACTGATTTTTGAATCATTGTGACAAACAAAACATCACATTAACTCACATACTATATATAATGCTATAAGGATCTAAGATGATAACAACATTTTGAATCATGATAACTAGGGGAAAACCAAAACTAAGTAAGCAAAAAATCACAACTCACATTATGTATCCAAGGTTGCAATGAACCCCATACATTGTGATGGACCTCATGGGAATTTTAGTGCACATAGAACACCACCCTAATAATTCTATATTCTTGATCAATTTAGAATAACCTAGGATGTGTAAAATATTTTAATAAGAAACTAGATTTGTAATTCTGAAATATAAAACTATAAATTAAATTTGTGAATTTACTTTGTATTTTTTTCTTATGTATATAGAGAAAGAATAAACCAAGTTTGGAGTTAAGAAAATAAACCATGACATAAAGAACAATATCTCCTTCCAAAAATGTCTCCATGTTAAAATGATATTCACTTTCTTGTATACCAAGACTATTATTCTTCATATACAATTTCTGATAAGCATGCAATTGCTGCTCAGATATGTAGATGAATTTGAAGTAAACTCTATTTTTGTTAATAAAAATTCTCTTTATTGACATCTATGCTAGATAGATTGTACTTGAATATATTTAAAATATCTTATTTGAGTTACGTGCTGGATTATTAATCACCAAAGGTTTTTCACCCCCAATTTCCTATTTCAATATCTATAAAAAAATTTGTATATATGTTAACATATTATGTTGGTTTACATATATGTTTTCACCCCAATTGCCTATTTCAAAATCTATAACAAAATTTTTTGGTTGATAACTCTTATCATCAATATCTTTGAAACCTCCACGACTTGCTTCCATGGAAGAAAAAATTTCCTTTCATTCCTTCACGATGACTTGTTCTCTACAACATCTTGTTTCTTCTAGGCTACTCTTTCCTAAACTATTATCTTCTTATTTCTTATAGACTGCTCTTTCCTATGCTATTGCCTTCGGACTTTTCTTTTGCAACATATGATACAATTGCTAGTACATAATTATTTATCATGTAAGAAAAAATCAAATGCCTGTCGGATAAAATTGTCAAAATAACGGTATATTCAAATGATATATCTGACCATTCCCTGACATAAAGAGTACAACACTTTCAAGTTGTATATCCCCTTACTCCGCTGGCTATGGCTATTACTGAGAGTCTATACGGCAACGTAATTCAAAATGTGTCTCATCTTTAAATTTTAATGACAGTCTATAATGATACCATGATAAATTTCTTCACCTTAAATTTATGAGAAGTGACGTATTCTGTATATAAAAAGCCCAGAAAGAACACTCTGGTATTGGGTGTAATGTCCAACAGCTCTGCACCAGGTGGCATTGAACCTTTCTTGGTTATGTCCATGCCAACTTCAACCTCACGACTGTGTTTATCTATTTCCTACACTACACAGGCTTGGCCAATCAACGAGAATTAAAACCTACTACACCGTATATTTCCTTACTGATCAACACTACACTTGGTAAATGTATCAGCAAACCCGTGTCCATGAAGGAATTTATGGCTGGTTTCTTGAGGTGAGCCATTTCTGAAAAGCTGCAAGAGTATTCATGTCTGATCTGTAGTGTTTCTGAGTGAACTCCAAGAACACAGACCACGTGAAATCTGGATATTTTCGAGGATTATGAGAATCCAACAGATCATTTGGAGGTCGTACAATTTTGTCATATGGTGGGTTCAGGAAAAATGCCAGTGATTTGCGAGGTGTTGTCTTGTTCACCACTGCTCTGTGGAGGCAGCTCTTGTATTTACCATTGGACAGTGCCTGCAAATCGACAAACCTCTTGTCATGCATATTTTCAACAGTAAACACAAAATAGCTGGCAGGGTACACTATATGATTCTAAGAATCTTATCCCCATCTTGCAAATGAGAATTTCAGTGAAGGTAGCTAGCTGGTAATGAATGAATAGGTCGTTTCAGGTTGCAACAGCATACCATAAAGGTGTCTCCGATGTTGACAACGAATGCATCATTGTTGGGTCGCACAGAATGCCACTTATTATTTATGAAAATCTCCAGACCTCCCACTTCGTCCTGATGAAGAAGAGTAAGGGATGTCGGATCGCAATGGGGACCAGTCCCAAGTGTCAGATTTGGCTGCGGACAGGGAGGATAATAGTTCAACCTCATGATTGAGTTGCCACCTTCAAAAAATTCCCGAAGATGCAGACGCCCTACTCCCAGGCTCATTCCCAACAACTCCATCAATGCAAGAGCCAACCCTTCCATTGCTTCACAATACTCTTTGAATACATTTCTGATGGGAATTGCTAACAATATAAAATCAGTAACAATACTATACTTTACTGTATACAAAGAAATTAATCAAATGCATTTTACAGTGAAATATATGAAAGAAATAGATAATGCTTATTTTTTAACTGTAATAAAATACATATATTAATTTAGATCGATCATATATCTGGATATAATGTTTTTGATAAACTAAGGCTGAGCTAAATTCTAACAAAAATGTTGAAGGTTTAAGCCTTGAGCTAAACTCTAACTAAAATTCCCCATCCATTATTATTTTTAATCAGAGTTTTAGGTGACTATTTTAAGTTTTATGGAAATAGCCAACTGCAATTTCAATTTTTTTTTTTGGCAATCTTTAAAATTTAAATAAATTATATATTAAATTTTACAATTCTGTCCATGAAAAGAAGATTGCCAGTAAACTAGGAGTTGTTCCATGGTCCTTTTCAAGAATCTAAAACATGTAACAAGAATAAAAGGTGGTCTTTATAACCATCAGTAAATTATCTATTATTATTATAGATAGCCAAATTTAAATAAATTCATTCAAACACTTAGAAATACGTATTTCAATCTCTTTTCCACAGATCTTTCAGATTACAGGTAAAACTAAATGGAAAATATATCAGGAAAGAATAAGACTTCGAATGTTTGAATCTTGGATCCAAACCCTGGAGATAATAATACTTTAAAATATGTACTTTTCAAAACTCAGAAATATTGAAGAAAAAAAAGAAAGATATCCCTTTTATAAATACATAAAATTAATAAATCTATACAAAGACTTAGAAAAATGTATTTTAGTTCCCTTTCGCATATCTTTCTTGATTAATAAAAATTATATATCTGTATTTTAGTGACTATGTTATGGGTGAAGAAATAAAAATTATGTGAAATCTATTAAGCAGTTAAAGATATATATCTGTATTTCAGTTTTTCCAGATCTCATCATATCTCTATTTTTCAGTAGAAAAAACAACTGGTTGATCTCTTCATATCTCACAAACCTTGGAAATATGGTGAGAGTGTTTGGAAGGTCACATAAAACTTACCCTGCGTCTTGAAAATCCTGACCCATAGCTTTGACAAAATAGTCATAAACGTCTGAAGAGGGACTGTGCTCGAAAGACAGGGTCTCCTTCCATGGTAGTTTATTGGCAAAGCGATCCGTAAAACTACTGGCATATCCACAGCTCTCCCCAACCTTCCTTTGAGCCCTTCGTTTTTCCACTAAACTCAAACTGAAAAACGAATTGATGTGTTGATGAGCAGCAGTGAGGAGGTCTGGAGAGACTTGATGGTTGATGACCTGGAAGAAACCATGTTCCACACAGGCTTTCCCTATAACCTCTGACGCTTCTCTGGTTGTTTTTTCATCATTTTTCCAGAATCCGCCCAAATCGATAGTCGGCAATGGCACCTCCGTCTCCGTCTCCGTCTCCGTCTCCGTCTTCCTGCCCTTCAACGACAAATCTGTGGAGGGTCGATCCAGTTGGGGCCAAACAAATACCTCAGGTATCTTCTCCTCTCGTTGCAGAACACCAGCATCGAACAACATTGGCACGTTTGGCCCATTCACAGTGGCCCAAGTACCCATTGCAGACGCTGGGGCGGTCTTTACCCTCGTAACATTATCCAACCACGAGCAGGCTGGCGGTATTTATGTCTCCGTCACAGATTCTTGGTACCAATTTGCGAACAGATGGACAACAAATATCTGACGATGAACATACGAAAGACATTGAGCCCGGCCACTTCCAAGATCAGTGAGGATAAATATGGTGCCTGACTGTCTTTTTGATGTTGACACTTTTGAATCTTTGAATACGGTTTCCTTTTAATCAAGTATATGATTGACACGTTATTATGAAAAATTAATAATTAAGTACTAAAAGATTGGACGGTTCTGGTGAAAAATTTACCAGAAAGTATTAAAAGCCGTGGAATAATCTTAAAAGTCAAATCAATCAAGTGGGTGTAATGAACGTCAACCTCTTTCATCTGTCATTCCCTTCAAACTAGTAGATAAAACAAGACCAATCCATTACACATAAATTAGTGGGACTTTTTGGGATTGTTTTTAGTGCGATTTTTGGGAGTTTCAGGGGCCAGAATCTGGTGAAAATAATTGAGATAAAATCTTGATTTCTGTTATTTGAACTGGTTTTTTGACTGTTTATATGGATTCAGCACCCTAAAAAACTCCTAGGGCACTTTGATTGTGCAAAGTTACCCATTAAACTTCTATTTTCACTAAATTCCTACCAAAATTTAGAGAAATTTGACCAGAAAAAACTACCCTTCAAAAAATCTCATTATAGACTACTGGATTCTATTTAAACCTAAATATTATCCCATATAAAACGAAAAACGGAGTTCACCCGAAATATTATCCCACATAAAACCAAAAACAGACAGAGTTCACCCTGCATCAAATTGTGGCCACAGTGATACTACATTTTCCAACGAAAATTTGGCAGGATTGAAATCGGAATCCACGCCAAACAGAGGGCGGTTTGATACCCAGTTATTCCACGGCCTCTTAGTGGCTTCATGTGTAGCAATCGGCCCGAGGTGAATCCGTGTTGGATTATTAGTTGTCGCGACAAGACCAGAGGAACCAAGCGACAAACCGTAGATGAAATGAGAGACAGGACGTGACTCAATTTTTGGCTACAAAAGTGGTCCAATGGTGAATTCATTTTTATGCATTGCCCATGAAGCCATCATTAATTCTTCTAGTGAGTAACAGCTCCATGTCTCGGTCGCACCCAGTTGTCATAGCTTTTCGTGAATGGCGACATCTACTGATGCATCGAATCTTGAAATGTGAAGTTCCTTATTGACAGCACGCACTACGCATTACTTGTGCTGTATGGGTAGGATCTACTATTTCTTCCCACTTCCAAAATACACCGTCCCAATTGAGATACCCCAGAGTATAATGCAATTTGCCAATTAGTGTACCCTCTTCTGTTGGAAATGTGGAGTTTCGTAATTTCTATACTTTTACAAAGAATTAGTTTAGATTTCAATATATATAAGCGGTTGACTGATGTTATGCATTACACATCTAATACGTAATAGAAATACATATCTTTTTTATTTTATTTTATTTGGGTGTAGTTTTTCTGATAGAGGTGATATATTGGACATGAAAATATAGTCCTAATTAACTTACAATAAAAAAATCTATATTTCTTTTTAAGAAATATAGTGATATTGTTTTTGGTAGGATTGTAATGTTACATTGTTTAAATTGTATTTTTGAATGTAAAATTAAATTTACTTTTTTTAAAAAGCTTTAAAATATTAAGATTTTCTTTTGATCCCAAAGGAACTGAACAAACTTGTTGGAGATGATGAAGATGTATTCTTGTTGGATTTTATGTTTATTTTTAAAGAAATTTAGTGATATTATTTTTGGTATGATTGTAATGTTACATTGCTTAAATTGTATTTTTGAATGTAAAATTAGATTTACTTTTCTTAAAATATTAAGAATTTCTTTTAATCCTAGAGGAACAAATAAACTTATGATCCTTTCTATTTGAATTTATGATCTCTCAATTTTCACAAATTTCACACTACTTCAATCACCAATTAAACTATTCTCTTATTTTGGAAATATGCAATCTCACATATAAGCCCTCATTATGAGTATTATGCATCTAGTTTTGATGTATTATAGCCAACATTATGCATCTAGTTTTGATGTATTATTAAAGTATAGTATATATTTCCAAGTTACAATGTAAATTGTCTCATTGATATCCATCTAGTTTTGATGTATTATTAAAATATAGTATATATTTCCAAGTTACAATGTACTACATTGTCTCATCTAAAGTATTGCCCATCATTGATAGCCAGCGTTACGCATCTAGTTTTGATAGTATTATGCATGTCTCACAAATAGCAAGGAATTAAAGAATTTTGTGCTGGAGAAGTTCTGTAAGGGTATATAGGGAAAAGAGTTGGGTAGAAAGAAGAAGTATTATGTTCACGAATTCAACCCCACTTGTGATCTCCAACAAAAAGAATACATTGGAGCTAGCATTTCGTGGAGAGCAAAGGTTCTTATAGCTCAATTAAGAACTAACTCACATCAACTTCGGTGTGAAATTGGACGGTGGAAGAGACCTAAAGAAGCTTGGGAAGAAAGAGTATGCACTTTTTGCACTTGGGGCAGTGGAATCAGAAAAACATTTAATTTTGGATTGTGATGCTTTCAGAGACATCAGAGACAGTTACCGTAATATGTTAGCATCAATTCGGTGGCATTGTCTTTTCAGTGATGAAACTGTTATAAGATTGGGTTAGCTCATCATTAATTTGAGTAAGAAAAAATTGAATTGCAAAAGGCAAAAAAACAAATTGATAGTCCCATAGACTATTTTTAATCTTATAAATATTAAAATATCATTCATTCATTCATTAAAATATGATATATATTTCCAAGTTACAATTTACATTATCTCATCTCATATGAAGTTCTCATCTAAAGTATTGTAGGAGCGTTGTTTTGATAAAGTTATTTTAAGCCTTTTTCTAAGCACACAATAAAAAGCCCCAGCCCCATTAATGCCGCGGGCAAGTAAGTGGATAGGAAAAAGCAATCCTCTCCCTTCTTTCCCTTCGAGGCCGTTCAACCGCCTTTTTCCCGGTGCTCATGACGCGCTACGGCACAACTAGAATTGCTAAATTCGTGAGAAGAGGAAACATAAGGTATCTTTCCTCTCTCTTTGTAAAGGCGTGTCGTTTCCAGGCAACGTTTTAGCCTGGACTCTGGCAAAGATTTTTAAAAAATCTGGCAAAGATTTCATCAGAATCATGTTTACAGTTGTTAAACTTAAGTATTTTGAGTGTCCTAAGGGATTTTGGTAGTGCTGAATCCATTTCCAACCTCAAAAATGGATTTCAAACATTGCAAGTACCTGATTTCTTGAATTTAAGTTGCCCGGATTCCGGCAAAAAACTACCGTCCGAGCTAAAACGTTGCCTGAGTAGACTACTCCCTTTGTAAAGAGAAACCTGTTAAAGAAAAAGAGTATAGGTGCAGTAAACAAACATAAAATGAAGTTGTTAAGTATGTATATTATAATGTCGCACAATTTTTCAGAAAGTAAGATTGATTTTATATTCAAAAATATAATTCAAATCATTAACTATAAATTTCACTTGTACAAAATTATACTATCCAATCCAATTTTGAAAAAGCCAAAAGAAAATCAATTTACTTTGAAAAAACAATATACTTCACCATAAATTAATGTAGCCTTTCTTAAAACTCAAAAACACAGTCTGACCGTTGCTAATCTGGAAATAGACATATAGAGTGCTACTGGTTGTTTATTTATGGTGGGAGTTGTTTTTTGTGATTTTTTGAAGTTTTTTTGTACATGAATGCAGCGAAAAAATTTGAAGTGAAATTTTGTTTTTTTTTATTTAAACTGGTTTTTTGATTTTATATATAGATTTAATACTTTAAAAAACTTTTAAAGCATTTTAATTGTGCAAAATTACTCATCAAACTTTTGTTTTCAACAAATTCCTACCAAATTTTAGAAAAATTAAACAAAAAAAATCCAAAAAAAAACCCTTAAAAAACTTTAAAAAACAACTATTTTAACCACTTTTTTATAGCCGACCTTGCAGACTGCAAAGTGTACCGTTACACAGGAAATAATGTTAGAATGTCCCGTTGGTTAAAAAGCCTTTCAACGTTGCCATCGATGTTTCCCTGGATTACATTGATGGTGCAAAAGGCTTTTCAACACTACCATTGATGTTTCCCTGGAGTACCTTTATGTGCAAAATAATGTGTACCCTGGGGAAGAAGAGCCCACAATAGTGGAACTAGTTATTTAAGCCCAACCCAATTTTAAATGAATTTATATTTTTATTTCGATATTCTAAGTTATTTATACTGGTTTTTTATGTAAATTTTATTGTTAATATTTAAATATTTGTTTGGTTTAAAATATAAAAAATGTTTTAAAATTTAAATCTTTGTTAAATCATATCAAGTTGAAATTGGTATTTTTAAAAATTATTTTAAATTTTAAATTAAAATTAGTGTTTTAAAAATATAAATTTTATTTTAAATTATGTATTTTCAAATTTATTGATTTATATTAAATTTAATTAGTTTAAATAATTTGGATTTCATAATTTATGTTATATTTTGTAAATTATTAGAAGTTTTAATGTTGTGTTTTATTTATATTAGTACAAAGAAAATCATTGTGTTTTACTCATATTTATTGAAAATATTGTGAATTGTTTTTGTCTTTTTCAATGAATCTATTAGATGTAATTATTTTTTCTTTTTTAATACATTTATTAAATGTATTTGTTTTTGTCTTTTCCAATGAATCAATTAGGTATTTTATACAAATTTACACTTTAATATAATAGTTTGCAAATTTCATATTGATAAAGTTTGCTCTTATATATATATATATATATATATATATATATATATATATATATATATATATATATATATATATAGTTTGTGTTTACAAAACTCTAATAACATACATTGCAAACTAAATAGTCACTATTTTGTACAATATTTAAATAATAAATATGGTGCAATCTAAGTTTTTGGGAGCCTCCTGAACTTCATTTAAGAATAAAAAGAAGGACAAAGAGGGAGTGAAAATTTCTATGAGATAAGCTTGTATGTTTGAGGAAGTGGAATATTTGGACTGGTTGGATAAGGAGTTGACTATGTCTTTGATCTATGTGTTATTTCGTATTTCGTAGCTTGACAGCATTAGGTGAGACATAATTCCAACAATTTCCATTTGCAGTGGAGGCCACTTAGTCATCTTTGATATTGTCATCTTCGATATTGTGTGCATTGATCTACTAAAAGGTAGCAATATCAACTTCCCCATAGAATTTTAGAATGCTCATGTTTGATGTCATGATCTTTGTAATTGTAAGTTTAATGTCATCCTTAGATATCTTGGTTTCGATACATTGCATATGGAATTTGACATTAAGAGCATTATTGTGGGACTATCTATGTTGTGATGGCCTCACTTTGGTGATAAGTGTCTCAACCAAAGTTATATAGTCTGCGCCATAAAAAATTGGCTTAGATTTCATTAATGTAGACACTATACTAATTTCGATGGAGAGGTGGTTCCCAATAATCCTTGGAGAAGTTGTTAAACTTTCTATAAATAGAAAAAAAATCCTTCTATCTTACAATGTCATTATAATGATATGTTGATGTTTTTAAACCCAAAGAAATTCTTGAAATATTGAATAAGGTTGGAGGGTTGATAGAAGGCACAATGCATATGAGCTTTTTTATTCACTAAGATGGAAAGAAGTATTGAATGAACCTTTGTTTAGTTGGTACACATGGGAGAAGTGGAGGAAGAAAGAAAGGGAATAGTGATATTTTTCTCAAGCCTTGTAAACTTAGCACTAACTAATAATGTGGATAAAAATGTGCAATATATCGACCCCACTATCCCTTATTCCACTCTTTTTGATTTTTTTGATATTCTAGTTATATTACATTTAAGAAGATTGTGTAGCATACAATAATTAGTAAACCAAAATTTAACCTTGGTGATGCTTCATTTTTGGTGGAATTTACAGTAAAGGAAAATATATTTTTTATCAAGTAAGGATGGAGAAGATGGAAATATGTGTAGCATAAGTGGCTAAAAAGAAAGTTTTTATCCTCCCTATGTGAGTCCAAGTCACCCTTGTTGACATTCATGCTTCTTCCCTTCCATTGCTAACCATAAAATGAGAGGAAGTGAGGTCAAACATAAAAAAAACCGAAGTTTAAATTTTTATATATAGCTTATGTTTAATATGATATGTCAATTTTGGATTATGTGAGAGGACTACTATGGGTAATGAATAAGTAGGCATATGATAGCTCTAAAATTTCATAATAATAAAAACTATCTATTTTCATACTATATGATCCAATCTCTAGATTTTGATGATTAAACTTGCTCCATTCATATTTCCATCCATTATGTACTACAAGGAAGAGGAGCTTGTTGATCTGGCACAACGATAATTTTACAATAGGTAAGTATGAAACTCGTTAAATGAGCCATTTTTTTGTCAAAAATTATGATGGTTTTTTATTGGCTCATAAATCCCTGGGTTGAATGCTTTTCTTTTCAAAATGTAACTTATCCAAATCCCTAAGTTTCATTAAGGAGGTGGGGAATTAATATTTTTTCCTTCAAACCGTGATTCTAAAGCCATTTTTGAGCTTATGAAGGTGTTCTCCTCATCGAGATCTTTCCGAAGACTATACTCTTGCTCAATTCTGAGCTGCAAACACTAATTTATGACCCTTTAAAGTTTCCTCAAGAGTTTTCTCTCTCCTACTACATCATAATTAGTACAATTGATATGACACTTATGTGATACCACATCATGCCTTTTATGGACACTCTCTAGTATTCACACTTCTTGAGGGGCAGAAACGTGAAGCTGGGTTACACTTTTGTGAGAATCGAGGGCCGAATTTTTTTTTCAACAATAGTTCGGCCGAACTTTTTTATAAAGTTCTGCCAAACTCGTGATTCCGTTTAGATTGACGGCACACTGACGGCGCGGGCAAACAGAATTTTTGCCGGGAATTAGAAAACCGGCATCAAAAGTTCGGCCGAACTATTAGTTCGGCTAAACTATTTTTTATAAATAAGTCACCCGCGAAGGTTAATGATTTACAATTTTCATTGTGCGCGCGTTTTTTTTCGCTCTGGCTGCGTTGGTGCTGCTCCTGGTCGCCGTGCTGCATCCAGTAGAACTTCTCAGGTATGTCACAAATTCTTTGGATTTCTTCGCTATTATCAAATGCCCCGTCAGAATTGCAGTTCTGTGTGCAAAATATTTAATAACCAGATTGGTTTTTCAATGCTAGCTGCCTTTGCTTCTCTTCTCGTGCTAATAGACTTCAATGGCATTTATTTCTCAACGTATTATGAATGACTAATTTAAAATTAGGAAAATTGTATTATAACTTCTTCAATTGGCATTTGGAAAGCTCCATTAACATTGGTATGAATTTTGTTTCTGGGTGTGAGAAGCTGTGAGAAGCCGCGAGTTCGATTCTCGTAGTGCCCTAAACCTTTATAATTGTTTGTTTGGAAAATCATAGGCAAATGCTATTCCGAACAATGTTTTTCTTCAATGCCAAAAGCTCGACTACATATTGTGTTACAGTTTGGTGCAACTCTCCTGTTTGTTATACTTCCCTATATTTTTTCTCTTGCTAACGCAAAAATAATGTCGAAAAGGAACATGCGTCATACAGGCAGCCACCACAGGGAAAAATCAAGAAACATTAAAATCTCCAGAATGTTGAAACCAACCAACAATGTGGGTCGGTCTTGTATATCCAATTTTAAAGCCTTTCGGACACGAAACATCATGATCAACCCACTGTTTGCCGAGCTTATCAGAGGGATAGGGAGAAAGTAATTGCAGAGAATTATGGCATTATTTTATCCATTCTAAAAATGCCTTCGAACATCATTCATTTTGGGTTGTAAGGGCGAAATTATGGGAGATGTTGAGACACAAGTTAAATTAACAGAGAAAAGGATAAATTTAGAACTGCAAGGCGTTTTTAGAGCGCTTCAACAATGATATCACATCAAAATAGTTATCCTCCTCTGTGCCACACTATCTCCTGTTTACATCAATAAGCTATATAGGAATGTATAAACAAGAACTATAAGGGAGGGGTGAACATAGCAAGGATTATCATAAAAATGTTGTTGTTGTATGTAGATGATGTGGCACTAATTACTAGGACACAATGCAGCCAAAGCTAGCCTTTAAGCTTTGGGGTCTTTTTACGCACAAAGTTGAAATCACTATTAGCACAAGCAAACCAGCAAAAATAAAACAATAGTCTTCCAGAATAGAGTAAACAATAGTCTTCTTTATTAAAGATAGAGTAAAGAATAGTAAAATAATTCTGTGCAAAAGATCTTAAGTCTTCCCCCTTAACCTCTCGGGCAAACCAGCTTGTTGAAATTTTAGGCACCATAAATATATTTGACTAAATAGGGAGAGAAATCCAAGGAAAATATTCTATCTATTTGACTAACTATTCTTTACTCTATCTTTAATAAAGAAGCACCCAATATTGTGTTTCTTTTTTCATTATATCTTTAATAAAGAAATAAACTGATATTGTGCTTCTTTCTTCATTATAGATACAAAAGCTTATACATCTCAATAAATGTCATTTTCTTTTTTTTTATAAAAAAGTTATGTTGTCTTCTTACATATCAGAATGGTTAAGTGGGCCTAATGATTAAGAACATGTGTTTCTTCCTAAAATATTACAAAATATGTATGCCTGAATAGTAAGACACAGGAACTTCTCTACCATATTTATTTTCTTTATAATAAGACACTGAAACTTCTCTACCATATTTATTTTCTTTTATGTATTCGAAAATAACGTGACAAAAAGTTAATTTAGTGATTTATTCCAAGAATCCACTGTGAAGAATCCAATATGACTGGAAAGAAAGTTTTGTCGTCATTATTATTGCATGGTAATCTAAATAAAGAACGTTAGTTGTTTTCTTTTGAAAAAAAATTCGTAGATGTAACATTTATTCTTATTCTTCTGTGTATTCCAAGATAACGTTCCAAGATAATAATTCAATAAATAGATAATAATTTGCAAATGCCATATCTAAGCTATATTTCATCTAAGTAGCTTTCAATTTAAACTTATATCTAATGTTAAATTATATAAAATAATAACAGTAATCCAATCTTCAAAATAATATTTAGAGTTAGTATAAAATGTGACATAATTTTCCTGCGTGGAAAAACATAGTTACCGAGAGTTCAAAACTCATGCATTTGAATAGAAAGTGGGTATAAGAATGAGCAAGTAGATTTTTTCTAGAAATGAGGAAGTGAAGGTTGATAGAGAGCCACACAAAATTGCAAATTCATACCTTAACAAAATTGTTAGGTCCTTTTAAAGAAAACATATTTAATCAACTTTCATTGAAATATATGATAATCTCAACCCAATTTTATGAAAAGTAGTATACCATTTTTTACATAATTTCACATAATAAAAATAGATAAATTTTACTTAAGTATTGTTATAAAGATTTAACTACCCATTGAGAGATGGCCAAGTGATTGAGACAGGGCATCATCACAATAAAAAACCAAGTACAAATTGTAGTAATCCTAGAATCATGCTTTACATGAGGTAAAATTGGGGAACTCATGACTTGTACTATAGATAAAAAAAAACATTTATCCTTACCAAAAAATATATGATAAAAATTGACAAACTACATAAGCTTAAGCTTAGGGGGATATAATCCTTCTTGCCTTCCATATAGATAATGAAAATGATTGTTCCAAGTCTCATGTTGCTTCTTATGTTATTTTATAAGCCTTGATTGGAAGGAAAAATAGGCTCGGGCCGAAATGTAAGAAAATAAAACATAATGAAACACAACGTAAGAAATAGAGAACATAATGAAACACACACATACATATCTCTAGACAATCAACACAATTATTTTCCTAGGAAATCCTTATATGGGAGACAAGCAACCCTAAAAAGTAATGATGCTCTAGACTCCTATTTCCCTAGGAAATACTTATGGGAAAAAAACAACACTAAAATGTAAACATGCTCTACTCTCTCTTTTCTGGTATGGAAAATATGTGAGTACAAAGAAAGAGGTAATCTCTCTAGAGTTAGCTAAGACTTTTAGCGTGTAAGGTTGCTAATAAAAACTTAACTTCATACATTTTTCTCTCTAACTTCACACTCCTAGTTGTATATTCAACTATGGAACAAAATACAATAACACAAAATGGAACTCTTATTCCTCCTAGTGGCCAAGTTTCCCTTTTTCATATGACCATCTGCATCAATCTTCAAACCCCTTACATCACAACATATGCAATTATTTATATCACAACATCTGCACTTGTGTCCATACCTCTCACCACAGGGGATTCACTCAATGAAGCTTTGACATATCGCGTGCGTTCGTGGCATATTAAACAATACCCTTAATTTGACTACATATTGGAAAATACCTTTGAAAATCACATTATTTAACCCCCTACCAATACGAACCCAATACACCTTCCCAATTAAAAAAACCCCTCCTTTCCCATACTAAAGTATGTTCTTTTAAAACATGTTTTCTTGGTGATATGGGTGATTTAGAAATGATTGGGAGAGAGAAATTCGTCATTTAATATGTACAATTTGTTTGGTTGAATCCACATGAAAAACAAGACTCCCAACGGTGAGAAGAGGAAATTACATCCTATTTCTCCCCCATAGCACAATTACCAGTCCAGTTAGAATTTAACAGCCCCAAACTAGATTTTACTCTCAGGTACTGAAACCTCTACAAAGGTTCGACCTGGAAACATAGTTTTTCCTTAGGTTTCTCCACTAGTTCTTTGTCCAAATTGGATAACCTACAACAACATCCTTCTTTTCATTTTTTATATCCCCTCTTGGATAACCATAATATCTTGAAATGGAGCTAGTCAACTCAAATATAGTATTGCAAATCGCTGGCTAAGTTAGATGAGGATTACATATGGTCTTGAATGAGCATTTGGACTCTTTAGATATGCGTACCAATTATGTTCATATAACACAACAAATAGATGATTCAATACAAATGTCGCATAGAAGTCATATTTATCTCATGGGCCTTCAACTTAAATTATATATCTAGCATAATACATTAAGCTATAGGAGATAAATCAAAGAAGCATTTGAATGTAAATTAAACATGTGTAATAACTATATGTCCTTTCTAGTTCAATAAATAGATAATAATTTGGCTCAACTATGCCTTGTACATGTTTTCCTTTAAACCTTTACTTTCATAGCACATTTTCATCAAAAAATTTATTTGTCAATTTGGACTCTTTAGATATGTGTACCAATTATGTTCATATAACACAACAAATAGATGATTCAATACAAATGTCACATAGAAGTCATATTTATCTCATGGGCCTTAACACAACAAATAGATGATTCAATACAAATGTCATATAGAAGTCATATTTATCTCATGGGCCTTAAACTTAAATTATATATCTAGCATAATACATTAAGCTATAGGAGATAAATCAAAGAAGCATTTGAATGTAAATTAAACATGTGTAATAATCATGTCCTCATTTAATATGTACAATATGTTTGGTTGAATCCACATGAAAAACAAGACTCCCAACCGTGAGAAGAGGAAATTACATCCTATTTCTGCCCCCTAGCACAATTACTAGTACAGTTAGAATTTAACAACCCCAAACTGGATTTTAGTCTCAGGTACTGGAACCTCTACAAAGGTTCGACCTAGAAACATAGTTTTTCCTTAGGTTTCTCCACTGGTTCTATGTCCAAATTGGATAACCTACAACAACATCCTTCTTTTCATTTTTTATATCCCCTCTTGGATAACCATAATATCTTGAAATGGAGCTAGCCAACTCAAATATAGTATTGCAAATCCCTGGCTAAGTTAGATGAGGATTACATATGGTCTTGAATGAGCATTTGGATTCTTTAGATATATATCTAAAGAGTCCAAAAGCTCATTCAAGACCATATGTAATACATAGCCTCCTCATCTAATATATAAAACTTTAATCCATGTGCTTAACCTTAACATTGACACAAATGGAATACAATTTTACTCACTGATTTATGATAGAAAAATATGCAGATGAATATTGCCCACATATCCGAAGTCAAAAGGGATAGATTAAAAAGGGATGCTCCGGTCATCTATAAAAGATAAATTAAAGAAGCATGACATATTAAAGTAATGTAAATTAGATATGCGTACCAATTATGTTTAGATAACACAACAAATAGATGATTCAATACAAATGTCACATAGAAGTCATATTTATCTCATGGGCCTTCAACTTAAATTATATATCTAGCATAATACATTAAGCTATAGGAGATAAATCAAAGAAGCATTTGAATGTAAATTAAAAATGTGTAATAATTATGTCCTAATTTAATATGTACAATATGTTTGGTTGAATCCACATGAAAAACAAGACTCCCAATCGTGAGAAGAGGAAATTACATCCTATTTCTCCCCCCTAGCACAATTACCAGTACAGTTAGAATTTAACAGCCCCAAACTGGATTTTACTCTCAGGTACTGGAACCTCTACAAAGGTTCGACTTGGAAACATAGGTTTTCCTTAGGTTTCTCCACTGGTTCTATGTTCGACTTGGATAACCTACAACAACATCCTTCTTTTCATTTTTTATTTCCCCTCTTGGATAACCATAATATCTTGAAATGGAGCTAGCCAACTCAAATATAGTATTGCAAATCCTTGGCTAAGTTAGATGAGGATTACATATGGTCTTGAATGAGCATTTGGACTCTTTAGATATATATCTAAAGAGTCCAAAAGCTCATTCAAGACCATATGCAATACATAGCCTCCTCATCTAATATATAAAACTTTAATCCATGTGCTTAACCTTAATATTGACACAAATGGAATACAATTTTACTCACCTATGTATAGATAGATGAGTGTATAATGATTGCCCCATATCCGAAGTCAGATGATTAAAAGGTGATGTCTTGGCCATCTATAATAGGGAAATTAAAGGTAGCTTTGTTTATTTATATTAAAGTAATGTAAATTAGATATAAGTATACTCAATGGTGTTCATATAACACAACAAATAAGATGATTCAATAGAAATGTCACATAGAAGTCGTATTTATCTCATGGGCCTTCAACTTAAATTATATATCTGAACATAATACATTAAGCTATAGGAGATAAATCAAAGAAGCATTTGAATGTAAATTAAAAATGTGTAATAATTATGTCCTCATTTAATATGTACAATATGTTTGGTTGAATCCACATGAAAAACAAGACTCTCAACCGTGAGAAGAGGAAATTACATCCTATTTCTCCCCCCTAGCACAATTACCAGTACAGTTAGAATTTAACAACCCCAAACTGGATTTTACTCTCAGGTACTGGAACCTCTACAAAGGTTTGACCTGGAAACATAGGTTTTCCTTAGGTTTCTCCACTGGTTCTATGTCCGACTTGGATAACCTACAACAACATTTATCTCATGGGCCTTCAACTTAAATTATATATCTAGCATTACATTAAGCTATAGGAGATAAATCAAAGAAGCATTTGAATGTAAATTAAACATGTGTAATAATTATATGTCCTTTATAGTTCAATAAATAGATAATAATTTGGCTCAACTATGCCTTATACTCAACTATGCCTTGTACATGTTTTCCTTTAAACCTTTACTTTCATAGCACATTTTCATCAAAAATTTTATTTGTCAATTTTTTATTATATATTATGTTTTTTAATTAATTAATAACGACCATTATTACCGAAATGGATTTTACAAATTTATCTTTTATAAAATGAATTATGGGGGGCATATTGAGATGGTTATCTCACTTTTTACTGATTCTTCTAATATTCCTAGAATTTTATGAAAGAAAATATGAATTTGAAATGTTTGTATAAATTTAATGAGGATACATGAGTTGATTTGAAGAAGACCATCATCACTTATGTCTAGATTGAGACAGGGCATCATCACAATAAATAACCAAGTACAAATTGTAGTAATCCTAGAATCATGCTTTACATACAAGGTAAAATTGGGGAACTCATGACTTGTACTATAGATAAAAAACATTTACCCTTACCAAAAAATATATGATAAAAATTGACAAACTACATAAGTTTAAGCTTAAGGGTATATAATCCTTCTTCCCTTCCATATATATAATGAAAATGATTGTTCCAAGTCTCATGTTGCTTCACATGTTATTTTATAAACCTTGATTGGAAAGAAAAATAGGAGGGAAGAAATGTAAGAAATATAAAACATAATGAAACACAATGTAAGAAATAGAGAACATAATGAAACAAACACATACATATATCTCTAGACAATCAATACAATTATTTTCCTATGAATCCTTAAGAGAGACAAGCAACCCTAAAAGTAATGATGCTCTAGACTCCTTTTTCCCTAGGAAATCCTTATGGGAGAAAAACAACACTAAAATGTAAACATGCTCTAGAGTTAGCTACTGAATTTTAGCGTGTAAGGTTGCTATAAAAACTTAACTTCATACATTTTTCTCTCTAACTTCACACTCCTAGTTGTATTTTCAACTATGGAACAAAATGCAATAACACAAAATGGAACTCTTATTCCTCCTAGTGGCCAAGTATTTAACATAGCGTGATAGCCAATTAGGTGTAAGATTTGACTCTGTCAACCATTAACGAGGTTTGTGATTTTAGAACTTTTAGAGTCTTGTTAAAATTCCACATGTAGCTAGCTTGCCATGCATGAGTAATGGGGCTAAAATGTCATTCTCTTGTATTTTGTAAAGGCCTTTCAACCTAGTTCCCATTCAACTCCATCCACCAGGTTGTAGAGGATTCCAAGCCTAATTTCATAAAAAGTAAGTTGGGGATGATCACATTGACTTGCTTCCTGTGCCTTCATGTGCCTCCTTGGCTTTGGAGCATTTTCCATTTTTCCATAACCAAGACCCAAATAATTAGGCCCTTCCCGAAGAACATTTGGCTCAACTAGTCCTTGTACATGCTTGCTCTAGTTTCTTTAGCCGCATGATTATTAACATCTTCTTGCAAAGTGGGTGTCAAACTTTTCCATTCATCATGAACAAAAACTTCACAAGCTTGAGGTAATGAACACGAAATAAAATTCCTTCTTGGAACAGCTTCATGTGCCTCCTTGGCTTTGGAGCATTTTCCATGTTTTCCATAACGAAGACCCAAATAATTAGGCCCTTCCTGAAGAACATTTGGCTCAACTATGCCTTGTACATGCTTGCCTCTAAAACCCTTTAGCTGCATGATTATTAACATCTTCTTGCAAAGTGGGTGTCAAACTTTTCCATTCATCATGAACACAAACTTCACAAGCTTGAGGTAATGAACACAAAATAAAATTCCTTCTTGGAACAACTTCATGTGCCTCCTTGGCTTTGGAGCATTTTCCATGTTTTCCATAACCAAGACCCAAATAATTAGGCCCTTCCTGAAGAAAATTTGGCTCAACTATGCCTTGTACTCAACTATGCCTTGTACATGCTTACCTTTAAAACCCTTTACTTTCATAGCACATTTTCATCAAAAATTTGGACCTTATTCCTCTAGCGTCTCTCAAAAGCACGTACACATTCATTTTCAGAGGAAATTGAAGACATAAACCAATAGCTAATTCTTCTAACTAACCTTGACTAAAATGAGCTAAATTGTACTTTGATACCAACTTGATTTGAATATGGACAAACTAGTTTTGTTGGGGAAGGGGTTTATGTGTCAAGCTTTAAGTGTATTTTGTGAGAAATTTATGAGTTAATTAGATTTTAAAAACTCGTTTACACATTTATAAAATGCAAAATTTTTATTTCTAGGAAAATCTTTTCCCTCAATCCAAATTCTGATCATTGGACATGTAAGAGGAAGAAAGAGGGAATTCACTTTTCAAATTCTAGACCTTGTCTAAACCAAAATAAATTAGAGGTTTGGTTTTCAAATACATTCACTTATTTGGAAAATTTCTAGCTACCAAAAGTCCATATGCCAATCTACCTCCCAAGAAATCCATTTAGTACACCATTGGTTAGTTTTGTCTTCCTATATTCTTTATCAACCTCTTTTAGTGATTCTTGAAAGGTGGATACTTACATCCTTCCTAAAAATTTGAGCTCTAAAATGAGAAGACATACAAGGTCATTTTAAGTCATTCTTCTATCCAATTATAAAAACCAAGTGAATATTGAACTACATATTGATTTTTGTCCCATAGAACAACAAAATCTAAAAACTCTTCAAGGTCTTCAATCTGCTCGTAAAGTTAATTTGCATGTCTTGATCAAGTCCAACAACAAAGAAACATTCAGTGACAACACCCAAATCTACAACTTCTTCAACATCTTCTAAACCATCTTCAAAGTCAATATTGTGTGCATCAAATTCCTCAGCAAGGTCATTAATGGAGTCAGCAATGGTGCATCAAATTCATGCACCATACTTTGAATTTGTAAAGAAATTCATGAAACATCAAAATACATGCAAGGCCTTAATTAGATAAGAAATCTAACCATCTGTTAGCAAACCAATTGCATCTTGTTTTCAACATCATTTTCCTTGTCCAATGGGCCTTTGAATTTTTGCCTCATTTATTTAAAAACTCATGTTTACACATTTATAAAATGCAAAATTTTTATTTCTAGGAAAATCTTTTCCCTCAATCCAAATTATGATCATTGGACATGTAAGAGGAAGAAAGAGGGAATTCACTTTTCAAATTCTAGACCTTGTCTAAACCAAAATAAACTAGAAGTTTATTTGAGCTCTAAAATGAGATTCCAAGCCTAATTTCATAAAAATTAAGTTGGGGATGATCACATTGACTTGCTTGATGACATGTCTATGAAGATTAACTACCTTGAACTATTTTTTTGCATAGGGAAAGAGACACATTCCCATGTCTGAGCATGAAAACGTTCTTTGATATTGTTAATGCCTCTAGTGTTTACTTCTACAAGTTCTATAGGCAGAGTCTGTAAAGGGCCAGGTATCCTCTGGATCTCATCTTTTATGAAAGGTGACATATCTAGTAAATGCCCCTATAGTCAATCTCTGGAATGGATCTAAATAGAAGTTCTTCATTTTAATATCCGTAAAACACAACAACTTTAAGGTAAACTATGTACATGTGTCATTTCTCCCACAAACTAAAGTGTATAAGTAGTAAATTTTATACCAAGTGTGCTCCCACCATGTAAAGCGCAATTTGGTGAACTTATCATTTTTATAATATCTTTTTCGAGTAAATTTAGTTTCACACATGATCAATTATTGCTTTGAAAGTTGTGTTCTACATAATTTGTGTACACTAAATTACAAATTGATTTTTTGAAATCTATTTTGTGTAAATGTCGACCAATAGATATATATCATGGAGGATGAACAACGAAGATCAGCCGAATCCCATATGGAGGTTTAGGGATCGGGGAATGTTCATGGTATTTAAATATAATCTTAAATCTCCATACATGTGTGTACATATGGAATTGATTTTTTTATAACTTTGTGATTTAATTTAGTTGTTAATAAGTTTCATATTTTAATTTTTAGGAGGTAAGAAGATAAGGGTTTCAACTCCATCCATGGAGTGTGGCCAAGGTTCAACCGGTCGAGGTATGAGTGGTAGCAGGTTGCGGGAAGGGGGTGATATTTATTCCCCTGAAGGCCAATCAACCGCTGCTGGTTCTCAGCAGCGTCATTCTGGGGCTGGTTCTCAGCAGCGTCATGTTGGAGAAGATGTTAACCAACAACATCAAGGTTGCCATCAATTTCAATATTTTTTCATTAAATTTGTACAATTTTTTTTACACGTGTTTTTTCTAATATACGAAATTTTATATATATTGATGCAAAGGCCAAAAATGTTCGAGCCAGTGGTCAAAATAGACGCAGGGTAGCGCGCTACATTCAAGAAGAAGGCTGTCAACCCAGCACAACTTATCCGGCTGAGATTACTGATATACCATGGGAAACTAACATTGCGGAATGCACCTTACAAAGGTGTGAAAGCCTTCATGAAAAATTGCAAAGAGATCTCGTGGCTTTGTCTCTACCTGCTGAGAGTAGACAAAGCCTTGAAATAGTTACACATTCATTGGGTGAAATGGTAAATGTGTATAGAAATTTGGGGCCAACGACTGATTCGTTTGTAGAAACGATGAGAAAGAGAAAAGAAACAGTGATAGGTCCCGATAAATGGCAGGACATAAAAGAAAGAGTTTCAAGAGCAAATGCTAAGTCGATGTTTAATTATAAGGAAGGACCAAAAAGAAAAATGTTGAAGGTGCAGTATTTCAAGCACCCAGACAAAGCTAGTTTTTTGTATGATCGACATCCTGTGGCCTTTGGAAGGCTTCCATGGAACGATGAGGTTCCTGTTTATTTTGCACAAATGTTTTATGAAATTTTTTTTTTGGGTATGAAACTCGACTATAATGACCTTCCTTCAGAATTTTTTGGCCCGGGGAGAGGTCGATTATATCAACGTAAGGGCGCTAAGCGAGATGTGGAGTTGCCTCACCCTGAGCCGCCATTGGTGAGTCGACCGTTTCGAGTCGAAACTCTGCGATCAGAGTTGGATGCAACTTCTCAGATAAGTCGAGAAGCAAGAGATGTTATGATCGACAATGTTCAGAGCGGATTGAGTGGAGTCGATCTTTGTTTAAATCGACAAAGAGCACGTGAAAATGCACGTGCCAATTTTGTTTATCGTACAGATGAGGAGATTTACAACATGAATGTTGAAGATCTTCGAACATATGCAATAAATTGTCGCAATGGTCTGCAAGACCTATTTTTTCATGAGGAAGAGGGCACCGGAACGGTATGTGTTAGTGACGTTAGGGTTTGAAATTATTTTTAAATATATACATGTGTACAATTTGTAATAAATACATGTGTATGTACATGTATACATTTATTTGTATGTGTACATTAATCTAATTTAATGTATGATTATATGTTAAAACACCATTTGCAGTTCTCAGGCATGATGCGTAATGAAAATGTTAATATTATGTTCGGGACCTCCGGTTCAAACGATGCAGATGGGTCTGACCATCATGATATGTTGGCACATGTATGTCAGTGTTTTTTAAGTGACTCTAAAATAAATAATTGTTGCCACACATGTACATGTATGTATATATATATACAATTTGATAAAATGTTTTAACAGGTACCGATTCTGTCTAATGTTTTTGGGATGGCGGTACCTTCTTCTTCCTTAGGAGATATACCTTCTACTTCATTGGGAGATGAGCCACGAGTATGGACAATTTTTCACTTGAGTTTAAAATTTATGTTTAAAAGTTATATATATATATATATATTCTACGTCAAAAAGTTCCATTAAAAATTGAGATATATACATATATATAGAGAGAGAGAGAGATCTATATTTTGAGTTATTTAAAATTTTTTGAATTTAGGTTCCTATAGAAGATTTCTTTAATCCGAGGACTCTAGCGATGGAGATAGGAACATCCACAGCATTTGAACAAGTTGTCTTTAGTTTCTTTTTTAAATATTATTGAAAATAAGTTTATATACATGTACATGTGCATTTTCATTTGAAAATTCTTAATTTATATATATATATATATATACATTTAACTGTACATGTATATTGTACAGTTTACCACTGCAGATGTTTCTATGGGAGAACCTGTTCATCAAATGGAGAGGGAACCTTATGAGGTATTGCATGATTTTTTTGTTATATTTTGTTTTTTACATGAAGTTCTAGATATATATATTCTCATTCATTTTTAAAACTTCAAATTTTAATGTTCAAGTACATGTGCATTGTGTATGTAGTTTTCCTATTTACAGGATAGGGCGCTACCCGAGACCCAGACGCTAGATCCTCCATTTGATGGACAAGATTTACAGTAGATTTGATTTCAAAATTTAGATGGTTTTAAAATTTTTTAAACTTGATACAGTTTGATACTCAAGTGAGATTTACAATTTTTGGACATATTTTATTACATTGTTATTACATAATTTGTTTTATTTAATTTTTGGATGGTTTTAGTACTTTTGGCATGTGAATGTGAAGTAATGTTGTCATCTGAACTACATTTGGCATGTGATATTTAATGTTAAATGTTTTTTTTGGATAGTTGAATTATAATTGGCATGGCATGGGAAGTTTTTAAAACTCAAGTTTTGGATGGTTTCAATCTACATTTTGCATGTGATATTTAATGAACTTTAAATGTTTAATGTTTTAATGTTGCAAAATATATAATCAAAAGGGTTTTAAAACTTAAAGTTTTGGATGGTTTCAATCTACAACTTAAAGTTTTGGATGGTTTCAACCTACATTTGCACATGTGGTAAATTGAAATTATGTTACTTGTAACAAGAATTTCCCCGTTGATTTCATTGTATATGTTGATTTTTGATTTGATATAATTGCATGTATGATGGTACATTACTTGTAAAATCATTGGATTAATAGTGTTCATTGATTTCAGTGTAAGCGCAAAAAAATATTGACAATGTAGAACGATTTTTGTGTTATAATAATTAAACCTAATAATATTGGAGAGAAAGAGAGATAAGGTATGGTGTTTACTACAAAAGTTCGAGCTAAATATTTAAATGGTTTATGATATATGATTTTTACTTTCTTTTTAATATAATCGATACGGAAAGAAGACAAAACTAATAAGGGTGACAATAAGAATAGAAGAAGAAAATAGTTTAAGATTGATCACAATAAATGCTATTTGTAAGTGATTACATTATAATTATTCACATTCTATCATTCAATATTATTACATTGTCACTTCGCATTCAAAAATTTTATTTGATCATTTTCCATTATTAAAGTTATTCTACAATATTTATCATCTCAAAAAATTGAGGTAACTAAGAAAATTTAAAATTAAAATGACTTGATAAATCTCAAACATATTTAGCATATTTAAAATGGTTTATCGATATTCTTGGTTGCACACGACTGAAACCAACCTAGATCCATCTTAACTACGGATCTATCAAGCGTCGAGAGGGATCAAATCTCTCGAGGTGCAAACCTTTCCTCAAGTTTTGCACTCAAAAAAGAGGTTTGCACCTCTAGATATTTGATCCCTCTCGGCGCTTGATAGATCCATAGTTATGATGGATCTAGGAAAATAACTTTCTAAAAATAAGTAAGGGAAAAGCAGCATAGGGAACAATTAGGAGTAGATTTAGGGCATAGGGAACAATTATGAGTAAATTTAGGAACATGTGATAGTTGGGTGAGATAAAATCATATTTTAATAAAATAATGGGAATTTGTAGGAGAGACAAATAGTGGATATGACATGTATTTTGGTGAATAATCAAATTTATGGAATTAAACAATTAATTATTTTTGTATGTGAAAACAAGATTCACACCTAATCCTCACCTAAAAGACTAAATTAAACACATTATTATTAAGGGGACGAGGAGCTTTCTAGGTTCTGAGCTCCCCATTGTTAGATGAGTGTCGTAATGGCATTCCATGTATTTTTGTGAGAACTTATGATATTGTGATATTATAATTACGAAATAGTGATCTTGAGTACACGCTGGATAATGTAGTAGATAAGAACTTTTTGATAAGGGGAGATTAGGGATGTGACCAAATTCCTATCAATGAAAATATTTTTCTTCACCTTCCTATAACTCCATTGTAGCTTTGGGGGCCAAAGGTAAGAAGAGTACCTTGGAATTTCTTGGGTGAAAAACCAAGTAGGTCACCAACTTTGGTCTAGTGCATTGGAATTCATTAAAGAATTGGTCATTGGAGCTGCTTCAAGCTAGGAGCGAGCATCATCACCAACCTACATTGAATATTTTACACTCCCTAGGGTGAATGATACTTTAAATTGATTGACAGTCTAAGACTTTCGAATTTTTCCGAATGCCAAATGATCTTACAAAGCTAGTATTTATAATATCCTAGTAGGTCATTTGGTGACAACTTTTACCGAAAACTTGAAACAAAGAGAATCTATCCTTGGCTAGGACATCATGTAAGATGCCTGCCATAAACAGTGAAATTGTACTTAAAAGCTGAGATTCGGGCAAGTGGGGACAACCACTTGTTATCTCGGTCTCTGAGGCCAGGGCCATGGTGTGTATCCAACTCCACCCTTACAAAAATAAAAGTGAAATACTCATAATTACAACAATTTTAAAACATATACAAGAACAATACTATTTCTAGAGTATATATATATATATATACATATATATATATATATATATATATATATATATATATATATATATATATATATATATATATATATGTATGATTTTTCATCAATGCACATGTATAGAAAAACTACTACGGATGAGTACGTGTTGTACCCAAACAATTTGCACATGCAACCTCAAATAACATAAGCAGCTCAATTTTTAGTTGAGTACTGGAAGCTCTAAAACATATTTAATCCAAAGATAATAAATTGTTGGACACTTCACTCAAAAATATTCTAATGGAATTCCATCCTCAATAATCCGTTCATGATCGGATTTTGACATTTTCCATTTCTTAATTTTTGATTTTTTCTTTGATTGAACTTCTATCAACTTTATGCGTGCTGCACACACCAAGTGACTATATTGACAACTTATGGAATCAGGGTCATAGTCTTCAAAGTAAACAAAGTCTCCACTTTGACGAGTTTGTTTGAAAAAATAACCATTCAGTATAATAGACCCTCTGTCATACTGAAATCCGTGATCATTATAGTCTTGTAATAATTTCATTTTTCGTTCAGTGCAACGCATCAAATAATACTTCACATTTTCATCGTTGTCAATAGGTGCAATTATAGCAAAAACATCTCCTGCACAATGAAATAAATTTAACATTTAATTATGCATATTTAAATTTATTTCTAGATCTTTAAATCATTAGAAAGTAATTCAAATGTTACCTTCTCTAACAAGATCAAAAACTCGATCACCATCGAATGATATTGTAGTTTCCTTTGATTGCATTTCTTCAAACATTGCAATAGACATTTTTCCCTTTGTATTTAGCTCTGTATGTTTCCAATCGTTCACATACATTTTGTTTTCACAAACATCATTGGATTTTGTGTTGTCTATGCAAACATCACAAAAACAAGAATATTTTCTTTTATCCAATGCAAACACATATCTGGACAACTTTGTTTGAATTGAATGCAATTTTCGAGTCCCTTTTATTGTTTCAACCTCATTTCCAATTGATCTATCTACGTCTTTGATTCCAATATGCCAGAAAAACCTTTATATGGAAAATTAGAAACATAATTTGTAAATATGATATCAAAATACAATTAAAAATAATCATTGCATGATAAATGTACAATGTGTTTAAAATTAGATTTCCAATATAAATTAAATTGAATGTACCTTCGCACTTCTCTTGATGGGTTAATCTCATGGCTTAGAGCAGTGTTGCACCATTGGACAACTTCTTCAGCGTTCACAAGTCGGCGTGCAGAGTGGTTCATTTGATATCTTCGAAGTACTCGTTTTATGCATGCCCCTGCACTGTCATGTTCTCCTTTTCCATGGCCAGTCTCAAAGAAATTCCAACAATGTTTAATGCAGGTTTTCTTATGAAGACAACACAACCAAAAAAATGATTGTGCAGATTTGAATTGACCTGCGCATCCGTCTGACCATATCCAATGTTCATTGAATTTTATTCCACGATTTTTCAATGAATCATAAATTCTTCCAAAACAATGGTGTACAAAACATGTATCATGTGTACGATCGTCACTGATATAAAAGTGATATTCTTTAATGATATGTCGATTTTCACTCGTGCTTTCTATATGATCGACATTTTGTTCAGCATGTCTATATAGAATATGGACGAGCATGGAGACTTGGTCAGAGTGATAGTATTCACTTTGAATTTATTTTTGTGGAACAAATGTGTAGTTTTCTGCAAAATCAATCACTGACAAAATGGTCCCTGGTGGAAAAACTTCACGAGATTTTTTGAATTGCAAGTCTTGCCATCGAGCTCTATGTGAATGCTTGGTGTATTTGTAAATTTCTGCCTCAAACTTTCTCAAAAATTCTATCAGAAAAATTTCATCTTCTCGTAATTCGATTCTTTTAACACTATCTGCACCTTGAATCTATGTACCAATATATTCATATCTCTTCCATTTCACTTTCATGTTGGAAAATGATTGATCATTTATATCAATATGATACTTGTTTTGAAATTTAGTCAAATTTCCACAATCATCGCATTTTTTACCACCAACACATTTCTTTTTGTAAAATAGTTCATCACTTTCTCTTTCACATAGAATTTGAAATATGAATTCACGGATAGTGGAAGGAGGAGGTGAATCCTTCGATAATGTTCTACTGAAATCAAGGAATGTGTCATAATATAACTCAAATTCCACATGATAACGGCAACAACAAGTGTCGCGTATGGTGATAGGTTTTACATACCATGGTTTTTGTTGAACAAAAGCACTGAGCAAAACATGAATTTGACGATTCTCTTCTTTGAACTTGTTGAATAACTCTATTTGAGTGGTTTCCAAGAGATGTTTTTCATGTTCTTCGTATTGATTTCGTGCTATTCTTCTTCGCATCACATGTCTTGTTGTTGGTGAAACACGCGAATTGTTCTTCCAATATTCATATATTATTTTTTTAAATCTTCTCCAAGTCTATCTTTGTATGGTTTCCTACAAATAGCTCTCCAACAAGCGAGTTCATCATTTACATCTATTTGCAGTCGAAATTTTTGATGTTTGTGCAGATTTTTTCGCGAGGTTCCCAGTGCTCGTGCCATAGATGTTATCAAACGATTCTCTCGAGTACTTGGTGAAACCATTGCCATCTGTATTCCTCTACGTATATTTGAAACATATTTATCTCTAGATCTCTTAATTGACTTTATAGCACTATTCATATTTTTTATCACCTCTTCCTTCATTTTTTTATTATCTTTGGTTGATTTTCGAATACCCAATAGTGTCGTCGCTTCTTTTAATTTCCTTGATGATAGGAGACCTTTCAACATTTGAGCCTGAACTGTCACTTGCTCATTTAAGAAATAATATTTAAAAATGCAGTCGACACGATATCGTATAACATGGTCAGGTTTTTTTATCTCCATATATGTGAGTGTCAGCATTTTCTAACATCTCATTATCGATAGTGATTTCATCTGTACATATTCGAAAAAATAGTACATATTCAATAAATCACTAAATTAATAAATATGTCAATACATATTAGGAAAATTTTAAATATATCAATAGATCATAATATTTACATTTACATATCCGCTTCAATTTATGCTTGAGGTTGATTTTCTTCTTCAATATTTTGAGGAGTATCTCTGTCTGTTCACATTAAACAAAATATTTTTCAAATTAGTTCACCAAATAAAAATTAAGCTTCACATTTTACATTAGAAATTTTTTAAATATATCAATAGATCATAATATTTACATTTACATACCTGCTTCAATTTCTGCTTGAGGTTGATTTTCTTCTTCAATATTTTGAGGAATATCTCTGTCTGTTTACATTAAACAAAATATTTTTCAAACTAGTTCATCAAATAAAAATTAAGCTTCACATTTTACATTAGGAAAATTTTAAATATATATATATAGATCAGAATATTTACATTTACATATCTGCTTCAATTTCTGCTTGAGGTTGATTTTCCTCCTCAATATTTGAGAGGGCTTCTAACTTTTTTTTGCGAGATTGTCTCGTTTCTTCTCTACGTGTCTCAGGGTCTCTTTTTCGATCATATTTTCTCGCACAAGTTCTTCGATTTCCCATGATAATAGGGTATGAAGTTCAAAAAATTTCCTTCAAAAAATTAGACAATAACTCAATTACAAAAAATATCACAAAAGATTTAATTTAAAAAAATTAAGTGTAAATTTTTCGTAAAAAATACATACTCCAATCCAAAAAACAGACTTTAAAAAATTCAAGATAAAAATGTCTTATAAAAATGAAACTAAGTTCAAAAAAGTTACTTCAATGAAAAACATGTACATACCTCCAAGAAATGTCTTTTGAATGTACGTCCAAGGATTTTTTTACAATTTTTGCCAAAATCACGTCGCCTCCAAGAAATGTCCTCCAAAAAAATTCTGTAAACCCAAAATTTTAAAATCAATTTGCTTCCAAGAAATGCTCTTAAACTCAAACTTTGAAGAAAAGTTTTGAACCCATACCAAGATTTTGTAAAATCAATTTGCTTCCAAGAAATGCTCTTAAACGCAAACCTTGAAGAAAATATTTTGAACCCAAACCAAGAATTTGCTTCCAAGAAATGCTCTTAAACCCAAACCTTGAAGAAAAATTTTTGAACTCAAACCAAGATCTTTGTAAAATGAGATGAAGTGTGCGAAATGTGTGAAAATTGTGAATCATTTCACGGCAATTTATATTGACGCGAAATGTGTTTTTAGTAGTGGGCTCCACAAAAATTTCCGGCCGACGGAGAGTTACACTTTTTCCTTTATCCTATCATGGCTTGGAAGTTATTCCTCCAAGTGTCATGTTGCATCTTTCAAATCTTCCCATTGTAGTTGTAGATTTTTAGTTTGTGATACATCACATGATGGACTTTATTCATCATGCAATGTGTTCCCACTTTTTCCTCTCTTTGTATTTATTGCATCCTTTGAAATCTTCTTCTCTTGTGTCATATCTCATCATATGATTTTATATTTATGATATGTGTTTTAACCTTGACCTTATCCTTCATCATTTCCTTGAAAATATTATTCTAGATGATGTTTCACACTCGTATGTTGTGCGTGCAAAAATATTCCTTGCTATAACAAGCCTTTCTTATCACATCCTAACATCTTTCATTCCTCTCCAACTTATTTTGAAATGTGATATATGTATTGCATATTTGTATTTTTATTCATTGTGCTAAATTTATTGCAATCCCATAACATTTTGTTGTTGGAAATGTTTATCCCTTCCATGAGCTCTTGCATTGGACATTTTTTTGTAGCTGTATCATATTGCATCATAATATTTTATGATGTGATATGTTACACACTCTAATTTTCCGATCATGTGATAATTATATGACATTCACCAATTTTTCTCCATTCTTGACATGGCTCCTATTGGCTATGGCCTCATTTCGTGCACCTATAATGTTTTTTTTGTGCATTGAAGCCAAGCCCTTCGATAACAATTAGGAATTTTATCTAACTTATCCTATCTCCTTGAGAAATTTTTTTATATCACATGAATATTCTCTTTTTGCAATACATATTGTGTTAGGAAAAATACTAAGAGGGTGGGGGTGAGGGGGGGAGGGGGAGGGGGTGGGGGGGCGCATGAGTCAATATTTTAAACTACTTAAACTTTTATTTCTTATTCAGATTTATGTACGCGACTGTTATGAAGTAAACCCGCGTATGTACGTGAATGTGATGAAGACAAGTAGCGTACATCCAGTTCACTAATTTTTTCAGTTAATTCATCATTTTTTAAACTTGAACTAGTGTGTAAATACTTCATTAAATATTAATTAAACAGTAACCATCTATAGTAAGAACATAATAATCCATTACACACAAGAAACACATGAACACTAGGATTTTTAGGTGGAAACCCAATGTGGGAGAACACCACTATTGTTTTCATCTTTGTCTATTTATTTTATTATAAAGAGAAATTTCTTAAAAACTTGTACTAGCACATAATCATACCAGTATGCAAGCACCCACGTGCAGAAGGTTATAACCTTCTCTCTTCCTCCATATTCTATTGGAAGGGAGCAACAAATCCCTTATCCTTTTTTCTTTGTGGATCACTTTTCATAATATTTCAATTAGATCCATTCTAAATATTAGAAAACCATACTAAAACCAACACTGTACCAAATCATTTAATCATTGAACCAACTGTATCACTAAGTCAAACATAGAAATAACTTGTTCAAACAACCAAACCAACTTATATCACTGTATACCCATTCATCAGAATACCATACCACACATTGTTCATCAATGAAACTAGATTATGTCACTAAAAACCCTATCTAAACACATGTTAGAATATATACGCTAATGTTCTTACTCATATATGTGTATGTACGCGTTTCCCCTGAAGCATACCCGTGTATAGATCTCAAAATATTGATAGTTGAATCTGTATTATTGTACCATTGAATCAATCATCCAAATAGATATCGAAGCCAACATAAATAACTGAACCAAATAAAAATTATCACATAGCAACATCATCACAAGTCAATACTTTACTTCATAACCAATTCAACCAAAATAGTACTTTCAAACACATATAATTATAAGAGAGACTTCATCGACAAACGACAACAAACATCATAGAATTAATCAACCATTATCATTAGCTCATACTAAAAAACCCTAGCAGATGTACACAACCCTTATAAATAACTTTTGTGTATGTACGCATCTTTCATACTTGACACCCACATATCGATATGTCAATATTGCAGAATTTATACGCGACCACCCAAAAATAGATCTGTGTATGTATGCGATCTTTCTGAAGAAAACTTACATATAGATCTATAATTACTGAGGCATACATTCGCTGCACAACAGAACTTTAGTTGAACCCAAATCTCTACATACATAATAACAAACATACGTTATAACATTATCATCAAAAATTACACCATAAGCATATTATGTAGTCATTTCAGATCTAATAGATATTATCCCTCATCATATTCCTTGTTCACACTTATTTTAGATCAAATAATTAATCAATAACTCATTACATGCATGTTGCAACACTTTGATCTCCATCCCATTTTAGAGCTTAGGCCTAGCCAATACCTTGGGTCAAACCCATACTGATGCCAATGGTATTCTTTGAAAAGATCAAATATCCCTTGTTGTGCTCAATAATATGGGCTAAGACAATGGTAAAGACCCCTGGTATTTAGAATATCATGGTGTAAAAATTGTACGTGACTTTTTTTCACCATACCCGTGTATGTATGCGACTTTGCTTGACAGAACCTGCGTATACTTCCTCAAAATTTACCTTCATCATTCCTATGTGTTTGAACTGATATTTCTTTATTTGATCTCATCTATACTCATCATGTTGACATATTTACCAAGCAGGTTTCCATCAATGACAACACATTAGACATAATGCCAACAATCTCTCCCTTTGGACTTGATGGCAACCATTTTGGTGTTTGGTTACCACCACTTGTAGATACATCTATAGACATACCAAGCTTCTCTCCCAAGTCACCAAGCATTCTCCAAACACCAAGTTCTCTCCCCCTTTGACATCAAGGGCAAAGGGTTGACCAATGTTGAATGAAGGAATATGAACATTGGATTTTGACCATGCTCCCCTTGAGCAGATGCTGAAATTTATGAATATATACAAAGAAGGACTTTATGACTCAACCAATTATGAATTTTCCTATCACTAATGACTAAAGCTTACATCAGTCACCTAACACAGTGGGATTTGACTTAATATTACATCAAATGCTCAAAATGGTATTACAATAGTCCACACATGACTAAGTATTACAATGATTACATCATGGATCTCTATGTGAATTTTACATCAAGAGACATTTATGACCAAAACAAAAAACCAAAATAAGGCCATGATCGTTATATTCAACAACTATCATACACCATATAGGATCTGCACCATAAGAATTAAGTGTGAAAACAAACACTTCAACAACATATGTGTCTTTAGCAACATCATCCATCTTATACACTTATCATGAAAACCATCATACCAAAATGCTAAAGAAATCATAATGTGAACAATGCACTAATAGAATCATTGAAAATTCTCCCCCTAAACCCGTGCCAATTGTTCAATGTTAGATTTAATCATATTAACTCATCCATTATATAGGTCATCAAATCATCTTCATCAATTAGTAAGATCATCAAAGAATCAATTTCATATTGCGTCAACTCATAAATCACCATAAGACAATGCCACTTCTAAGTAGAATCTGAGTAATAACATATTGTAACCAATCAACATCAAGATAAGAGTGTCAAATAATAACATTCCGAGGCATATCAAAGCCTTTCCATAAGTCTGTCCCATTGTTTGTTCATCATAGAGAAACATATACGACTATCTAGATCAGAACTCATGTATATGCGCGACTGTCTTGCATAATATCCGCATATAGAAAGTAAAATATTTGAATTTTTCGTAATCGAAGCTCCCCCTGAGCCTGTACTATCTGTACATGTTACTGTTACTACATAAAATGTACTATGAATATCAAAACAACCATGGGAATCATCATCAAGACAACATAGGTATTAATCCCCCTAAACATGAAAGATATGTTGGAATAATTAATGAAGTGATGAAGCAGAGACCATTCCTAGTTTATGTTTGAGATATTGAAAGGAACCACATGGAAGAGGCTTTATAAATATATCTGCAACTTGTTCCTTTGAGGTAACATACTCTAGTTCGACCTTTTGTTCATGTACCTGTTCTCTCAGAAAGTGATATTTGATTGGAATATGCTTGGTTTTTGAGTGCAGGGAAAGATTTTTAGAAATACTTATGGCACTGGTATTATCACATGGAATGGGTATAAGTTGAGAAAATTTTATTTGAATATCCTTCAATGTTTGCATCATCTAGAGAATTTGTGTGCAACAAGATGCAACAACAACATATTCTGCCTCATCAGTAGATAAATCAATAGAACTTTGTTTTTTGCTAAACCATGATACCAAGAGGGGCCACAAATAAAATTCTCCTCCACTAGTACTTTTATGATCATCAAATTCCCAATCTGCATCTGTGTAAGCATGAAGAGAAAAATTTGCATTTTTGGGATATCATAAACCATAATCTTGAGTTCCTTGTAAGTACTTGAAAATTATCTTGATTGCATGGAGATGAGTCTCTTTAGGATTTTCTAGAAACTTTCCAACAATCTCAACTGCATGCACAATGTCTAGTCTTGTGACTATAAGGTAGAGCAAGATCCGATCATAGATATTTATTCTAGTTGGTTTACTAAGGGAGAATCATCATTGGAACTGAGAGTACATCATGTTACCATTAGTGTGAATACATGCTTGCAATCTTCCATTCCATATTTCTTCAAAATATTCTTGAGGTACTTAGTCTACAAGAGAAATATACCATTCTTTGCTTGCTAAAATTGAAGACCAAGAAAGTATGTTAGTTCACCAAGTTAGGACATTTCAAATTCTTGTTGAATGAATGAAGAAAATCTTTGACACATAGATTCTTCATTGCTTTCAAATATGATGTCATCTACGTAAGACACAACTATCAAAAGTTTCCCATCATCCATATTTATATATAGATTGTTATCTGCAAACCCCTTAGTGAAACCTTTTTGTTGAAGATACTTGTCAAGATGATAATACCATGCACGAGGAGCTTGTTTTAGCCCATATAATGCCTTCTTGAGTTTTTAAACAAGTTTTTTTTATCATTTCCTAAGATGAACCCTAAGGCTGTTCAATATAAACTTCTTCCAGGTCCCCATTTAAAAATCTCAATTTAACATCCATTTGATAAATTTTAAAATTATGAAAGCTTGAAAATGAAAGGAAAATTCTTATGGATTCAAGTTTGTCTATGGGTGTGAATGTTTCTTAAAATTCAATTCCTTCTTGTTGAGCATAGCCTTTGCATACGAGTCTTTCTTTTTTTCTAATCACTTACCCATTTTCATTTAGTTTGTTTTTGAAAACCCATTTTTCCCCAATAACATTTTTATCATGAGGTCTTGGTACTAGTTCCCATGTATGCTTTTTTTATATTTGATCAAGTTCTTCATCCATTTCCTTAACCCAATTTTCGTCTTTTCTAGCTTGATTCACGTTTTGAGGTTCAATTGTGGATAGTAAATCTAGATAGCTGGAAGTGCCAACAAGAGTTCTTCTAGTTTTTACTTCTGCTTCCTTTTCACCTAGAATTTGAGATTCTAGATGATTTTTCTAAATGTACCTTGAAGGAGTCTTTTATAATATTTATGTACCTTGAGGAATTTCACAGCTATATGTGTTTCTTCCCCTAGAAGGTATGAGGTGCTCTAGACTCATCAAGCATGGCACGTGCCATTTTTTGGATTGTTCTATTCATTCTTCATGCCACTCCATTTTGTTGAGGAGTTTTAGCTATATAAAATTGCCTCTTGATGCCATGTTGTTCATGAAAGTCGAAAAAATCATATGATATAAATTATCCTCCTCTATTAGATCTAAGACATTTGATTTTCAAATCCAACTCATTCTCTACTAGAGCTTTCAAGACTTTAAATTTATCAAAATTTTCTTCATCTTTATGTTTTAATAAGCCAATCCAACACATTCAAGTAAAATCATCAATGAATAATATGAAGTATTTTTCACCCTGAGGAGACTTCTTTCTCATAGGACCACACAAATTAGTATGAATAATTTCAATTGGCTTACTTTAAGTACATTCTTTGGCATTAAAATGCACCCTGGTTTGCTTACCAAATTGACATGATTTGCATATGGTACTTGCTAGTAGAGATGTGTTAGGAAAGTCACAAGATACTCCCATTCTTCTTGACTTATGTAATTTACTGAAGCTTAGGTGTCCCAATATTTTGTGCCAGAGCCAAATTTCTTATGATTTTCTCAAGTAACAATGTTCAAGACCACCTTCCAAAACATAGACATTACTTGGAATTCTTGTTCCCTTTATTATGATCTTACCTGTATCGAGATTTCAAACCACACAATTATTTGATCTGAAAATAACCTCATGCCCTTGGTCACACATCTGACTACCACTCAACAAGATATTCTTTGATCCATTAACAAAGAAAACATTTCAAGATTTAACCTTTTCTTTCAAAAAAAAATTCCTTTTCCTTTGATAGCAGTAGGTGAATTAAAAGGTTACATTCTTTTCTTTCTTTATTTCATTAATGGACATAAACTTATCTTTATCACCTTTCATATGCTTTGAGAATCCACTATCAATATACAAAAATTTTTCTTGATCTCCTACATATAAAGGCAAACCAAAAATTTCAGATTTTATGATTGTATTTTTCCATACGTGGGATGTTGTTGCCTTTTGTCCATTCTGAAGAGTTGGTCTCATTTTGATTCTGCATTCAGTCTCTCTATGCCCAGAGTTATTGCATAAGGAACACTTTTTTTCATCTTGGATAGGTGAGAAGGTGTTGTAGGAGTATTTATTTAATCCAATCTCATTCTTTTGTTTTATTTCTTCTGTAGTCATTATAGTTCTATAAGAAACGCACCGAGAAACCTCATAACCAAAATTGTGACAAGTGAAACGTTGACCATTGAAGTAGAAATTTCTGGGAGTATAGTAGCTTTTTGTGTAGTTTTTATTTTTTTGGTGGTACGAAGGATTTAACTGAGATACATTTGATCGCTTATTACTTCGTTGAGAGTTGGAACTTAGATGATTTCTTCCCTTTACTACATTGATATAACTTTTTGTACCTGATTCAGAAGATTTTGATGCTTTTCCATTATATCCAGGACTTTTTTTTATTAGAGGATAACATTGTACTTTGATTATTTCTTCTAGGGTCTCAGAACCTTTAGAAAATCTAAGATTTAGACATTTTTTTTTCTCAAGTTCCTTTCTTAGACTTACTATTTATAATTCTAACTTTTCATTATGTCTCTCCATTTTCAAATTTGTTTCTTCATAACTTCTTCTGCTAATTTACCTTCTTCTAGATAAATTTTAAGCTGAGTTATTTCTTCAATGAGATTATCATTTTCTTCTAGGGCATTAAAAAATACATCATCAGACTCATTAAAACAATTATCGGTAATTTCCATAAGTAATTGATATTCTTTATCAGACTCACCTTCTTCACCATTTGAAAGACCATCACTATCTTCGTGTGTGTAGAAACTTTTCTTGTTTTCAAACCTTCTTCCATCATTCATTTTTGTAGCATGATTTCCTTTCTCATGGTTTTCTCTATAAGGGATTATTAGCATAATGACCAAATTTTCCACAAGCAAAAATTTGAAAGGAAGGTTACCTCTAAATCTGCGAGTACCTAGTTGGATTTTATTTACGAAATTTACCTCTTCTTCATATGATACATAACCTGATTCCTTGATATCCTCCTTTTCCTTTCATTTATAAGTAGCTTTGAATGCATATTCTTTGATATCTAAGGGACCCCCTTTTATCATTTCACAGGATGTTAAATCTAATGAATTTTTTCAATAGTAAGGTTCTTCAAAACTTGCATTTGTCAATGCAAGAGACTTTGAAATTGAATTTTGGGGTTAGGGATCTTAAAATTTTCTCAACTAGTGATGATTATTTTATTTCGTCACCAAAATTTCTCATATAATTCACGATGTCATCTACCCTAAGAAATAAACTTGCAATACTTTCATCATAATGCATTTTGAGAGTTTCATATTGAATTCTATGTGTTTGAAGTTTGGCACTTTTTACCTTGGTGTCGCCTTCATAAATTTGGATGATCTTGTCCCATATAACCTTTTTGGTATTCAATTGCATGACTTTGACAAAATTAGATTCTACCAAGATTCCTACTAGAGCATTGACAACCTTTTAAACCTTTGCATTGGTCTCATATTTTTTCTTTTATGATTCATCTCTGGGAATGGAGGATGAATGCTGATAACATCCTTCAACGATTCCCAAAACACCTGCTTGAAGTGACTGTAGGTAAGCTCTTGTTATAAATTTCCATAAAATCATATTGGATCCATTAAACAATGGTGGCCTCATGGATGCATATCCCTCTTGGTTGATCATCTTAATGAATCTTCCTTCAAGTGATTAAGCTTATTCTGAAGGACCTGCTCTGATACCAATTATTAGGAAAACTACTGAGAGGGGGGGGGGGGGGGGTGAATCAGTATTTTAAACTACTTAAACTTATATTTTCTTATTCTGATTTATGTACACGAATGTTATGAAGTAAACTTGTGTATGTACATGACTGTGATGAAGACAGGTAGCATATATCTAGTTCATTAACTTTTTTAGTTAATTCATCATCTGTTTAAATTGAACCAATGTGTTAGTACTTCATTAAACATTAATTAAATAGTAACCATGTGTATTAAGAATAAAATAAGTCATTACACAAAATAAACACATGAACACTGAGATTTTTAGGTGGAAACCCAATGTGGGAGAAAACCACCGTTGCTTTCATCTTTGTCTTCTTATTTTATTATAAATAGAAATTTATTATAAACTTGTAATGGCGCAAACTCATTCCAGTACGTAGGAAACCACCTGCAGCAGGCTATAACCTTCTCTCATTCTCCAGCTTCTACTAGAACGGAGCTACACCCCATTATCCTTTGTTCTTTGTGGATCACTTTTCAAAATATTTCAAACTGGATCCATTCCAAATATCAGAAAAAAATATTGAAACCAACACTATACCAAATCACTTAATCATTGAACCAAATGTATCACCAAATCAAACATAGAAATAACTTGTTAAAACAGCCAGGGCAACTTATATCACTGTATGCCCATTCATCAGAATACTAGACCACACACTATTCATTACTAAAACTAGATTCTATCATTGAAAACACTATCTAAACACATGTCAGAATATATGTGCTACTTTTCTTACTCATACCTATGTATGTATGTGTTTCCCCTAAAGCATGCTTGCCTATAGATCTCAAAATATTGATAATTGAATTTTTATTATTGTACCATTAAATCAATCACCCAAATAGATATTGAAGCAAACATAAATCACTAAATCAAATACAATTTATCTCATAACAACATCATCACAAGTCAATACTTTACTTCATAATAAATTCAACCAAAACAATACTGTCAAACACAGATAATTATAAGAGAGACTTCATTGGTAGAAATGATCAAACATCACAGAATAGATCCATCATCCCATACTGAAAAACCCTAGTAGATGTACGTGACCCTTATAAAGAAGTTATGTGTATGTATGCGCCTTTCATACTTAACACCTGTGTACCAATCTGTTTATATTGAAAAATTTATACGCAACTACCCATAAGTAGATCTGTGTATGTACACGATCTTTCTGAATAAAACCTGCGTACAAATCTGTAATTAATAAGTCATACCTTTGCTACACACAAAAATTCAGGCAAACCTAAATCTCGACATACATAGTAACAAACATAAGTTATAACATTATCATCACATATCACACCATAAGAAGATTATGCAGTAATTCAGATCTAATAAATCTGATCCCTCATCATATTCCTTATTCACACTTATTTCAGATCAAACAATTCATCAATAACCCATTACATGCACGCTGCAACACTTTGATCTCCATCTCCTTTTATAGCTTAAGCCCTAGCCAATACCTTGGGTCAAACCCATACTAATTTCGATGGTATTATTTTACGGGATCAAATATCTGTTACAACGATCAACACTATGGGCCAATACCATGGTAAAAACCCCTGCTATTTTGAATACCATGGTGCAGAAATTGTATGTGACGTTTCTTCACCATACCTGTGTATATACATGGATTTGCTTCAAAACACCTACGTATACTTCCTCAAAATTTACCTTCATCATTCATCTATCTCTGAACTGATATTTCTATGTCTAATATCATCTTTATTCATTATGTCGACATATTTACCAAGTATTTTTCCACCAAGGACAACAAATTAGACATAATTCCAAAACAATGTACCACATGAAGAAAATATTCATGTGACACACCCTAGAAGTCCTCCTTACCTCATAAAAAAGGCCCATGAAGCTTTATTAAGTCTTATAAAGTGCTTTCACCCATAGAAAGCACCTCCATAAAGCTCCCTTTTGACGATGATAAGATATCAACAACGTATTTAAACCTTGGAACCAAGTTTGATTAAGGTAGGGAGTAAAGGTAATGTTCATATTAAGGTCATGTTGTCAAGGATTCAAGTCTTAGAGTATAACAACGTGCTTCTACACACACACACACACACATACATTGATTTCAATTAGTTTACACCATTAGACCATGAAATCCCTTCTTAATTATAAAATCCAATTCACAAGCATTCATGAATTTAATAGAATTAATAGGTTACATTCATACCATAAAACACCATGCTTCATTTCCAGTTTGAAAATTGTAGGCCGCTAAAAGAAAATGACCTATACTCCTCTAGTATGAGGATATTTCAAGAGGTAGAATATCTTATTTTAGTAATACTGTTTCCTTTTTAACTATTATCTTATTTATGCCTAATTACACACAACCCATTGCAACATCATATTCCTACAAGGGATCATCTTCATCCTAGCCATAGGATTTCATAAAATTATTGCACCAGTACTTTTATTTATTTATATAGCATAGAGTTATTTTATTGTAAGGATTATATTCCCTAATAATGACCATTTTAAGAAGATAAGGAATTCTAGATGATTAACACCACAATATTAACCAAAGGGCCACTACATACTATTTAAGATTGAACTCTAGTAAAGCATGCATAAGGAAATTCATTTCAAATTCCTTAGGAAAGAAATAACTATTTCATCTTAATTGTGCAAGCATAATTTCCTTTCCCTATGATTTACTACAACAAATTACCTTTATAAAAGACCATGAGAAATTACCATTTATCAAACACCACGAGTCAAGATATAAGTAAATTTCTAAGTATAATAAGGAAAAAACTTATCTTAAAATGGAAGAATCCAAACAAATTAATTGAGGTGACATATTTTCCACCCAATTATAGGTCCAATTTCAATAATTTTCTATAAATTTGGCTGCCCACTAGACAAACCATGATACCACAAGGTCGATTTTGTAATGTCCTCAATAAATGTGGAAAAATCACATCTTCCCATTGATAAGCCTCCCATAGGAAAGTATTTTCCTCCATGAGTATAAGATCTCTTGATTTCTAGAATCTCTTTATTAGATTGCATAACATTTGAATGAGCGCCTTTAATATTACATAGTTCCCTCATCATCCCCTTCTATTCATGCAAGTTAGGGTTACAAATGTAACACCCTCATGATGGCCCCTTATATGTATCGTACCTATTTTATTAGGATGATGAGCTAGGTTGTTATGGGCCTCTCTATCCATGTTTATACATATGCATGCTTATTTTTTGGCTTTCTTACCCATGTATATATGTTTTAAGGCCAAATTAATTGTGTGATTGAAGACATAGATCCTATATGTTAAAATATTGGAGAGCCTTGAGATGTAATACATAATCACACCCATGTTAATAAAATACACTAGTGTTTTAGATTAACTCAGAAATTAGAGATGGTGGGATAGGACTCCATGAGAGTGAAAGGCGAGGGGATAAAACCAATACATGGTTCTAAAGTCAAATAAATAATATATTATTCCAAAAATGAATTTATAGAATATAATCCAAAGTAAAAAAAGAGAATGTATAAACCTAAGTCATATCTTTATCCTAGTTTTATCCTATGTCCAAAAGTGATTGTATGGATAGAATATTTGAGTTCCCAAGTGGCTGGAGTAAGTTCCTTGGGTGACATTTGGTGAAAATACCACATGCATACTTTAGTCATGTTTTCCATGGTAGTGGATTAATTATATCCATCATTTTGTCATCATTTGACCATCAATCCTTAATCATTATTCCCTAGTTCCTTGTTGGTTCATGCTAGATATTGAAAGGTAAGTGAGCTTGGATAACCATTGAACCTTGTGTCTTGATAAATCCATTGTGAAATTTATATTTTGTGGCCAATTATCCTTGCTCATCTCGGGTAAGGATAAAGTTTAGAGGGGGAGTTTATTGGGTAGGATTTCCCAGTGTGAGTCTTGAGAGGTGCCTAGAAGTTTCTTAAGGGTAGCTAGAACTCTCAGTGTTATAGTACTCTAATACTTCTTGGCTACCCTACATTGGAAGCCCTAGAAAGGTAGTGGCACAACTTGAAGGATTGTAGAGGCAGAGAAGGGGGCACATTACCTTATTTTGTGTAGGCTAGGGGATGTAGGATTGTAGTTAGGGAGGATATTGGAGTTGGTAGCTAGGCCTAGTACTTGTTTGGTATTGAGTATATGACCATAGTGTAAATTTTCTGAAACATACGTCATTATTTTTTGTTTGCTAGGTTATGTGAGTCATGAGATGACTAGCATGCCTAACTTGTGGCTTGAGTAGCCACATACCGGGGGAATTTAAACTGTGAAAATAACCTAGTGATCACATCGAGCTTGGGCCACACCACCCTTAACATGAATGGATTTTTTCCCACGAAGTTTCAAACCAGTGATATTTACACCATGGAGTTCCTTAACAGAATACCCTGTCACCATTTATTCTATGTCTTATAGGAAAAAACTAGGTGATTAATGTATTCTACTTATTTATTAAATAAATTAGATCTTTATTTTACTTGATAACATAAGTAGAAATGTGGGCATGCATTAATCACACAAATGGATCATGGAAAATACAATATAAGCATAAAAAATAGTTTCTTACACACAAAGGTTATTACTCCTAATCAAATTTTCATTCCATCAAATAAAAATTACAAGAAAATCTCCACATGCTACCCAAAAAATTAAGCATGCACATATACCAAAAAACATTATAATTGGGCTTGTATAATAGGCTACTGAAAAAGTCAGAAACAAAAAAAAGATGTTGTACAACATACAAGACAACATGTATGGTTTGTCTGCATGAATGTACAGACATGTACATACATGTCTTTATGTATATATGGAACTATATAGACCACTATCTCGTACTATGTGCTACCCAATAATTCCTTTTCTCTAACTTCCTTTTCTTTCTCTCTTTCTCTCTTTCTCAAGTACTAAAATGTGTGCAATAGGATATATATTTCCATCTCTTTATAGTTTTAGAGGATAATTTACTTCTAATATTACTCATAGTCTAAGTGCAATTTAGTATTCTTCCATTAGAAATATCTTTAGGATCTCAATTGCATACTTACCTTACCCATGGAATATTTCCTCTATTTTTTACAAAACCTAAAAATCCAAGAAGTAATGCATCATGCCAATGTCCTTCATCTCAAACTTAGCTTCCATATCCACTTTGTACCCTACAATGAACTTCTCTGCACTTGTAAGAAACAAGTCATCTACATACAACACAAAAATAAGTATAACAACCAATATATATATAAATTATAAGTTTGGATTTGATTCACTTTTGGTGAAGCCTAGACTAATAAAGTTTCCATCGATCCTAGAACACCATGTTCTCCATGCTTGATTATGTCTGTATAAGTCCCACTTAAGCATGTAAAACAAGAATCCTTCTTATGTACCTCAAATACCTTAGGTTATTTCAATGCACACTTCTTCATTAATGATCTCATTAAGGAAACATGTCTTCACATCCATGTAATCTATCCTCCATCCCATGACTAAGATAATATACATAAAAACTCTAATTGAAGTTTACCCATTGAGCAGAGAAAAAGTATCCTCATAATCCACTCCTTGTTTCTAGGAGAAACCTCTTGCCAAAAACCTCACTTTGAATTTCTCAATTCTACCACCTACAACATGCTTGATCTTGCAGAGGAACCTGGAACTCATAATAAATTTCCCCTTTGTTCTTAGCACTATGTCTCAAACATCATTCTTCATGATGGAGGTGTATTATTCCACCATGAAATCCTAGCATACTTGTTGATTTTCTACCTCATGAAAACTAGAGGGCTCATAATCAATGATGCTACTCATCAATTCCATGTAGTTGGGGAAATTATTTGGAGGCATGCTCTCCCTAAATATGCTCTTAGGAGCCTCAACATACTTCTAAGTATATCTCAATTTCTATGTGAACCATCAAGGTATCATGATGTAAATGGAAGGGGAAATTGTCTTCTCCTCCTAACTTCAAGGATGAATTTATAAAATAGAAGTTTCATATGTCTTAGGTGTCCTTGGCTCAACCTTCATAGCTTCTTGCTACTCGTCTTCTATCGTTGGAATTGGCTCACATGATTTCTTGGATGCAAAATATTCCTCAAAATTTGTCCCTACTTATTTTTGTTTCTCTCTATGCTATAATATAGATCCCATAGGCTTTTAAAGTACCATTGTAACTTGAAAATAAAACCTTCCTACTAGAGGTATCTCAATTGGTCCCTTTCTCTACAATACATGAACATAAATTGGATAAACAAAGATGAAAATATGACTCACCTTTAGCTTCACATCAGTGAATGGCATCCTTTGGTGTCTTGTCCTCCAAGATCTTATGTGGACACCTATTTAGGATGTAGACTGTTGTGTTGCATTTCTTTGCTAAAGAAACATGGGCAAGTCGTAACCATGGACCATGGCCCTAGTAGTCTCTTTGATGGATCAATTATTTCTCTTTGCAGCCCCATTCTACTGTGGGTTGTGCGAAATTATCAACTTCCATTTTATTCTCACCTGCTTGCAGAAATCCTTGAACCTATTGCAGGTATACTCAGCCCCCATTATCTGATCTCAAAATATTGGCTCTTCTTTCCTTTCTAGTTCTCAACAAGAGCTTCGAACCCTTGAAACTTACTAAAGACCTCATTTTTCATATTCAAGGAATAAATCCACATTTTGTGAGAGAAATCATTAATAAAGGAAACTTAGTACATACCCATCCCACTAACATCAATAAATAAACATCCAAATGAATTAGGTCTAGAATCTCTTTAGAATTGTGCTTATTGTATAGGAAATAACCCTTGTTATGCTTGTTGACAATTTTCATAAATGCCATATTTTTTATACCATCTTTTCCCTACTTTTAACCCCTTTTTCCTAAACTATACCCTATATTAATCCATTATTGTGTGGGATTTATACGTAATGGTTTTACATTACCATTAATTAGAATTTTAAGTGAACGTACGATTACAAATTATTAAAAGATAATAATTGCATTTATCTATGAAAAATAAATTATTTTGTTGATTTTCGTGGATAAATTTGTCATTGACATTTTACCATTGCTAAAAAATTGTTGTTGTTAAACCTTAGTTATTTGGCAACTTAGTTGTTGTGACACCTCAATAATTTTTTGTAACACCCACACAAAATCTACAACACCTCACAAATGCTAAAACAATCAGAATCTATAGAACCTAATAGTCAAATTAATTTAACACCTAACAATCACGTTTCTGTAACACCTACAATGATTATTTTGTAACATCTATTATTACATCGTTGTTGTTACGTTGCTAAGATGCTATTGTTGTTACACTGTTATTGCTACATTTCCATAATGTTGTTGTTTCCACACAGTTGTTACTACGTAGTTATTATTGCACAATTGTTGTTACACTTCCAAGGTGTTGTTACTGTTGCACAATTACCACTATGCAATTTTAATTTGGATAATTCACAACCACTAAGGTATGTTATCGATTTGGAATATCATTGACCATCTTGGATATGAAAATAATTTTGGAATTATTAGACATTATTAATTTGAGTTGTTAATAAGTATTTAATAATTATATATAAGTTTCTAATTGTTAGAAAACTATATGAAAAATTTGTGGAGATGCGTTTATTATTTTCTATGTGTTAGCAAATCATATGAGAAGCTTGTGGATTTCATTTGTATTTGTTAATTTACTTTTAAATGAAACTTATGTATAAAATGAGTTACTCTTTCATTTTATAGGACCCTTAGAGCATAATTCTATATTATGATAAATTAAATTATATTTTAAGAGTTATTATTTTAATTTAGAATATAATTTTATAGTTTCATCAATATTTAATTGTAGCTCATTAATTTATATTATATATTGTTTGTAGATTAATCAATTTAACTAATTTGGACTAGATGATCTTGCTTCCTTTTCATACAACAGATAATACTATTATGCTAGTTGGATTAGTTTAGTTTGCATTCCTTTCCTGCAATTAGTTAAAATGTTCTTTCTTGTAAGTAGTTAATTTCCTTTTAGAATGTGTTGAATTGTTTCCTGGAAGTAGTTTTAGACACTTTACTTTCAACAAGTGTGATTTAATTTTCAAATTTCGTAGCACCTTTCCAAAAATTGTGAACTTCAATACAAACCAATGAAAGAATCAATTGTGATATGCATATACAATGCACAGTAACTTGCAAGTTCCACACAAGCCCCTTATTGAAAATTAAATGTATAGTATTTCTAGAGAAAGGTAATTAAAAAGACCTGTTATTTTTTGCACCATTTATGGGGAGTTACAAAAGGTGCATTTTCATTCTTGCATTGGTTTAAAATTCACATTTTTGCACACATAGGATAAATTATAAGATTCTTAAATGTATAGTCATTCTAGCTATCTTCTTGAAAAATTAGAAAGGTAATTAAAAATACTTTTATTTTTGGGACCATTGCTAAGGAGTTACGAAAGGCGCATTTTCATTCTTGCATTGGTTTAAAATTCACATTTTTGCATGCATATGAGAAATTATAATATTATTGAAAATATATTTCTTCATTGGTTAAAATATTATTATTTTTCTATTTTTAGAGCACATGATATTGGTTAATTAGATACATTGATTAAGTTACTAAATATTTTTGTGGTGCAGTGAGAGCCACCCATAGTACTAATATATCTTTGGCATGAAGCTTGGAAGGCAGATAGAAAAGAATCAATGAATGAAGAGGACCAAAGGGAATATCAAAGCCTTGAATATTGTGTATGGATTGATTATTAAGGTATGAGATGCATTAATGATTTCATGGATTTGGTAGCTTTACAAATCACGATTTTGTTGTTGGAACACACCTATATTATTCTCTCTTGAAATTATTATTTTCACTCCCCCCCCTCTTCCTTCCCTTATTCCTCTCCCATCCACTAACCAATGGTTCTTTTCTGTAATACACCTAGTATCTTTATTTTTTGGAAAATGTAAGTTAAATAAACGAATCATTGTTTAGGAAAGAATGGTTAGCAATAATATTTGAGTATTCTTGGTAAAGTATGGTTGTATGTCTTATCTCCTCTATTTTATTAGTGAAAAATTGTTTTACTATAATTCCTTAGTGTCAGGTGAACATAAGAATGTAGGATTGGCGTTAGTACATCTAGTATCTAGAAAATTGATGCAGGAGCATCCAACTCAGGGTAGACATAAGAAATAGGTTTTTGTCTCAATGTTACGTTGTTTTTTGATAGGTCATTGAACCTGTAGCTTTTAAATTTATTTTAGGGGATTTATCATTAGGATTAAGAATCCGATTAAGAACTGTAGGATTAATTAGCTACTTTCTTTTCATTTTAATTTAATATTACAAATTTGTTCTATTTCTACAAAGAACATAGGAAAAGAATATTGTGTAGCGAAATGGTTGATAGTTTCAAAAACTGGAAACTAATTTTTTCCTACCATGATACAAAAGGGAAAAACATATTTTCTGTAAGGTTCGATTTCCATTTGGAGAATAAAAAAAGAACAGAACAAAAGTTGAGAACCATCTGTAACTAAGCATTCTACAACCAGTTTATTGCTTTATTTTCTTACTGTCTATTATTCTTTTACTGTCATGCTGTCACGTATACAAAGTTAACAGGTTGGGCATGTAAACAATACGAACTGGAGAAAGCAAATGGTACTGGAAGAATTTTAAATTATCACACAGAAAAAATCAAATGACGAGTTTGCACAGGTGAGGAAGTTCGGTTTCACTACCCCAAAATATTTCAGAACCAGTAAGAAGTAAATAACAGTGCCAGGTAACCGCATAAATTCATAAGAAGCAAATTTATTTTTTCTTCTCTTGTATTTCCAACATTAAAACAAAGAGAGAATTTATATAACAGTCGAAGATTGTTTAACAAGAAACTTAGTATACAGCTGGACGAGGGTTCGAATTCGAAACCCCAACAAAATGAGCAAAACCCCCGAGGGCAAGAAGATTTATATACTGAAGGATAGTGCTATGACCGCATAACCATACACAACGCCAGTTCTCTAAACACACAGGGAGAAAAGCATTTCATTTGCAAATAAATTTGGAAACACCTATCAACGAGAACTGCGACACAAGACCAGAGATCATTGAAGAGGAAAAAAACCTAGCACTACAAAAGCATCCAAAATGAAACAACCCTACCCTTAGGGTCCCGAGCAACTGAAGCAGATAGGTGACCAGGTGTTGCGAGTTAGCGAGGACCTACAAATACAAGAAACGATTCATAATTTAAACCTGTAGCATTTTTCCTTCTCTCAAATAAGTTGATAAGAGTGAATGTTAAAAAGGGGAAGTAGGTTTTTAGATCGACTTACTAGTAAAGTTCGGGCATCGAGTGGAGGAGAAAAACACTGATTGGAACCGACAAGACCTGCTCACGAAGGAGCTGAATCGATTAGTGACCCCATATAATTGTGAAAGAAGCTTGAAGCATGGATAGAGAACTTACCTGTGTTTTTTGAAGCTGAATGTGAACACAGGAAATCTTGGCAGCCCCAACCTGAAATGGTAAATAACAACAGTCAGTTTCACAGTTAAACATATAGAGATCGAAATACCCAGAACAAGAATTTGGAATGCAGAAAACAAGAAGCTAGCACCGAAAATTACCAAATCGACAAGAAGCATCATTTGCCATCTCAAGGTTTGTTGAAACCCTTGTCCAAAATAAACCGCGCAACAAAAGCAGTGAAGAAACACATTGACAAAAGTCAACACACACACATAATAGAAGAAGCTTACCGGCGAAACCCTCATGAAACCCTGAGGAACAAGCGAGGTTTGGAAACCCTCTCCTAAAACTCAGTCAATGAGAAAATGAGCACAGTCGGTGGAGCTGTTCGTTCAACGCGGGAGTGAAGCTCAAAAGATGGAATAGGGATCAGATAACGTGCTAGATCATGAGGACTGACTCATATCTACGGAGGTGTCATAACAAATCAACTAAAAATCTGCAAGTACGTTCGAGCAATCACAATAAAAATCAACTGTATGACATTCCAATTTATTATCCATCAATACCACAGTGAATTGGCAGGCTGTCAGTCGCTTTTGATTTCACATATAAGTTTTGGTTAAAAATTGTGTGAGTGCAATTTTTGATTGAGGGCTGGGTCCCATTATTTTTGGTATCAGAGCAAGATTGTGATTAGTGAAAATGGAGGTTGGTAGACGAGGGCGAGGAAGAGCCATACATAGAGTAGCAGATGAAGGATTGAGGGAAGAGATTTGAATTTTGAATGCTCGATTAGCAGCAGTAGAGGCTGGAAGGAGAAGAGATCTTAAGGGAGGAGACGACAGTAATGAGGAGGTTGCAGAAATGACAGATGGTTCAGAAGGAGAAGGACCTGAAATCAGGTTGTTAAAGTCATTTTTGTTATCAAGTAGCAAGCCGAAGCATGAGATTTCTACTTATGATGGAAATTTATTAGCAGATGTGTTGCTGGATTGGCTCAGTGAGCTGAACAAGTATTTTGATTATGAGGAAATCAGCAAATATAAGAAGGTAAAATTCGCTGCCACCAAGTTGAAAGGACATGCGTCCTTATGGTGGGATAGTGTTCAGGCGGAGAGGAAAAGGTTGAATAAACAACCTATAAAGAAGTGGGCCAGGATGGAGGCCAAACTAAAGAGTAAATTCCTGCCCAAGGATTACCAGATTATGTTGTACAGGCAGGTACAAAATCTTAGGAAAAGGGGTTTAACTGTTAAAGAGTATACACAAGAATTCTACAGATTGAATTTAAGAGCTCAGTATGTAGAAGACACCCCCTAAAAAACAACAAGGTTTGTAAATGGCTTGAAGGGTGAAATACTGGATGAAATTAGTATTCTCTCACCCAGAACTACAGATGAGGCATATCAATGTGCCTTAAAGGCTGAAGATAAAATAAACAGGAAGCAGAATGCCAGAAGAGGAGGAGGATCTAGCAGAGGTAGAGGCACAAATCCCAGTGATGAAGGCAACAGTTCCAAAACTCCAGGAACAGTAGAAAAAGACAACAACACTAGAGGGGGATGACCATACCAGCGAGGAAGAGGTAATGGTAGGGGTAGAGGAGCTGTCCAATGTTATAGGTGCCATAAGTGGGGGCACAAGTCTTATGAATGTCCTGAGGGTGAACCAATAGGAGGTAGAGGAACATATGTTGCCCAGACGGAGGAAGCAGAGGCACCATCCCAAGAGGTAGAGAATGCACCTGAAACAGGGGAAACCTTGGTGCTGAATAAGGTGTTGCTGAAACCAGCAAAAGAAGTTGTTGAACCAGACCAAAGAAAAGCCTTATTCTAGACAGTTTTCAAATCACATGGTAAGTGCTGCAAACTGATAATTGATAGTGGAAGTACAGACAATTTGGTAGCCATATAAATGGTGGAGAAGTTGGGGCTGAAGAGGTTGAGGCACCCCAATCCTTAAAAAGTATCGTGGTTATAAAAGGGACATCAGCTGCTAGTTGATGAACAATGCGAAGTGGAGTTTCATATTGGCAGATATAAGGACAAGATTATTTGCGATATCATGCCAATGGACGTGTGTCATATACTATTAGGGAGACCTTGGAAATATGATAGGAAGGTGGTACACTATGGAAAGACAAAATGTTACAAGTTTGTCAAAGATGGGATTAAGCATACGCTTGTACCCATCAAGGAAGAAGAAACAACAGAGAACAGTGGAGTCAAAGTGTTATTGGTGGGAGGAAAAGAATTCTTGAAACAGATCGAGGATAGTGAAATTAAGTTTTCTATTGTAAGGAGGCCAAAGACGGTGATATTGCATACAAAGATTACAAATTTACCAAAGGAAATCCAGGAAATGTTGCAAGATTTTGGTGATATCATAGTGGATGATTTACCAGACAAGTTGCCTCCTAAGAGAAGCATCAATCATTGCATTGATTTTATACCAGGAGCTATTTTGCCAAACAAGGAAGCACACCGTATGAGTCTTAAGGACAACGAAGAGATTAGGAAGCAGGTACAGGAACTACTAGATAAAGGAATAATCAGGGAAAGTATGAGCCCCTGTGCAGTTCCGATAGTTTTAGCTCCTAAAAAGGGTGGAGAGTGGCGGATGTGTACAGATTAAAGAGATATCAACAAAATTACTATTAGGTACAGGTTCCTATTGCCACGAATGGATGACATGATGGATTGCTTAAGTGGAGCAGCCTATTTTTCGAAGATCGATCTGAAGAGTGGTTGCCACCAGATCCGAATCCGGGAAGGGGATGAATGGAAAACATCTTTTAAGACAAATGAAGGGATGTATGAATCGCTGGTAATGCCATTCGGTTTGAGTAATTCCCCTACTACATTTATGCACCTGATGAACGAAGTGCTGAAAGAGTTCATTGGGAAGTTTGTAATTGTTTATTTGGATGATATTTTGATTTTCAGCAAGACGAAGGAAGAACAATTTCGACATGTTCGAAGTGTATTGAGGAAATTGTAGCAGAATAAGCTGCTGATAAATCTGAAAAAAATGTACTTTTTTTCAGAAGGAATTAGTTTATCTAGGTTTTGTGATTGTAGAAAATGAGCTGAAGATGGACCCATAAAAGGTTGCAGCTATAGTTATCTGGCCATCCCCGAAGAATCTATTTGAGGTTCGAAGCTTTCATGGATTGGCAAGTTTTTACAGGAAATTTATCAAAGATTTCAGTGGGATCTGTGCACCCATGTTGGACACAATCAAAAAGGGAAATTAGCCTTTTTTTTGGACAGAAGTAGCAAAGAGAAGTTTTCAGACTTTGAAGAAGAAGATCACCGAGAGACCGATTTTAAGGTTGCCTGATTTCAATAAAATTTTTCAAGTTCGTTGTGATGCTAGCGGTACAGCCATTGGGGTAGTGCTTAGCCAGGAGGACAGGTCGGTCGCTTATTTCAGTGAGAAGCTGAATGAAAGTGGGTAGAAATACTCATCCTATGACAAGGAATTTTATGCGGTTGTCTAAGCATTGAAGCATTGGAGACACTATCTGTTAGGTAATGAATTTGTTTTATTTTCTGATAATTCTACATTACAGTATGTTATGCAGCAGCATAAGTTGAACCATAAGAATGCAGAATGGGTTGAGTATCTGCAGAGTTTTACATTTGTGCTGAAACATATTAGTGGATAGGCCAACAAGGTGGTAGATGTGTTGAGTAGAAGAGCTTTGCTCTTACAGGAAAGCACAGTACAAGTGCTGGGTTTTGAGCATTCGAAGGACTTGTATCAGACATATACATATTTTAAGGAGGTTTATGAAGCCTGTCAAAACCCTTTGCTGAGAAAAAATAGTCCATGGTTGGACTATAATTTGCAGGAAGGATTTTTATTTAGGGGAGGACAGTTATGCATTCCCGACTGTTCGATGAGAGAGAACATTATTCGGGAAAAGCACAATGGAGGTCTAGCCGGACATTTCGGCATAGAAAAGACGTTATCACAGATTGAAATTTTTTATTACTGGCTAAAGATACGACGAGACGTGTAGAGATATGTAAGTAGATGTAAAATGTGTCAGTTAGCGAAGGGTTGCAGTAAGAATGCAAGACTTTATACGCCACTGCCTATTCCGAGTAGACCGTGGGACTCAGTCAGTTTGGACTTTGTCTTGGGTTTGCCTAGAACACAACGAGGTTTTGATTCAGTGATGGTGGTTATGGATAGATTCTAAAAAATGACACATTTTATACCCTGCCGAAAGACCAGTGATGCCACTCACGTAGCACACTTGTTTTTCATAGAGATCATCAGATTGCATGGCTTGCCGAGGTCCATTATTTCTGACAGGGATGTGAGGTTCACAGGAAATTTTTGGCGTACCCTATGGAAAAAGTTGGACACTCAGTTGAATTTTAGCTCTGCTTATCACCCACAGACCGATGGGAAAATAGAGGTGGTGAATAGGAGCTTAGGAAACCTGCTACGAAGTTTTATTGGTGAAAATTCATGGATGTGGGATCGTGTACTTGCTCAAGTGGAATTTTCTTATAACAATTCACCAAATCGCAGCACGGGTTACAATCCTTTTCAGGTCTTGTATGGTATGCATCCTCGCGGAGTGCATGAGCTGCGGGATTTTGGGAAGCTTGAAAGAAGAAGTGCTGATGGGGAAGATTTCGCCCAAGCAATGAGCGATTTACATGAGCAGGTGAAGTCAAAATTGCAGGACAACAGTCAAAACTACAAGCAGCAGGTAGATTTGAAAAGGCTGGAGGTTCAATTTAATTTCGGGGACGAAGTTCTTACACACTTATGCAAGGAAAATTTTCCTAAGGGAGAATATAACAAACTGAAACTTAAGAAGATTGGTCCCTGCAAAATTCTTCGCAAATTTTCCGCCAATGCTTATGAATTACAGCTGCCACCAGGGATAGGCATTTCACCCATCTTTAATGTGGTAGATTTGTTTCCATATACTGCCAGTCCTAAAGATGATAGGGCAGCATGGCCAGAATGGGACACCCAAATTGACAGTGGTTCTTGGATGAGGCAAATGCCTACGGTGCAACCCCTTGAGATCGAGGGCATCCTCGACACATAGGTATCCAAGCGCATGCGTATAAAGGAGTATTTACGGTACCTGGTCAAGTGGAAGAACCATCCCATCGAGGACAGTTCATGGCTTGACGCAACAAAAATACAGAAGGCAGGCTACTCAGTCGAAGATCTCATGGAACGGAGCCATGAATTTTTGTTACCTCGGGAGCCTGATGCAGGAGCATCCAACTCAGGGTAGACAGAAGAAATAGGTTTTTGTCTCATTGTTACATTCTTTTCTGACAGGTCATTGAACCTGTAGCTTTTAAATTTATTTTAGGGGATTTATCATTAGGATTAAGAAGTTGATTAAGAACTGTAGGATTAATTAGCTACTTTCTTTTCATTTTAATTTAATATTACAAATTTGTTCTATTTATACAAAGAACATAGGAAAAGAATATTGTGGAACGAAATGGCTGACAGTTTCAAAAACTGGAAACTACTTTTTGCCTACCATGATACAAAAGGGAAAAACATATTTTCTGTAAGGTTCGATTTCCATCTGGAGAATAAAAAAAGAACAGAACAAAAGTTGAGAACCATCTGTAACTAAGCATTCTACAACCAGTTTATTACTTTATTTTCTTACTGTCTATTATTATTTTACTGTCATGCTGTCACGTATACAAAGTTAACAGGTTGGGCATGTAAACAATACGAACTGGAGAAAGCAAATGGTACTGGAAGAATTTTAAATTATCACACAGACAAATTCAAATGACAAGTTTGCACAGGCGAGGAAGTTCGGTTTCACTACCCCAAAATATTTTAGAACCAGTAAGAAGTAAATAACAGTGCCAGGTAACTGCATAAATTCATAAGAAGCAAATTTATTTTTTCTTCTCTTGTATTTCCGACATTAAAACAAAGAGATAACTTATATAATAGTCAAAGATTGTTTAACAAGAAACTTAGTATACAGCCGGAAGAGGGTTCGAATTTGAAACCCCAACAAAATGAGCAAAACCCCCGAGGGCAAGAAGTTTTCTATACTAAAGGATAGTGCTATGACCGCATAACCATACAAAACACCAGTTCTCTAAACACACAGGGAGAAAAGCATTTCATTTGAGAATAAATTTGGAAACACCTATCAACGAGAACTGCGACACAGGACCAAAGATCATTGAAGAGGAAAAAACCCTAGCACTACAGAAGCATCCAAAAGGAAATGACCCTACCCTTAGGATCCCAAGAAACTGAAGCAGATAGGTGACCAGGTGTTGTGGGTTAGCGAGGACCTGCAAATACAAGAAACGATTCAGAATTTAAACCTGTAGCATTTTGCCTTCTCTCAAATAAGTTGACAAGAGCGAATGTTAAAAAGGGGAAGTAGGGTTTTAGATCGACTTACCAGTAAAGTCCGGGCGTTGAGTGGAGGAAAAAAACACTGATTGGAACCGACAAGACCTGCTCACAAAGGAGCTGAGCTGATTAGTGACCCCATATAATTGTGAAAGAAGCTTGAAGCATGAATAGAGAACTTACTTGTGTTTTTCGAAGCTGAATGTGAACACTGGAAATCTTGGCAGCCCCAACCTGAAATGGTAAATAACAACAATCTGTTTCACAGTTAAACATACAGAGAGAGAAAGACCCAAAACAAGAAATTGGAATGCAGAAAACAAGAAGCTAGCACTGGAAATTACCAAATCGACAAGAAGCATCGTTTTCCATCGCAAGGTTTGTTGAAACCCTTTTCCAAAATAAACTGCGCAGCAAAAGCAGTGAAGAAACACCTTGACAGAAGTCAACACACACACATAATAGAAGAAGCTTACCGGTGAAACCCTCATGAAACCCTGAGGAACAAGCGAGGTTTAGAAACCCTCTCCTAAAACTCAGTCAGTGAGAAAATGAGCACAGTCAGTGGAGCTGTTCGTTCAACGTGGGAGTGAAGCTCCAAAGATGGAATAAGGATCGAATAATGCACCAGATCACGAGGAATGACTCATATCTACGGAGGTGTCATAACAAATCAACTAAAAATCTGCAAGTATGTCCGAGCAATCACAATAAAAATAAATTGTATGACATTCCAATTTATTATCCATCAATACCACAGTGACTTGGCAGGCTGTCAGTCGCTTTTGATTTCACATATAAGTTTTGGTTAAAAATTGTGTGAGTGCAATTTGTGATTGAGGGCTGGGTCCCATCAAAAATTATCCTAGAGAATTGAAAAGTGCCATGGTTGGGTACTTAAGTGTCTTGGTGGATGGGAAGGTGTCCATCAGATGACCAATAGTTTAATGTCTACAATAAGGTTTATTTTTTGCCCTTGATTACAATAGGTTCCTTGTTAACCTATGCTAGTTTTTGGCCCAAAGGTAAGGTTGGTTCCCAACTTGTATATTTCTCCTAGTCACATTATTATAAGTGAAAAAATGAGTATCATCATTTGATAGAATTAATCCAAGCTCTCTCCATATACTTACATGTTTCATCTCCTCTAATTGTTTCATGGATGATGCTTGTTTCTTTATATGTAATGTAATATTGACATTGATACATCTCGTACCCAAAATATTCTCTTATAAAAATGGTGAGCACCATGGTTTTGTACCTAGGTTTCTTAGAAGATGGGAATGTGTCCATAGGATGGTTGATTCTTTAATTTTTATAATAAGGTTGATGTTTGGCCCTGGAGTACAACAAGTTCCCAATCAAATTATGCTAATGTTTGGCCCAAAATTACATTTGGTTCCCAGCTAGTATATTCCTCTAAATCATAGTATTTTACAAGTGAATGATAAGATAATCATCAAATGATATCTTCCAAAACATTCTCTGCACTTACATGAAATATCAAGGAAAACTTTTCTCTGCAGCATTGGATTTTTACAAATTCCCCTAAAACATAGTACAATAACATATTTCACTCCTCAAATCATCATATTATTAAGAAATGGGGCACTTTATGAACTCCCACAATGCTTATGTCGGTATCCCATTACCACATTCAGAACTGAAATGTTGGATTCTTCTTTTATTCTTGATTTGGGTGTTGTTTTTGTAATTTTCCCTAGGATTTTTCAAGGTCATCTAGCTGAATTTCAGCATTGGATGCTTGAAATTTTTGGTATGTGGATAATTTTTTATGGAACAAATGGATAGATCTTTCAAACCTATTTGTATCGTGTATTCTCCTATGAATATTCCTTGAAATATAAATTCAAATCCAATTTGAATTTCTAAATTTGGATGTAAAAAAAAACATATGGTCAAAACACTTAATGTCAAATAGGAAATTTAGGGACAAAGTTGGGATAGTCATTTTTTTATGGAACAAATGAATAGATCTTTCAAACCTATTTGTATCGTGTATTCTCCTATGAATATAGTTTGAAAAAAAATTAACTCACTCCATTTAAATATCATATGGGAAAATTATGCTTGAAATACTAACTGTCTATCCTAAATATGCACAACTCAATCTATATTTCTAGTTTTATCACTCACATATTTGACTCATAAATTATTTTTGTTTCCAAAAACTGACTCTATTGGAGATACCCACATGAATCTAATTTCAGTTCCAATTGTAATCACATCGATTTTTCATCAAATGAAAATATTACACCCAAAAAAATGACTTTTGGTCTATGAGGTAGAACAAAAACAACTTTCTATGGGTTCATGCTTCTCTAGTTCAGAATGTTTTGAGGGAATTCTTTCATATTAATCACAAGGAGCAAAATAATTTTTTCATATAGGTTGTTCCACAATATGTTTGACATATAATTTCATGGAATTAATTATTTTTCTATTGGAGATACCTACATGAATGTACTTTCATCTCCAATTAGAATTACATTAATCCATTTTCAATTGAAAAACTTATACACAAAACAATGACTATTGGTCTAAGTTGGAGATAAAAAGTAACTCTATCATATAATATATTCCACAACATGTTAGGCATATCATTTCAAGGAATTCATAAAATATATTTATAGTGGAGATATTTTATGAATCTAATTTATTTTGGCTTTGGAGTCACTTCAATTATACAACATATGAAGAAGTTACTAGTTAAACATACTTAGGTAGTCTAATATGGCCATCACTCCTCAATAGGTAACAACTGGATTTTTCTTTCTTTATCTTTAATTCAATTAATTCTATATGAACTATTTATGAATATTTTTTTACATATTTCTTGGATGAAGAAAGAGTGCACACATTTCTTCTTCCATGATCTCATTTTCTATTGTAGGTACGTGCTAGTTTATTTACAGGTGCAAGGAGGATCAAGAAAGTTAATTGATGCAAAAGTTACTTTTGAAAACAAAATTTTCATGAAAAAGGGCATGCTCTCTAGATATCCAAAATAAGTGAGTCCTTACATGCACCATGAATTGAAGCTAAAATTCCTTGAAGCCTTCTCCAATAATGTCTCAACCAAATAAAACAACACTAATAATTTTTAATCAAATATGTAGATGGATCAAGAATGAGATAAGTAAATAAATGGTTTAATGATGAAGACTGGTGCTCCAGTAATCAAGTTCCATTAATACATTGCTAATACCATTGTCATAGATGGATATTTTCAATAGGCCTCTATTAATCTTAATCATTCATCAATAATATATTTTTCCCCATGTGTTTCTTCTTGGTTCAAAATAATTGATGAAGCTCATAAAGCTCTTTTGTTTCTATATTTTCCCTTGAAGCTTAATAGTTTTAACCACTACTATTAAACTACAACTTTGGCCTTGTCACTTTGTACTTCACACTTTGAACATCCTTAACCCATTCATGTGACTCGTATCACTTAATATGTTGAGTTAAATTGTCATTCTATCCCCTTCCTTAATAATTTTGATGGTGAAAACTAGCCTCAGGCACCATTAAACCTTGGGATGTTTGAAAAGCAACTTGCTAGTGGGAATTCCTAGAAAAATAGAAAAATAAAAATAAATATTCATATTAAAGTTTCCACTCTTTGAATAAATATTCACAAGTTTTAAATCTCCATCAAAATGTTCTACAACTCAGATGGTGATCCAAGATTTCAAGCTCCATGAAACTTGTAGACCATTGTAGACCATTTCAAGATATCATAAACTTGTTGCAAAGCTCATGGATTTTATACCCAAGTGTGAGTATGCTTATTACTATTTTATTTAATCTAAATTCATTGGTTTCTATGGATTGTATTTGGAAAACCACTTAGGCCTCTATCCTATTTCCTTAACTTTTGCAATTTTATTGGGGTGGACAATATCTTCAAGTTTTTTTTTTTTGGTTGCTGTTGAGGGGGGAGGGGGCACACACTATCTTTATATCCCATAACGTTACCTCATCTTTCTTTTTCAACTCCACTCTAATATCAAAGGATAAGAAGGAGAAAAAGTTTTTCCCTATTGTTTCTCCACTAGAACCAAAAATATAAGTTCTTGTTGCCACCACACAAGAACCTACATTAAGAGAAAAATAAGGCATTGTTGTTGCTACACAAGAAACAAAAAGAGAAAAATGAAGCAAATAACAAATATAAACCAAATACACCACTAGAAAGGAAGAATACATTGTTGCATAACCAAATTCTCTAATAACTAATATTTGCTAATGCCATTTCCAACACTCTTTCTTGATTCTTGCATGGTTACTGTTAGTGTTGGAATGAGAACTTGGACTGTGACAAGTACCTGGCCAAACACATATTAAGCTCAAGGGCTATTCTATGATTTGGATTGGATTATTGGAAGGTGGTTGAAGCTTAAATTCGTTGAAAGGGTTTCAAATAGATAACTCTCTTTCACACATATGAGGGTACTAGGGATTGATGTGGTAGCAAGGGTAAGTTTGTAATATATTGGCTAGGAGAATATGTAAAAGGGAAGTGGGTCTATAGGATAGAAGTCCACTATTTGGATGAAGAAATAACACAAGATCCAGATTGGTAATGCATCAAAAAAAGGAAGTTTTTTCAAGAATTACAAAAATTTCGTTGTACATCTAAAAGTTTCTATTACAAGAAATGCTCATGGATACGTTACCTCACATATCTTATCAAGAAAGATTACCAGGAAAGACTGAAATTATATAAGCATGCATAGATATATGATGAGACTAACAAAAACATGAAACAATATTAATATCATAGTCTGGAACTAAAGAATTCAGATATGGAAATACATAAGATAAGTAGACAATACACACACCAAACATTCATAAGTCCTCAAGAGTGTCTCTAGATATTATAAGATGAAAGTTATACACTGCTTAGAATACATGAGAAGAACAATAGGGCATTCAGCCACTGTCAAATCAACCAACAACGTTCTCATTGCTTTACCATGTATATATACAAAACTGACAGATTCTAAGATCCACAACCTATGCTAGTTAGTTGTAGGAAATTATTACAATATACTAAATATAGTAAAACATCTATAAGTTTATATAATTTTTACGCAGAATTATGATCTACGGATAAATCAAATTCCCTAAGTGTGGTGCTAGGCACTTAATTAGAACAACAAATGAAAGAATTTTCTACCACTTTCTCTAACATAAATAGACACACAAAATGATAGAAGAACCAACTTGTGATCCAAGCGCTTCTTGTCCTTCTATCTCTTTTGTTGTCGCCTTCAATCCAACTCAGGTCGCCAGATTGTTTTCTGCAAGCATAAACAAAGAACAAAAAACAGATTGCAATATACATATGCCTACTTATCTTAATCACTCAAATCGACTAGATGTGAAATATACGTATCATTCAAGAGTTCATTGCATGAGAAATAGAAACAGATACAGATACATATATGGGAAAATGAACAACAATATTTATTAAAGAGTAGAAGTGGGAGGTTACAACCAATGATCGATTTGATGTCACCAGCTCCAGCTTCATCCTAGCCTCATCACATCCAACATCACACCAGCAGCTTATCAGTACTTTCACTCTCTCAAATGAGAATCCAACATCATTTCTTTACCAAAATTATCCATTCCTTAGCACTAGGATCTGTGCTCAATTTATAGGGAAAATGATGGTAGTTTCTCAATGAATGAATTTATAATAATAGGCAAGACATGTTCCTAAGTTTAGAGGTATTTTTTTTTTTTTTTCTGAATAAGACTAAATCTATTAAGAGAAAAACCATATAGTAGAATCAGAGCTTGCAAAAAGCAGAGCATAGAAGCAAGGGGCCGGCAATGAAACATTATCAACCTCGGACCCCAAAAGTAGCCATGGAATGAACAAAAGAGAACAAGGATAACAAAAAAAGGAGAGCGAGACAAAGGAAGCTACCCAGAGTGGGCAGAGACTTCCAGACGAACTTTTTTCCCTTTCTTTTTAATGACTTTGACCCAACCATTATGATTTGGCTGGGCAGGAACCAATTGTAGATTATTTGTACTGTAGAATGAGTCTCCTTGTCTGAATCGGAGGAAGAAGACTCATGCAAACATTTCTGTGGGATCGGAGGGGCAGAGGGATCCTCAGGGCTGGTCGAGGACCTGCGGGTGCACATCTTTCTCTCCTTCCTCTTCCAATTCTTCCTCATCCGAGCTGGAGGACGCTAGATCATTCATGGGGGGAGGATCGTATGGTTTCCAGCTCTTGGACTTCGGTTTGCTATTGGTTTTCTGTTTTCTGCCAGGGAAGCTGGAGCATGTGTTCTGAAGATGCCCTGTCTGATGACAATATCTGCACCGGAATGCAGTGTTCTCATAATCCAAGGTTTGTGTCCAGTGAAAGTCCCCAATTTTGAGGTTGATCTGATCAGGCAGTCCTTTGCTTAAATCTATTTCCGCACAAATTCTGCCATAGGTATAAATTCCTTTGTCCCCTCGAGAGGTATCTGTATCTAGGAAGCGGCCCAAAGCATTTCCAATCCCTTGGAAAACTGAGACGTGCCAGAGATGAGCCGGGAGGTTCGGAAGACGAACCCAGATGGGAAGCTTGGTGACAACTGCTGAAGAGGGGTCGAAATCTGGGAACCAAGGAGTGAAAAATAGTCCGGCTGCTCCCCAGAACCATGGGCCTCCTGTTAAGGCTTTCTGATAATCTTCACTAAATGCAAACATTACAATGAAGAAACCCTTTGAACATAGGAAGACTTGGCAGTTGTCTGTCCAATTAGCGTGGATCCATTGATATAGATCAGTTGTTCGAGGCCAAAGGCCATTGAACCTGCAAATGATGGCGGACTCTGCATACATCTGAATTTGTTCGTCTAGCGAAGGATTGGAGATTTCAATGGAGGGGACTTCCTCCGTCTTGTCCACAAGGAAAGGCTTGGGAGCCTCAGCTGAGGTAGCAGATTTCTTGGGCGGCTGTGCATGAACCGCATCCTTATAGGAGAAGGTGGGAGTGGAGGATGACTGCCCAGGTGCTCCGCCTCTAAGTCTCAGGGAAAGCACAATCGAAGCATCTCTATTAATGCTGTAATATGAGAGGGGGAAAGGGTTTTCAAGTTGTTTACCTTTGTGAAGCAACCTTTGGAGCTCCGATGGAATCCCCAATCTGCGTTCAAGATTGTTTAAGAGATCTTGCACTAAATTCGTAGCTTGCACCCAATGCAGCATGGTTCTGCCGGAGAGAAGCGTGATCTGGATCTGGTAGGAAGAGAGGAGATTGGCCATAAGAGCAGCCGGCTGAATATTGAAACCCTCCTGCGGCAACTTCCTGTCAGGATTGCCTTGCTTGTTCGAGAGTCTGATATTGAGCCTTTGCAAGGGCTTTGCAGTGATCGGGGCGGTGAGATTGTTGGAGCCCGCATCTGTGATCTGGCTATCGTTGTTGTCCCCTCCTCCATTTGAATCCAGGTGAAAGGAGGCAACAGTAACTGGAGGTCGCTTGTAGAAAAGGCCTGCACGTATTGAGAGAGCTTTCCCAATAGATCTACGACCCAGACTGAGACTGAGAAAACCGCCGGAAGCATCCTCGATGAAGGGCGCGGAGCACACTGAGGTGTCGGTAGCTGCAGGAACTTTGCGGGCTTTCCTTGGCAAACTGCGTTGCAGGTTAAGTTGGCCACTTGGTGCTGCGGCAGAGGGAGGCATAAAGCTTAAGGTGGGGTCGGCGGCTGTAGCAGCGCCGAACAGCGCAGAGGCAGGGCCAAGTTCTTTGGCGGCGGCGGCCATGTCTGAAAAATTCTTAGGGTTTCGCCGGCTCTGCAAATTCAGTAGGAAAGTTTATTAACACAAGTTTAGAGGTATTAGATGGACACTTGGATTTAAATTTTGACACATATGGAATCTTCTAGAAGGCACTGGCCATGTGGAGATTCCCAGAACAATGAGAATTCCTCTCCTAGGTGACCAATGCACTCTTGAATGTCGAGAAGTGCATTATAGTGCACCCTTGAATGGAGGAAGCCGTATATGAAACGTAGTTAGTCCTTTTAGAGGCAGTGTTGGTGAGTTCATAAGTGATATAACATATACTTCAAGCCTTGGAAATATCACAATAGAAGCCATGAATTATTTTTTCTTCTCTTAGGGCATATAGCAACGGAAATGTGAGGAGATGATAGACCCTATTTGATTGGTATTGGGGATGATGTCCAGTTTTGCCAAGTCATGGGGGATGATGCCCAAATTGACCTATAAAATTTTCCCCCTAAAGCATGAAGTTGAAATAATAACAATATTTTTGAATGAGATGCTTTATGATGTGATGAGCTTGAACTGAAGCGGAGTTGCAACCTGCATCAATATTTTTTTTGGTAGTTTAGACTAATTCTAATGTTTCCATTTTTTTCTCCTGCCATTCCACCCATAGGTTTCGAACCGGTGACCTTGCATATGGAGTGCCTTAACAATGCACCCCATCACCGACTTCTCTACACCACATGGGAAACCTGCATCAATCTTACAATACATCACATCATGATATTTTCATCTTGATCACGAATTGCTAAGGGGGGAATTCCCATGCTCAACACATAAACTATATAATAACATGTACATAGTGCAGAAAGTCATCTACATTGAAATGTTTACCAATACAGACATGTCTACAGATATAGGCCCATGTTTGGATGATGATCTGCATGTAAGGTCACCGTACAAATGATGTGTACAAAAATCCTGAAATCATAGCTCGAACGGCTGAAACTAGATCCATGGTATTCTTATCTCGTTCACTTGATCGTTCAGGTACACGTTTAGCCATGCGAATATATGATTTGTGATCGAACATGGTAAGACATTGTTTGATTACCAGCCAATGATGTGAGCTGTTAAAAAACATGAGAGAACCAACATTGATGTTAATGGCTCTCAAGGTACTGTAGTAAATTTCGTAAGGTGTGAATAGATGATTTGATGTTGAATGACAAACAAAATCTTTTTGTCAAAGGTCCAAAAGTGAGGATCTTTTCAATTTTGTAACAAGCCTCATGGTACTGAAAGATGATGTTTCTAAGTAAACTTCGTGGATGATGATTTGATGTCGACATGAAGCCACTTTATTGCGAAACATGAGTTACTAATTTCAGAGACAAAATGTGGCTTGATATAGCAATATTCAAGGATGACTATCATGAAAATGAAGGTTTATGAGTATTGCAGAACGATGAGTATTCACTGGATGAATTCTCTTGAACATATCGGTGACAGTGAGATGAGTTGGCAGTATTGACCCAAAACCAAAGTGAAGGTATGATGAACCATAGGTAGGAATGAACTGTCAAGAATATTACCCAACCCAAACAATCACGATGACGGAGTGAAGTGTCCTATTCAGGAGCGACCTGCTACCGTAAAAGTTCTATACCCCGACATTTTCCAGTCAGTACCTCTTTATTTTTTAACAAGATTGAGGAGGATAACATATTCCTGATCTATAATTCAAACCTTTGGGTGAATATGCATCACTATTTAATAATTTAACGAGTCGAGAGATAAATGAAACTCGATTCTTCTCATGATTGACAAGCCTGTCGCTATTTTATGTTTAACAAGCCTAATGACAATGACAACCCAATGATTTTTCATATTTGGAGAGTTTGAAAAAGAGGAAAAAAGAAAAATCTATGTCCTTTTTCGTAAATTTGTCACTTAGATCCAAAAAAATGTAAAATGATATCTGAGAGAACCTCTTAGCCATGTTCGACTAAGGTTTTCCTTTTTCGTAAATAATCTATCTCAATTTGGAAAAGGGTTAAACTTATACTTGGTAGATGTCAATTCATTTACTTTTAGGAGCTTGAAAAGACAAGTGCTTAGCAATCTTTTCACATTATCAGAGTCTGAAAAGAGCTAAAAGGAGACTCTAGAGGTTCCTTTTTTCACCGTTATCAAAGCTTGAAAAAGAGATAAAAGTGTGCTTCAAGTCCTTTTTCGTTTTTATCGAAGCTCAAAAAATAAGGATAAAAGTATGCTTTGTGGTAAAATCATTCTCGAAATAAATTTGCACGACTAACCTGCTATTAGTTGCAAACATGTTCAGAACAACATCAAATGGATTAAAAATACATGTTTCATGATAAAAAATGAATAAAAACCATAGTCACAACAATAAATATGATTTGCAAATAATCCAATGACTAATTAAACGAGTTTTATTGTTCTTTTTTACCATTTGAAAGTTACCATTTCTATTTTGGAGCTTTGAACTTGTTTTTTCCCCCGAACTTCAACTGTTGATTGCGATCGATTCTGTGGACAGTTTTCCCCGCCGTTTGATCCAAGTTGGTGCCATAAACCTCCCCTTTTAGTAGTCTTTTTGTTTCATTTCATTGAAATTTTTTAGGGATTTTGGATCCTTAAGGTAAATTTATTTTTCAAACAGGGCAACACACCGTTGAATGTCGAAAGGTGCATTGCAGTGCACTGGAATTGAAGGCCAGGTGCACTTGCAATGCACCGTCTCTTGACCGGGGGTGCGTTGGGTGCATTTTAATTTTTTTTCTTTGCAGTGTGCTCAAATTTTGCCTAATGTTTTGCATGAAATGGGTCCTAATGAGTCTTATTGTTGTGTTTTAGGGATTCAACAAACCAAAATGACAATTACTTGGAGGAAAAGATAAAATGAGGAACAAAACATGATTTACCTAAGTGATCTGGGTACTATAAGAGCCCTCAGAGAATGTGGGTTGCTGAAGTACTTCAAATTATCTGGTATGAGGCAAAATATGGAACTTTTGGAGTTCCTTGTTCATGCATGGGATCCAAAAATTGAGGAATTTCATATTGGAAACAATGTGGTCCCAATTTTAGTGGAGGATATTTATTTTCTATCAGGCTTGTTGAGGAGAGGCCTGCCCATTTCTCTCTCAGGGTATGCTCTCGAAGGAGAGACAATGAGAGACTATATATTGCAGTATTACAATCCAGGGGCAAAGCCTAACAAGGATGGGAAAATAAACATCTGCGATGTTCGTGATTTTCCATTGAGAATCATTTTATTCACGATCAAAAATCTTGCTGGTACTGCTACACTACATGTAGCAAACAAGTCTTACATGCATTATGCACTAGAGTGCATGGAACCAAAATTTTTCAATTAGGATGAAGCTGTACTCTCTCAAATGAAGGAAAAATTGAGCAAGGCAAAGGGGGGAAGGAAGAAAAATTTCGACTATGGTTCAATCCTCATTTCTTTTGCCTTAGAGCAGATTCCACAGATGCAACCTCAGCATGTGACACTAGGTATATCTAACCCTAGAGATCCAAGGATGCAAAGATGGGTAGAAATGATGGATAGACATGGTGGTGAATCAATCATCATGTTCTTGACTGCATTCTTCGTTTGGTTTAGGTGACAAATTATCACCATCGATGACTATGCATATGCAGGTGTCAACTTCTGAGGAGATCCAGATTTAGTTTTACCAGAAGGCTCTTAATGGGGTGAAATTGGAAAGAATGTTTTGACCATGTTTTTTTTATTTTTCTAAATTTTATACATGTTTTTGTATTTTTATTTTTTTCCAAGACTAAACTAAAATTTTGATGTATGCAGATGTAGGTCGAGTTCGACCAATGGGAGATCCAGAGCATGGAGCGGATGAGCCAGTAGAGAGGGCTGTCGAGAGAGAAGTCCTTCAGGATTTAGATATGGTTGAGACTCTTGCTAAGCTTTGACAGCACATATAGGGGTTGAACTTTGGGATTTCGGATTTCTGGATTTAAGAGTTACCCATGCGATTGAAACACCATAATATTGGCATTCCTAACCACTAAATGCGGTTATTGCGTAGGATAGCTAGATCAGTAGCATGCTATCATGAGCACCACTAGTTTACGTTTGAAATGTTGCATACATTTTGAGGTCAAATGAACAATGTGTCTTGTGAATTTTTTTTGTTTTAAAACCTATAACTATCTATCTATTTGATTTCAATTTTTTCCTATTTTGTTGCATAATCCTATTCAATTATATGAATGTATCTTTACATGTGTTGCAAATGTCTGTTTATAACATAATTCACTAAAGAATCAGTTAATGTGTTCAAGTTTCTAGAAATGTGCTGATATTGAATGAAATAAAAATGTATTTCCAAAAGTAAAACTCTTAGAACATATGATGCAGTGTTGGATTTATGACAGTATAAACACTAGTAAGTTGTAGTACCACAAGTTGTGAGTCTAACCTAATAATGATGTGGTTAATACAAAATGAAATGGCATCAGAGAGAAGTTCGATCAATGCATTATAATCAGTGATATTATTTGTAGATTGACCGATACAAATCCCTTGAAAACTCAGTAATTCACCATTCAGACCGAAAATGGCCCACGCTTCAGAGGATAGATTCTGCATACTATGACTAGCACCATCAGCGTACCCAAAAAATGGTCCAAATATTTAGAAATCTTTGATGAAATGTAAAGTGGATTGCTAACATCAAGAAAACTCTAGAAAAAGAAACTAAGAGAGTAAATGCAAATCAACAACATGTATACAATATAATACAAAAAATTACTACGCTCATGATTAAGAATAGTAACATTTCAGATACAACCCATTTTGGGGTTGGGCCAATGGAATTCCATCGTAATCTACCAACTCATAGGCACCCTTAGCAAAAAATATTTTGAAAATATAGGGGCCATGCCATAATGGCTCAAATTTCCCTATACCTATTACATCAGTTTCCTGATCATAAAGAAGGACTAGGTCACCCTATGATAAAATGCGAGGCTAGACATGCTTATCATATTGCGCCTTTATACATCTCTTATGCGCTTCGTTGGCCAATTGGGATTCATGACGCGTTTCATCAAGATGGATGAGGTTAAAAAGACATGCTTCTTTAGTAGAGGTGTCAGGTAACAAGTCGATTGCGAGTTTTAACAATGGTATTTCACATTGGATTGGCAAGATAGCTTCCAGACCATACACTAATTGAAAGGGGGTAAATCCAGTTGCATTTCTCACCAAGGTTCGGTATGCCCACAAAGCCGAGTATATGATTAAATTCCAATTTCGTTATGAACTCCTGTCATTCGTTGAAGCATTCGTTTAAGAGTTTTGTTAATAGCCTCAACTTGTACATTTGATTGTGGATAATAAGGAGTATAACTATCATGAAATAGTCCTAATTCTGCAGTCAACTCATTCATCATATGATTGCAAAAATGTGATCCATGGTCCGTGATTATAGCCTGTGGGACCCCAAACTGTGAAATGATAAATAAAAACAATGCATCTATTTGTCCTGTGTTGTTGAATATAGGCATCGCTTCGGCCCACTTGGTAGAGTAGTCTATTGCGACAATAATATAACCCTGACCCCTCGGATGAACGAGGGTTACAAGTCATGAAGTCAATACCCCATTTTGAAAACGGTCCCACAGAGACAGCATGATGCATTGGCACTGACGGTTTGCCGATTTTACGATCAAATATCTGGTACACATGAAAAATTCTGACCGCGAGGATGCAGTCGTGAAATATGGTAGGCCAAAAGCAACCGATGCGGAGTATATTCTGCACAATAGTGTATCCAGAAACGTGTCCACTATAAGCCCCAACATGACAATCATTTAAAACCTTTTCTATCTCCTCATGAGTGAGGTACCTTCTTAAAGTTGTATCGAAAAAAAAACGATGAAGTGTATCGCCGAAAATCATATAATATTTGGCTTGGTATCGAATATGTAGCTGGTCAAAGCGAGAGGTATCATGCCAAAAAGTTTGGGTCTGGATATAAATGATAAAATACCCATACCAAGGTTCAGGTGATTTGATTAGAAATAGAGACTCATCAAGAATAGATGGTTCCGATGTAGTAGCAGTACTATCAGAGGGAAGGTCACAGAGAAGCTCAACCAAAAATAAAGACTTATTTGACTTGGATTTGATGAATTCCAAATCAAATTCCTGCAAAATGACAATCCATTTTGAATACTTGGCCCCCAGAAATTGATGTGATAAGATATAAGTCACGGAGTTGCAATTCGAAATGACAACGGTCTTCGCGAATAGGACATAGTGGAAAAATATTTGGACAACTTGAAAAGCCGCCAAGGCAAGCTTTTCTACGTATTAATACTTCACTTTCTTATCGTTGAGATTACGACTCAAACAATATATTGGATGTTCTATCCCATTTTCTACTTGGACCAATACCATAGCAATGGTCGTATCAGCCGTGATGATATATAGGAAATAATCACTCTGATAATTTGGGGGATATATTAATGACGCCCGGATGAGAGTATCCTTGACAACATCAAAAGAAATTTGCGCAACCTTATCCCAATGGAAGGGATTCCCATTTTTAAAGGGACGAGTAAATCCTTTAGGCATTTCAGTGTAGTTTGGTATGAGCCTCCTTAGGAAGTTAGCATTTCCTTGAATTTTTTTAACTGAAGCAAATTTGATGGCACAAGAAAATCAAGAATGGCCTAGACCTTCAGTGGGTCCATTCGAATTCCTTATTTTGAGACGATGAATCCTAGCAAACGATCATAACCAACAAAAAACACACATTTATGTGGATTGAGGCGTATTTTGTAGTGTTGGCAGAATAAAAAGATAACTCTCAAATGCATCGGGTGATTAGTCTGGTTTCGTGAATTCACTAGTAAATCGTCTAGATATGGTTGAACCATGTGCTTGATGTCATAGAAAGCATAATCCATTCCTCTCTAAAAATTTTCCCCAACGTTCTTTAAACCAAACGGGAGTTTCTGATAAGAGAATGTGCCCCAATGACATATAAATGTTGTCTTATATTGGTCCTCTGGGTAGATATTGATTTGATTTTAGCCAGAAAATCCATCCATGAATTAAAATATTTCGAATCCAGCACAATCGGAAATAATTTGGTCGATAAAGGGAGTAGGATAGTTGTCTTTTAGAAAAGCAAGATTGACATCCCGATAATCAACACACACTCTGATGGTTCCTTGTTTTTTCATAGCAGGAACAATGTTGGAAACCCACCCAGTTAGCGGAACAAGGTAAATGAAACTAGCATGAAAAAGTTTTTCAACTTCTGATTTAATGGCAACGACTTTATTCGGATGAACAGGACGAAGGCGTTGACGTACCAACTTTACATCAGGGTACATATTAATAGTATGTTCAATGATACTAGTATCTATGCCTCGAATTACCTCGTAAGACCAAGCAAATACATCACGAAATTCATGAAAGAGAGTGTGATATGTTTCGAGTTTTGATGGAGAACAAGACATGCTGACATGAATGTTTTCTACAATGCTAGGTTTGGTCGAAATATCAATAGAAATGGTTTCTTCAATATTTGATAAATTTCATTCGAAATTGATTGCATTAGTAGGAAAAGAATTCGAAAAGAATGTTTTGATCGATGGGTGATATAATTCACTAAGATTATCTTTTTCGTAATCTTGAATATGGGAATGATGATGTTGATCTTCCCATGGTTCTCCTTCTGACATCATGGTTTCCACAATATTCTCATATGTAAAGAAAGTTGATGAAAAAGGATCAGATGGAGTACCATAATATAATGAACGATCAACCGAAACGACCGACAACGATGATTTCAGATTCTCCACCCAAGCCATATAGTTTGATTTCTATGCCAACTCAATTGGGCTGGGCAGTAGAAACTCATCCAACGTAAAAACTTCAGAATCATCTGTAATCTTCCTTAGGCCATATGGAGTGGAAGATATCATGTAGCAGGTCTCTCGGTTTTCAATTTCTACCAACTTCGCAGGTGGCGGTAATGCAAAGGTTCCCATGAGAGTGGAATCCTTTAAGAGTCCTACACCAATGTTCTGAAGTGTGAGTTCGGGTGTGTGAACTAAAAGGATGCTTCCAATTACTTGGAAACTGGAGGCAAATAAGGATAGATGATTGATGATTGTGATGACACCTTTATGTGGAAATGCGATCATTCTAAAACATGTAGAAACGATTGCAGTAATAGCATATACCCATGGCCTTCAGACTAAAATGTTGTAATCAAGTGGTCCATCAATGACCTAAACTTCAACATTCACTAATTTTCTGCCTAGTTCAAGTTATTGATAATACCGCAAGGCTTATATGTATGTCCGTCGAAAGCTTTCAACGTCGTAGGCAATTGAAATAGGCACGGAGAGCCAAGTGAATTCCAACAGTTTAGAGACATAATGCACATAGATGCTCCCTCATCAATAATAGTATGATGAATAAGGTGATTGAGAACATTTACTTGGATGGAGAATGCCAATTCTTTTGGTAATTGCGGCAGATAGCCCGTATGATTAAAGACTACGAGATTGGAATCTGTTGAATAAATTCCACTAATTTCTGACAACAAAGCCTGCATTTAGGAGGGAAAATTTTGAAGCACATCAAGCGCTAACATAGATGAAGGGGATTGAGCCAAATCTTCAACTATATTATAATTTTGAGCAGCTGGAGCTGGAGGATTAAATGTCGATTTATGAATGAATCCCTTCGGCGGCTTGAATGTCAATTCAGGAATAACAGTTGGCGGTATAGATTTCGTAGACGGATTCGTGGTCAAGGTAGTAGGTTGATCAGTAGCTTGAATACCGTAATATTTATTACGCATTGACACAAAAGCATCAGTCGATGGCTTCGTGACAAACAACATAAGCGCTTGTGAACTAGAAGCTAGATCCATAGCAATGAAATTTGTGTTTGGATTCAGAAATGGGTCTGTGAACATTGCGGATGCGTTTGAGGTCTTAACCAATTTTGAGACTTTGGAGAAGTGAGGAAAACCCTGAAAAAAGTGTTCCTCATTATATATTGTGCAAGGGTAACGATTTTTCTGATTTAAATTCGATTGATCATATGATCTTTCCTGCGGGGTAGAAGTTTTTTTTTCTTTGAATTTTCCTTTTTCGTACTTCCGGGTTGCTTGTCACCTTTTCCCTTGTCAGATGACACAACATGGATTTCAGAAGAAGGTGCAGGATCAGATGTAGTAGAGTGATGTGTGTTTTTAGTACCGATCACACTGTCTCCGACACAAGAGTCCTTTGATGGAAGAGGAACAGTGAAATTAGATCACAGCGCGTTGGGAATTTTCTCATAGAGCATGCCCCATTGAGTGTAAATCAAGTCTAAATATTGGGAATGAGAAATGACCTGCTCTTCAGTGATGACGCCACCCTTAGCCACATCCTCATTTTTAGATGGTAATAGGTAGTTAATGAATCATTCAACAAGGAGCTGATCAGGAACAAATGTCTTAACCATTCTACAATGACGACACCACTCATGAATATGATCAGAAATGTGAGTACCATTAGCCTATCAAGAGTTTCGTTCCAGTTTCATATCGTATGGGTAACTGGAAGTGGGTCAAAAATATAGTAGATAGGGTAGTGAAATTATCAAAAGAAGATCTTGGTAACTCAATGTACCATTTTGTGGCCAGACTAATGAGCGTACGTTAGAAAAGACGTAGTTGAATGGAGTCATCATTTAGGGATTTAGATGAGCAAAAAAAATGATAAGTCATGACATGTATCGAAGGGTATTCCCCAGAGTTTCCATTGAACTTATGAATATCCGAGGGTAATTTATGAGGTATCATTGACCACCAAGGAGCGTAATTGATTGGATCATTGGTGAGTTAGTTTAAATCTGGTAACTCTAAAATTGAAACAAAGGGCAATTATCGATTAAGGTCATGCTGAGCATAGCTAGGGTATGATGGAATTGCTTGGGCAATAGGCATTTGAGCACTAGCATAGGGAATCTGGTGCTTCTAACCCAGATAGGGGTTGTTTTGATAGGCAAATGCTTGAGGATTATGTTGACCAAAACCTGGGTACGCTACTTGTTGAAATGAAGGTTGTGGCATTTGCACTTGTGGCTGCCAAGGGGTCTGTCCACCAAAATTATAACCAAAACTAGTATAGCTTGGATTTGATTGCGGATAGGTATAACCTGGTTGCGGCTGTGACATCCCATAATATGGTAATATCGCTTGTGAATAAATGATTCCAGATACAGGTGGTTGTTGTAAAATAGTCGAAGGAGTTAGAGTCTAAAGGTCCAATACTTGCGGGTATTGGGTTGAAGGACCCACCTGAGACGGTTGAGGTACAATAGTTTGAGTCTGTAATAAGGGTAAAGACATATTAACAAGTGGATTTGATGTGGGTGCAATAGGTTGAACCGGTTGATACGAGTGTACAACCGTTGTGGTTGGATGGGTAGAGTGGGTTGCCACTGATAAAAATTCATTCCGACATTAGGATGACCAAATAATAATGGAGTATTGTGAATATGGGTGACAATATGTTTCCCCCAATCATAAGGAGTATAATAATATGGAAAATATTGTCCTCCAAATAATGTGAGTCCAGTTGAAATTGTACTAGACGGAATATACCCAAATGGACCAGCTTGATATTTCCCTGATAATGTGTAAAAAGGATAAAGTCATTCAGTACTCACTATATATTTACCAGTTAGAATACCAAATGATGACATCGGTGAATTCCATGGGTTTGAGGATGCACCAGAGAAGGTTCCAGATAAATATTGGTAACTAGGTGGGACAGAAGGGCCACCATATAAATGTGACTCTGGTGAAGTTGTGAACATTGACAGTGTAGCAAGAGTAGGTGCTATCGCAACTGGAATATATGATTCAACCAAATATGTTGGCTTAGGCATGTTTATTCAACCAAATGTATACCCTATTGGATCTATGAGAACTCTGATAGACACAGGATCAACAAAAGTAGAGGCCACTACAAGGAAAAGACCCTCTAGCGGATGTTTTTGAGGAACCACAAGGAAAAATACTCCATACATCCGTTTCTAGTGGAGGTTACTAGAGGAGGTTGGTGGGCGGAGGGTTTTGCGGATATTTTCCTATCAGTGCTCTTATCATTAAAATTTGCCCCGGTGCTCTCAAAAAAAGAAAGCACCGGTTCAGAAAAAATCATTGGCACACCCGACACCATGCACTCCGTACACACTCACCTGATGCGTCATAATATAATAGAGCATTGGTGCCTCACAACTCGTCCGCGCCGGTGAATTATAAAACACAACGCCAACACCAAAACCACCCAGTGCAGTAGATAGAAACTGCACTGGTGCATCATAAAAAATGCGCCAAAACACAAACCGACCGGTGCGTTTGTAGCAAACAGTACCGGTGTGCCTATAAACAATGCGCACTAGTAAAGGGTTAAATTAAAAAAATATTTATGACAAAAAACCTGGATTTTTTAGTTTTCCAGTCAATTACCAGTGCGCACGATACCATAGAACGCATCGGTGTGCACCAAACATTGGCACACTGGACAACGTGCGCAAAGTACACACACCACCGGGGTGTCCAATTACTATAACTCACCAGGGCGTTAATACTCTTCCAAGTCGGTGCATCATAAAACACCGCACCAAAATAGAAACGAGCCGGTGCGTTCTTCTCTAAGAGCACTGGTGCACCAGAAATCACACGCATTGGAATAACGTTATATAAAAAAAAAATTAAGGCCAAAAAACCGGTGCTTTGTGACTATTACGCACTGATGCTTTACCATTACGCTTCCCCGGTGCATCATCTAATTTTCACACCGAAACTAAAACATCCCGATGCATGGTTAGGGAAATGCCCCAACACGTTATAAACAATGCGCAAAAATTGATACCGCTTGGTGCGGTTTTATTTAACAGCACTGGTGCGCTTATAAAACCCCGCGCACCGAAACATGGTTAATTAAAAAAAAATTTACATCCAAAAAACTTCATTATTCACTTTCCTCAGTGCTCTAGAGCTCTCAAGCCCCAGTGCTATTTCCTTATTTCTGAGCCGCCCTGACATCGATGCTCTCATTGCACCCATTGCATGCACTGCTGCTCTGCATTAGCCACCAATCTCCAACTTGCATTTTGAAAAAAAGTGGGAAAATTTTATTTTCCAAATTTTACAACCAATATGCCTCCTCGAAGGCGAAATGTATAGGTATTTTTCTAGTTTTTATATAATTAAGCCTTTTAGCAGATTAGAAATTGAAATAAACTTAAAAATAACCATTAAAAAAGAAAAAAAAATCACGCGGTGCACTCAAGCTGTTCGGCTCGCACTAGATAGAGGTGCTACCTGTAAAATTTTACAGGCAGCACCACTACCAGTGCTAATAGTAATCGCACCAGTTCTAGGGCAGTGCCGGAAGGCACCCCGAATAATTTCAAACTAAAAAGAAAAAAGAAAAAAGGTGGTGCGCTCATTTATCTAGGCACACCGTTGACCCTAGCAATCATCGTGCGGTGCGTTGATTTCATTTTCCGCCCTAGTTTATGTCAGCGCACCACATTTTGGATTCTGAGAGGGTCAACGATGCGGCCGGGTAAAAGACCGCACCGTCAACTATGTCATTGTCATGAAGTGGGTGTGCTAACACGACTATATGCATCGGGGCATATATTTTAGTCAGTGCAATGCTATTCTGAATTATATAACGTCCACGGTGCTTGAAAAATAGACATCTGCACCGAATCCGGTGCGGTCTATTTCATTAGGGGCCCCGGGGATGGTGCGCTAAAATATTAGGATGCATTGGCACCGGTGCGTGACTGTTTTTATGGAGCATCGACTTGTATGTTTGTTTTAAAATAAAATAAAATTATATATGTATATTTATAGATATATTTATGTTTCAATAAATTTTTTTTTATTTAATATGGCAATTATTCAGAGAGAACAGGAGCAACAACAACAATAAGCAGAACAATATGACATGATTCGCCAATGGGAGGCAAGAGAAAGGGAGAGAGATGGATGCACTCGCCCTATTACTTCAGATACCCAGGAGATCTTTATGCAGGTAGGCCTCCTCAAGTTCTATGAGGAGGCTATTTCTGGCCTAAAGGCCCATAGTGTGCTTTTGAGACATCTTGTCGGCAGGTGGAATGCCCACCGATAGGCTTTTCAGGTTGGTCCTGGCCAGTGGTACACACCCACTGAGGAGGACATTTATTTTATTACAGGACTATCGAGGAGAGGGGTGGATTTTCCCTCATTCCCAGACATGCTAGTTGGTTGTGTAGCAAGGATTTAGTTAGTTTACTCCCAGAGATACATTGAAGCACATGTACTGTCTCCTTCATAGTTTCAGGTACCTAGAGGTCAGTTACGTATAGGTGCTTTTGGTAGACAGGACGTGCAGTGCCTCTCTATTATTGCTTCAATCATTTTAGACAACACCAGTGACGGGCAACGCATTAGTTGCTCACTTTTATATAACGTTTATTCTTTAGTACAACAACCATGACTTGTCAGGTGGTTTGCCATTTTTTTGCAACAGTTTTGTACAGCCTTAGATAGATGTCGTGCTCATGCACAAGGGAGGGTCAAATTCCCTTTTTCTTCAGAGCGATTTGTTTATTTTTTGAGAGGTTTCCAGAGATGAGACCTAGTTTTGTTCGACAACCTCGTAGGCCGATGTTTGAGGCCCGGATGCGCATGTGGGGGCAGATGATGCCCAAGAGGGGAGACACTATGTTTCTAGCGAGGATATCACATGATTCGCTGGACTTACTTGCTAGTGTTGGCGGGCTGCATACATTCATTATGATCCCATGTCATTATGCTGGACTAGATTGGCGAGGGTGTCCCAACATCCTCTTCACTCCTGATGAGCCGCCAGATGATAAAGGTAATATTATTGTTTTATTTATATTTATTCTAACATGTTCTTTAACTTGTTTTTATTAAATTGTGTAATTATTGTTGTCTACTTTTATATATTTTGCAGACATTGGCTCTTTTGATGGTGATGAGATGTCGGATCCACCACATGATCCAGGTGTCGATCTCGATGATTAGGATTAGGAGATGGCTGATGCGCCGGAGGATGAGGCCGGTGGCGCAGCAGAGAAACATTTTGAACCTACGCTTCATGGTGCACCGATACTGCCTTTTGTTAGGCATGGTCGACCTGAGACCAGATACCGGATGGAGTTGGGTAGCCAACTCTGTGGATTGATTTCAGATGTGGGCATCAGGCTCGCTCATTATAGAGAGATACGAGGCGATGATAGACTGTTACGGATGTGGAGAGGCATGCCGCGTGACATGTACGTCCTGATGCAGCATGTCGTAGGAGCTACGACAGCTGTTACGCGATTGAGGAGGATTGTCCGTAGCTATAGGCATAGTCGAGTTGCGGCACGTGATGGACAGTCCGCCAGCAGTGACTTAGATGCATCTCATAATCATTCACCTCGCGGCATGCCTGATGATCAGCATGAGGCTCCATTGATAGCATCTGACACTATTCATCATGGAGATGAAGCTGGACCATCAGCCACGTCCATTCAACAGCCTGCAGCATCCATCATGAGTACTAGTCACGATCATCATGAGTAGGCTGGACCATCGACCGCTGAGGCTGCAGTACTATTCACTGAGCAGGCTTCCACTACTACTGTGCCTCATATTGATCATGTTGTACTACCACCAGCGAATGCATCCATCAGTACTACTGATCATCATGATCATGAGCAGGCTAGTCGACCATCAACTGTCGAGGCTACACCCAACGTTGCTGAGCTTGCCGCATCCACTTGTACTAGTGTTATTGATGTTGTTATACTACCATTAGCGCCTGATCCATGACATTTATATTACAGTTGTATATTTTTAACATTATATATATATATATATATATATATGCTCCATGTATTTTCTGTTCATGTTGCAGTTGTACTTAATTTTCATGTTGATGATCATCATGATGTGGCGCATATTGTTAGTCATGTTACATATGTTAATTTAATATTTAGATTGTAGATAGATGTGTATATGTGATAGGCGCATGAGTTATTTGACATTATATTGAGATGTATATTTGATGTTTGTGTTGTGATGATGTTAATATATAATGTTAATTTGATGTTAATTGAATGTGTTTATTAGTCGAATATGATGTTTGTATGATGGTTATCATGATCGTGATGATATTTATTAATTAATTTAATATTATTAAATGACCATGATATTTATTAAATATTATGTCGTGAATGTAATTGTAATTTAAATTTTAATTCTATGTAAAATTGTATTTGTATTTGTACTAATTGTAATTTTAAGTGTAATTGTATGTAAGATATTTATTAATGTAAAATTTTAATTGTAATTGTAATATTTAATTTATTCTGAAATGATTGTAATTGTATATATGAAAAATTGTAAAATTGTAATTTTAATTCTAATTGTATGTAAATTTCACAAATTGTAATTGTATTTGTAATTCTAATTTTAATTGAATTGCATGTAAAATATTTGTAAAATTGTAATTGTAATTATAAATGTAATTCTATGTAAAATTGTAAATGTAATTGTATTTGTAACTATAATTTTAATTGAATTGTCTGTAAAATATTTGTAAAATTGCAATTGTAATTGTAAATGTAATTATATGTAAAATTGTAAATGTAATTGTATGTAAAATTAAAATTGTAATTTAATTCTAATAGTAATTCATGTATGTGAAATTAATTTAAAATTGTAATTGTAATTTTAATTGTAATTGTAATTTTAATTAATGTAATTGTATGTAAAATATTAATTTGTAAAATTTTAATTCTATTAATGTAAAATGTTTTTATTAAAATATTTAAATTTGTAAATTTGCAAATAATTGTAAAATAACAAATCTAGAATAATACGAATTTTTGTGACATAAAGTTTAGAAAATAATGAAAATAAATTCATGTAATTTATAACTATCATTATTTTATTATGATCTTACATTAAAAAAAAAAAAAGAAAAAAAAAAAAAGAAAAAAAACTTTAAAGAGTCCGGTGAGATTATCATCTGTGAGCTTATCATCCTAACAGGCCCTGGTGCGTCATATTAATACAATGCACCGGTGCGTCACATTTTCGCGCACCAGAAACGAATAAATGCAAAAAAAAAAAAAAACACAACTCTATTTTGTTTAAGTTAAAAAAAAGGGCATTTTGAAAAATGGGCGGCAAAATATTTTCGAAAATCTAATTTGATAAAATAATTCTTTAAATACTAAACACTTTTCATTATTTCACTATTTTTGCTAAAAAATTTCAGTTAGATTTTTGCAGGAGACAAACCTGGAGCAAGAGAGCACTAGGGCACTGTGGATGGCGAAATACCTTCGAACAGAAGTATTCAGATAATCAGAAACCAAAACTCTGGTAATTCAAGCCCTTTATCATAGAATTTCAAACCATTTCGCGATTAAATTTATTTATTTATTTATTTTTTTTTCTGCTGTTTTTTATTTTTTCCTGTAGTTTTATCCATTTTTACCCTAAACCCTTCAGTTTTTTGTTTTTTCCTTTTCTTCTCCCTGTTTTTGTGATTTCAGAATTAGGGTTTTTCATTTTAGATTGACGTCTAACCCACGAGACGACTTTCATAGTCGGATCCCAATCCATTCGGCCATTGCGTGAATTTTAAAAAAAAATGGATTTTTCTTTATCGACGCGCCCTGCGTACGCCACCACACCAGTGCTCTGCATTATTACAGTGCACCGCGCAAGTTCTGTGTCGTAAAAAAATGATTAAAAAAAAAAAATCCGTACGATGTATTACATCGTTTTTGCGGTGCGTTTATAATACCCCACGCACTGTTATGTTTATTACACTATTTTTGTGGTGTGTTTATGATATCGAATGCACCGTACAGTGTATTATACTGTTTTGCGGTGTGTTGTTAATATATCCACGCACTGGCGGCGGTGCGGATTTCATGAAAGGCGCACCGGTGTCTCGAGATTTATTTTCTACCTGAAAAGTTGAGAATTTATTTATAAATATATTAATGAATGATATTCTATAGGTTTCAGATTGATAAAGAAATGACTAACAAGATATCAAGTAACAAAAATACTGTTAACACATCAAGAAAAACAAAAAAGACAAGTTCTTTGTAAATTCTTTATAAAAATATTATTTTTGAACTATATGCAACTTTAACTAATATGTATTGTTTATTGTGTATCATGCAGAGCCACAAAATGATGAAGCTCGATATGATTATTTCTGATCTACGACCAGAAGAGTGTGAAATTTTAATGGAAAAATTGCAAAAAGATGAATCAGGTGAATGAAACAATAATATCAATCCAATATGAGTTTCTTTTTTTAATTATCATTAATAATATACTTAAAATTATTATATAACATGTGTCAAACAATCTACTAATTCACATCTGTTTAATGTTCTACAGGGACCAACAACTCAGAAAAGGAATGTTGTTCTAAGAAAAGAAAAAAAATAGAACATGCAAATGAAAATGAATTGCTCTTTGGCTCATCTGGAGTGGTGCTGGAAGTTAACGAAAGAGGGAAATTTTTTTACAAAAGTTTGAGGGATCTAGTGGAACGAATACAACAACATGCTTCAAATGTAATATGTAATCATTGAATTTTTCGATCATTAGGTACAATAAATAAACAATTTAGCATTAAATATTAATTTCAAGAATTTTCTTGCAGAAAATAAAAGAAAATGGAACCCATTCAACACATAAAACAAGACAACAAGGAAGAAAATTGTTGATCTCTAAGTTTGTGAGTAATTGTTACTTCCTTATAACAACTTAACTAGATTTCATTTTTGTATTTTTTAAGTTGCTTTACAAAAATCATTATTGAATGTCTTCAAACAGGTGCTAACATACAAAGAAGAACCATCAGACGAATTGATTGAAATTGGGTTAAATATAGGTTGTGAGTATATGTTGGCATATCAGAATTTAATTATGGAATTTGTAAGCATCTATCAATCTTGTTTTAATTAGCTCAATCTATAATTAATAAAACAAAAACATCTTTTATATTAAATATATGATTTGTTATTGGGTATAAAACTTGCAGGAAACAAAGTATGGAACTGCGCCAACAAATTAAATTTTGAAAGATGGCATGGTACATGGTTTTGAAATAATGTGTATAGTTTATGAGTCAATTTTTGCTATGGTACGCCATTTTTCTTTTCGATTTACATTGATGTATATTATTTAATATTGGAATTTTCATTATTCTCACCAATGTATATACACTCATTTTAGTTTATTTTTATGTTTGTGGATGGAAAGTGAAGAAGAAGAAAACAATCAACGCCATGAACACAACATTCCTGAAAATAACCCAAGTCATGCAAGTAGCTCTAGCAGTGACAACAGTTCAAGCGAAGAATGATGATCACTATGTAATTTTGATATCAAAGCAAGGCGTTTTATTTTTTGAAATATGTCTGTGAAATCAGACATTTTGTTTAATGTAATGGACATAGTGTCCCAATTGAAAGACAAAGGGATACGAATAATTGTCCCATTTTGTATGATAAAGACTGTCTTATATATATATATATATATATATATATATATATATAATCATAAAATATGTTTTAATTTATTCTATTGTGTTCTCCATTGTCGCTATTGCGTTCTCCATTGTCGTTCTAAAATACACTAATAAAAATTTAATTCATATGAATATTGTTATCAGATGTGTCGACTTTTGATGAATAATGAATTTAAAACAATCACAATAATTGGACTGTCAGAGGTGGATGTTTCTAAAAAAACAAAATGAAAACCGGTGCGTTTATGTGTCTATACGCACTGGTGCGTTTATGATTCTATGGGCATCGCACCAATACTGATTCCAGTTATAAATATCGGTGCATTTGTGTGATACTGCGCACCAGGGCGTTTATGTATCTATAAGCACCGATGCATTTGTAGATGCCATGTGCACTGCATGAATACCGATACCAATTATAAATCTCGGTTCCTTTCTGTGATACGGAGCACCGGTGCCTCATAAAGATACATGCACCGGTGCGCTTATACGACATATGGGCACCGCTCAAATCCCAAGACCAATTAGAATGGCCCTGTGTGTTGTATCACCAACACCAAGCCCGGTGGTGTTGTTTTCCTTAACGGCCCGGTGCATTCTCCTTTAACCGCCTCGTTGCGCTGTCTACCGATACGCATCTGTGCATTAAAACCTGATAAGAGCACCAATGAAAAAACATCCGTAATAACCTCCGGCCACCCATTTTTTTTTAGTTGTGTTGAATTTCCGTTAAAAGCTCCGCCAAAACCTCCATTACCAGAAACGGATGTGGTAGCATATGTTTTTTTGACAATTTTGGCCAATTTTATAACACTAAAAACCTCCTTTATAACCTCCGCTAGAGGGTCTTTTCCTTGTAGCAGGTAGGTGATTGAGGAAAAGACTTGTATAAGTACGGATCCCCCCCAAAATGAGTTGGAGTTAAAGGTGTTTTGGCTTGAGTTATTTCTTCAATCGAAATTAAACTAGGTGGAAGGATTTGACCATCAGGCCCAAAGTATATTTCAGGAGGTTGAGCGCGCAATATGGGAGACTAAATGGCTACAATAGATTATGGGGTGACCGATATTGAAACAAATTTTGGTCGTTTGAATTTGGGATTTAGATGTTCTGGCAAAAAAGTGACAGGATCTGGATCAAATTCCAGTTAAACAACGTTGGGTTCGGGAGGTATGGTCTCACTGATTGGATGGATCGTGACCACGGGTAGCTGTGAGGACTTTGTCTCGACAACAGTGTATGAACCAAGATTTGTAGAAACAACTAGTGCCGACTCTGGTATATGTGAGGATGCTATCGCACGAGAGGTACTGAGAGTACTAGTTTCTGTAGAGCGATTTCGCCTTCGCCGACCAGAAGTAGCTTCTGGTGTTAAAGGTGGTTTCAGTGCTATTCTACACGAACAATGGGGAAAGGGGTCTTCTTCTTCCATGATGACTGATTTATGTCATGACCAAAAAAAAATAAAAATAAAAGGATTAATTCTAAACAAAAGGTTTACCAAGTAATTTTGAACTACAGAATACCTCCTGGAGAACCAAGAAGTATGGGCAGGCAATCTCCCCGAATGTTGTGTTTGGTGTATCAAAAGTTACAAGGAGACCAACTCGGATCACTATGTATGGATAGCAACCTAAAGTTGTCCTCCAAAATATACCCGAAGGTACGTGGAGGCCCAAGTCTGTATTAGCGCTGTCTAATGTGAAACTGCATAGTGAGAGCACCCCCTTATACTTTTCGTACTAGAACACCACCTGATATACCCGAAGGTACGTGAATGATCTCTGATATAATTACGTACGTGCAGTGAGGTATCACACTAGGAATGTATCGTAGACAAGTTAACGATAGTTTCTATGTTTAACGACACCAGAACACGTCTCTAGCCTATACCTTCTAAATGTTATCGTTATGATTCCAATGCTTTCTTAGGTAAATTGATATAAATTTTAAGCCGATCTTATTTAAAAATTTTCCTTTTGAGGTTCACCGCGTGATGTGATGGAAATTCCTAAAAATGCAAACTAAAATGATAAGAAAAAATTTCAATTTTAGTTTTTCAATGAAAATCCTAGCTACTAAGGGAAAGAGAAATCGGTTTTGAGAGCAAAAAAAAAAGAGCACAAACTAAAATGCAACTTTCCTCATATGATCCTATGAAACACACACAATTCACTATATGCACATGCAGGTTTTTATTTTCAACTCCCTTCATGTGAATGAAAGAAAGGAAACTATATGCATCAAGTCAACAAAAACAAATGTTTTCTTCTTTGAGAAACGAGGAATTTAACAACAATTTCTCTTTTAGGAAAAATGAAGAATGGAACTACAATTTTTCCTACAGGAAATGAAGAATTTAATGAAAATTTCCTTTACGAAAACAAATGGGTCTAATGCAGAAATAAAATACTTTGAATTTTATTTTCCAATGATAAATAAATACACTTAAAGAGACATTGAACAAATTTACTTTTCAAAGGATGAAAAATCAGGAAAATTCACTGGTCTCTAAGAGGTATCAGACAATTGAAAGCACAACAAACAAATGGCTGAGAATGATGGAAATGAAAAATTTGAATGGAATTTTGTTGGTTGAGGGGGAAATGCAGTCTCTAAGGGGAGACAATGCATTGCAATGCACCCCTGAGTGGGAGACAATGCACTACAATGCATTGTGTCTTAGCCAACAGTGCATTGGGCACAACAGTGATTGAAAATGCAAGCTACAAAATACACTTCTAATGCAATTATTTCTTTCAAAATTCTAATATTTGAAATTAGATGCTACTGATGAGGATTAACAAAGTAAAAAACACCAGGAATGATATGAAACTCCCCAGTGGAGTTGACAAATTTTCATGAAGAATTATGATCTACAGATACATCAAATTCCTTAAGTGTGGTGCTAGGCACTTAGAACATCAAAGACTTTTATATCAATTTCTCTAACATAAATAGACACAAAGAATGCTAAAATAACCTACTTGTGATCCAAGTGCTTCTTCTTCTCCTTCTGTCTCTTTTTCTATCGCCTTCAATCTAACTCAGGTCGCCAGATTGTTGCCTGCAAGCATAAACAAAGAACAACAAACAGATTGCAATATACAAATGCCTACTTATCTTAATCACTCAAATCAACTATATGTGAAACATACATATCATTCAAGAGTCCATTGCATGAGAAATAGAAACATAAACAAATACATATATGGGAAAATGAACAAAAATATTTATTAAAGAGTTGAAGGTTGGGGGGGGGGGTTTACAACCAATGATCGATTTGATGTCATAAGCTCTAGCCTCATCGTATCCTCATCACATCCAACATCACACCAGCAACATATCGGTACTTTCACTCTCTTAATGAGAATCCAACAACATTTCCTTACCAAAATTATTCCTTCCCTATCACTAGGATGTGTGCTCAATTTATAGGGAAATTGATTGTAGTTTCTCAATGAATGACTTTCTAATAATAGGCAAGACATGTTCCCAAGTTCAAAGGTGTTAGATGGACACTTGGATTCAAAGTTTGACACATATAGACTCTTCTAGAAGACACTGACCATGTGGAGATTCCCGGAACAATTAGAATTCTGCTCCCAGGTGACCAATGCACTCTTCAATGTTGGGAAGTGCATTTCAGTGCACCCTTAAATGGAGGAAGTTGCATATGAAACATAGTTAGTCCTTGTAAAGGAAAAATCAGTGAGTTCATACATGATATAAAATATAATTAAAACCTTGGAAATCTAACAATAGAAGCCATGAATGATTTTTTCTTCTCTTAGGGCATATAGCAAGTGAAATGTAAGGGGTTGATAGACCCTATTTCATTGGTCCTGGGGATGATGTGCAGTTTGACTAGGTCATGGGGTATGATGCCCAAATTGACCTATAACAATAATAAAATAAAATGCATTCAATGTACAATAGAAAATTTACAAAATACTAAATGAAACTTGGTTTTTGATGAAGATCGAACTTTAATAAGGCTGATGATGTGGAGGGCTATCCCATGATTTCTGGAAGATATTCCTCCTTCAAAATTGCAATTGCTGAGAGATGTAAAAAAACATATAGAATAGAAGATATAGAATCTCCTGAATTTTAAATTATTAAATCTTCTTTGACTGCCACATATGCTGATCTATCTCCTTAAAATATGTAATGAGACACCATCTCCAACTACCATCTATATATGGAAAGCTGAAAAAGAGGGGCAAATATGCCAATTGAAAAAGACACCCGGACAATAGCTTGAATGGATGACACTTGGAAAAAAATAATTACCATTGAGGCTGCATTCACTTTATCATCATTTAGTGCCATTCTTTCAAAACCAACACCAAAAATAAATATTTTCACTTTCTTATACAAATTCTAAAAATAATAGCTACTTACTGGGTTTTGTAAAAACCCGATTTTCTGAAAAAAATTAGCTATTTTTGAAAATACTGTGTATACAGAAAAAATGACATGATTCTTTAGATTTTCATGGTTTTGTACATTCAATCATCAAAGATCTAGGATAGAAGCAAAAATCATGATAGCTACTCCATTGGTTATCCTTTTTTGTTTACTTTCTCTTATGTACTTGAATTTTCTGCTGAATCTTTTTCTTCCCTTTGGCCGAAGAACTGATAGATGAATAAAGCTGGGCTATAGTTGGTTCTTATGTTGTAGTGGTCTCTGAAACTTTTCTAAACAAGGAACATCAACCCTCCATGAAGCCCTAACTGCTGTCACAAGGTAACAAATTGTTTTGCTAGAAGATAACAACAATTTGTTGTAGCTTTGCATGCCCTAAACCACAGTGAGAGGGAATGACATGAAAAAAAAAATGATTTAAATTATGCTACCAAATCATTCCACCAAACATTTCAGTCCATCAGATTATTAACTAATAGGCATTTTTACCTCATCCTTGATTTATTTCACTTTAAATAGTAGCATTAGATTTGACTAGCTTTAGCAAATAAATAGCCAACCTATTTTTTTAATGAATCCTTCGATGAGAAATAAACACCTTTTAGATGAGTGAAATTTATTGTTTCAACAGTCCTTCAATATTAAAATAGCAGTATCTTTTCACTTGATAAATGCCTCTTTTATCTCCATATACGAAATTTTCAAGAAATAGCTACTTACTCGGTTTGCTTGTAAAACCATATTTTCTGAAGAAAATAACTATTACAGAAAATTCCTAACACAACTGATGACTCTGAAATTTAGTCCTTAGCCTTGGATAGAAAATACCATGGTGAATAAATAAGTCTTATCAAGCTAAACCCATGACCTTAACTACTCAAAGCAGTTAAAAGACTTATTTAAAGAGACTTCACCCTAATGATTCTATGACATAAATAAACTATTAGACTCAGAATTATTTTTGGGTTTTGTTAGAAAGTGATGAAAATTGATACATTTTAACTCTTCAAGGCTTTCCACCATAGGTTAGGAGACAAGAGAGGATCAAGGACACAACTTATAATGATGACTAGACCTTGAATTTTTTTAGAAAAATTGCAATGCTAATATTGGCTTCTATTGGGGATGAAGTTATCCTTGTGAGGCTTCAAGGACCATAGATTTAGTGCCTTGTCCAGCCCTTATTTCTCCAACCAACAATTCTTCTCATTAACTCAAACATACCAGCTTGGCTAGCCATTGGGTAATGGAGTCATAAGCTAGATTTCAATCTTGTGCAACTTATTTCAACATAAATGGAAAATAAACCAAACTGTAAACTAAATTAAAACAAATACTCGAGTGGCGATCTTATTTATGTACATCCCTACTTCTGATTAGCTGAAATTCACTTAAGCAAGTGTATACAAAATTCTAAAATATTTTTTTCAAAAACTGATTTCTTGACATGTCTTCACATCCACTGCTAAAAGGCTAAAAAGTATGAAGCATAATCTCTAAATGTGACTCATACTTGCTACTATGGATTAGAAGTACTACAAGACTAATAACAAGAGAGACGTGTAGAAAAATAAACTCCATATAACCAACAATAGGATCAACAAATCAACAAGGAGACTTACTCAAAACAACTTTGAGTTAAAGGATAGGCCGACACATACTTTCCTCTGATAGAAAAATGCTTTTATGAAGAGCTTGTTCTTGATTTTTTTTACAAATTTCTTCTTTCGCACTGTATCCCTACAACTCATATTTATACATTTCAAACATAGGTTCATAATTGTTTTTCTTATCATCAATTCTCAATAAAGGTGATAATTCCTCGACAATTGGTATGTGTTGAGCATCATCTTCTTCCCCGGATTAAAATTCATAACTGTCATAGATTGGATCATAATTGTAAACTTTAAGACTAGGTGACATTGTTGGGAAAAATACTCAGGGGGGGGGGGGGGGGGGGGGTTGGGAGAGTGAACCAATATTTATAACTCTCAATAAACTTTAATTTTTATTTATTTATTTCTATATTCGAATTTGATTAAATCAACTAGTGTATACACGCGACTACCATTATTGAAACTTGCGTATGTCCAGAGATCTTATTATGCAGATAAATATTTACTTAGATCAGTGCATCATTCATTCATCAGACATTTAGTAAGCAGTAAGCATGTGCAGTAATAACAAAATAAATCATCACACATAAGCAACACACATGAACACTAGGATTTAAGGTGGAAACCCAAGTCAAGATAAAAACATTGTTGATGTCGTCTCTTTCTTCAATATTTATTATAAAGAAAACTGCTTACAATCTTGTACTGGTGCAGACTCATACCAACATGCAAACACCCACCTGCAGAAGGCTGCAACCTTCTCTTGTTCTCTTGCTTCTATTGGAAGGGATCTCCAACCCCTTGTTCTCGTTTACCAGCTACCACTGGAAGGGAGCTACTACCCCCTTATCTCTTTTACCAACAACCACTGGAAGGGAGCTACAAGCCCCTCACTGAAGGCTCCAACCCTCAGCACCACCGTGAACCATGTTTCATAAATTTTCACACTGGATCTATCAGATTCAACACAACACAACTTGCAGGCCTCTTTTCATCATATTTTTAGACTGGACCCAATCTACTCATTTAAGACCAAATAACATACATCAAACTGAAACTCATAACTGTATCAAATCATTCACTGAATCATCAATTAACCAATCACTCTAATATTGAGCCAACCATTGAAGAAAACAATCAATTAACCAATTACCAACTCAATTCATAGTGAGATCATTGTAACCAGAATATCAGGACCGAACCCAGAGGAATGAATAAACACGCTGAATCAACTGCAACCCTGTTGATTCATAAATTTTTTTTTATACGCTACTTCAATTACCGCAACCTGAATATATACACACTTTCTTGTGGACAAACATGTGTATAGATCTTTATATACTGAATTTATGAATCTGATTAGGCTCAGAACGTATCAGAGACAATAGGCATACTTTGTTAGATTTACGGAACCCTTATTAAGTCAGTAACATCCATTATATTCAATCATTTAGCCATTGATCATTTTTGTACGTAATCAACTAGTATCATATATAGTATTGAAACAACCCAGATCTACATGAAGACTTCATTGACATACAATAGAAATATAGCAGCAATAAACAGATCACCTCTTCATCAAGCTTCAAAAAACCATGTCTTCCATACACACTTTTTCTGAAACCAACCTGCGTGTATACGTGCTTTTCCTATGACAAACCAAAAAATAGATTTGTAAATATTCAGGACTGTGAAAAGTTTCAGATCAACAGACTTACTCAGATCATACCCGTCACTTCAAAAAATATGCGCAAGATCATAGATCTAAACATCTCACAAACAGATTAAGAAAATGTATAGTCATTTCAGGTCTAGAGATCTTGATCCATCATTGTATTCATAGGTGTAGCAATATTTCAGATCTATTAATAAACTGTCCATGCAGATATACTTCATAGTGAAGTATTAATTCAATACCCATACACTTGCACACCTTGCACTGTGATATTATTCTCCTTATATAGTTTGAGTCTTTCCCAATACCATGAGCCAAAACCACACAAGTGACGATGGAATTCTTGGAGTGAAGCAAATAGATGACACAACACTCAATATTGTGGTCTAATACCATTGTAAGGACCCTTGGTATCATAAAAAGAGTGCTAAGTACATACACGACTTGGCTTCTTCGTACTTGTGTGTATACGTTACCTCTCTTCATTAAAACTGTGTATTCACTAATTTTGGATGTATACACAGGTTGCCTTCATCAAACTTGCGGGCACACTCGGGTTGAATTCATCAAACCTACATATACATTATGAAATATCAACTATAATTTCTCTATCATTGACTATAATTCATTTTTCTATCACATCTGAACTAACCTGTAGATACATCATTTTCACATCTTTAACAAATAGGTTGCTATAAAAAAGGAAACTCATAAATTAGGTTACCATCAAGGACAACTTCATCAAGTAGGTTACCATCAAGGACAACATATTACATCATAATGCCAACAATCTCCCCTTTTGGACTTGATGGAAACCATGTTGGTGTTTGATAACTGAAACTGATAGATACATCAATCATAAACATTATTCAAACACCAAGTTACTCTCCCCCTTTGATATTAAGGGAAAAGGGAGGATCAATAACAAAACAAGGTTTCTCTTTCCTTGTAGAAAGCAGAGCTCTGTAGATCTAATCTGCACTGACCATGATCCCCCTGAGCACATGTTGAGTCTTCAAATTTTCAATAGAGTACACGACTTTATGACTCAATTAGGTATGACCTTACCTATCACCAAGGAATCATACTTACATCAATCTACCAACCAAGTGGGGTTACATATTTGACTCAACTACCCAACCAAGTGGGTTTACATTTTTGACTCAAGCACCCAATCCAAGTAGGTTTACATATATGAATAAGTCCATACATGATTGAATATGAAAATATTTACATCATAGGTCTCAACATGCCCCTTACATCAAATTACATATATGAATTTTTATAGTAAATACCAAAGGACCTCAATGGAGAGAGATCATTGAACATACTTCAACAACCAAGAAGATGTGAACAATGTATTATACCCAGCACGACTAAGGTTCCCCCTAAACATGTGCATCCTAAAAATTATTGAACATTCTGAACAACCATATTCATTAAAGCATATTCATCAAGCAGATAAATATCAAATAAGAAATTGCAGCTTCAAAACCATAACCGCAATTGTACCTATCAGTGCCAAACCATGTCTGTGAGAAAAATCATGGGTAAACTTCAATGTCATCAACCTATGACCGGGTCTAAAATTTCAACATCATAATATATTTCTTTAGAGATCAACTATCAGCTCAATATTTTGTCTGCATCAAAGTGAACTTGTCATTTTACCTTTGTAGAAACATATGAGGGAATCATCATGAAATAAGATAGAGTAGCGAAGCATCATATAGCATGAGAAAACACCAAATACTTGTATCAAAAATATATGGGAGAACCAATTAGAAATATAATACAATGTAGCCATGTCTTCAAGTATCATCAAATAGTTGTAGCATAAGCACACCAATAACCATGTCTTTGGGTCCTTTGCAACAACATCATATTCTCGCCAATAAGAATTATCATACCAGAACAACTTCATCAATAATCAATATGTATCAACCAATCATCCATGTGATCTTTTATCACCAAGGTCTTCATGTTTTAGATTTATTTCATAATCACAATGTAACATGTGTAGGAATCAAGAAATAGGTCTCATTCATGACAAAAGTCATCATCAGCAAAATTTTCATGTTCTTTCCTCATATCTGAATCATTGGACTTGCATCAAATCCACGTGTGAATATAAAGATAATATTCTACAAAAAATGATCAGGGTTCATCCATAATCTCATCATAAGAAATCCATGTATCATGAGAACATCATTTGAACATGAGCATCACAAGAATTAAAGAATAAGAAAATAGACTACCAACAATGCAACATTAGTAGTTAGGCTAATGCTCCCCCTGAACCTGTGTTGCTTGTTCATAGTCAAGACTAACCATATCAATTCCTTCATCATATCAATAGATTGTAACCATCAACGTCTGACCAAGAAAATTAAATCATAACTGACAACACCATATCATAATTTGTTCTTAAGTCTGAAACATTTTTTTCTATCAGAGAAAAACATACGCAACTGTTTCCAACAAAACTCACATGTATACGTGAATTTCATTTATGAAACCCATGTACAGAAAGTGAAAGACAAAAAATTTCACAAATCCATATCCCCTTGGAATTATACATTATGTACATGTCTTCTGTTGTCATATCAGATGCACTGTCAGAAATATTAAAAAATAGAATTACCAAAACATCCTTTATACATTGCAATTGATGATATTATTCTTTCAAGAATGATGGACTGCAATGGGCATTTTCTTCTTTCATTCTGAGTCTGAATCCTCCTCACATCCGCGAGAGGTCAAATATTTAAAAACATATAATTTATCAGCGTTTCTATATCCCCTTGCTATGAATTCTCCAGTTTCTTCATCCATAACCTTGAATTTTGTTGACGTGAACACAATTACATTTCCTTTATTTTCCATTTGGCCTACACTTAATAAGTTTTGTCTAGCCCTTGAACTAATAAGGTATCATATGCCTTCGATTTTTGTTAATTATGGCTCTACCTTTTCCCAAAACATTTTCTGGAGCATCATTAGAAAGAATATCCTTACCATCTTGATTTTTCTTGAGAAAATCCATCTTACTCTTATCACCAGTCATGTGATGAGAACATCCGATGTCGATGTACCATTCATACTTATCTTTAATTGCACAGAGAGAAAGCCCAAATCTTATATCTTCTTCTTTATGCTTGTTAATTTTGGTGGATCCAACTTTCTTTGGTCTTACGATATTATTTGTTTGACTTCCATGTTGTCTTTGATTATTCATTGATCTATTCGTGCATTCCTTTTCTACATGCCAAAAATTGTTACAAACATAACTCTTATGTAACCAGAAAAAGGAGCAAAGGTATCATAAGTTTGCCTCATGTTCCTTCTATTGCAATCAATAGCTTTATGTACAAATTTGTTGCATGAAAAACAATAATCCTTAAAGAAAATTGAGTACCTGGGAGGTGTCGACCTTTCTGTGTAGAGTATATTTGTCTGCGACTGAAACAATATGATTCTGTAATTGTATGCAACATGTCCATAATTATGACATACCAAGCATTCAACATTATTGATCAAAGGAGAAAATTGATTGATACTTATATAGTTAGGAGAAAATGATTTCCTTTGAGAATTCATGATTGTCGGTTGACCTTTTGTCTCTTTAAACACTTCAGGTTTTGCATTGATATCCTTTGAATATTTAGCACTTTCTTGTGAACTAGATTCTCCTTTAACAGTTTCATGAAAACCAATACCAAATTTAATAGGAGACCTTTGACTACTAAGAATATTATCCAGAATATTAGTACTATCTTGAGACCTCAATGTTTATCCTTTTCTTCTAATTCACCTTTTAAATGTTTACCTAAACCTCCAATCATTGGAACTGCTTATTCATACTTTCTTGAAACCTTTTTCCCTCTTCTAGTTGTTCATTAAATTTTAGAATCTCTTATTTCAACCCATTTTCTTGTTCTTCAAATGTTTGTAGAAGTTATTCATTATTCTTATTTGATTTTCCAAATCTGCTTTGAGAGAGATGATTTATGCTTCAAGTCCTTCACTGTGATTGTTTACTTCATTATGCAACTTTTGACACTGACCTATCTATTCTTTGTTTAGTTTCTCAATTGAATTTCTTTCTTGTAACAACTCATTCAATCTAGAAATCATATCTTTGAAGATACATTACCTTTCCTTAAATAAAATCTGGTTACCTTCAACTTCATTCTTGAGATTAGCAATTTCTGCTTCTAGATCCATAACATTACTTTTACTTTCATTTTCACTATCTTCAACATTGCATGCACAAGGAAGTGAATCACAAGAACAACAATCAATACCTATTTCATCTTCTTCATTTTCTGTTGCACACATTTTTTGAGATATCTTCTTCCTTTGAGTATCCTTCTTATTTTTCTTCCCTCCCATTGTGACATATCTCCTTCAAGCGATCAAGCTTCTATAGAAGGACATGCTTGATTCCAAGCTTCTATAACTCTCAATAAAATTTACTTTTTCTTTACTGATTCTTATATGCAACCTTGATTAAATAAGCTAGCGTATACATGCATCTACCTTTAATGAAAATTGCATATGTTCAGGGATCTTATTATCCAGATAAATATTTACTTAGATCGGTGCATCATTCATTCATCAGAAATTTAGTAAGAAGTAAGCATGTGCAGTAATAAAATAATAAATCATCACATATAAGCAACACACATGAACACCAAGATTTAAGCTGGAAACCCAAGTCGGGAGAAAAATGCCACTGCTTTCATCTATCTTCAATATTTATTATAAAGAAAACTTCTTACAATATTGTACTGCCACAAACTCATAACAGCACGCAGGCACCCACTTGCAGAAGGCTGCAACCTTCTCTTGTTCTCCAACTTCTACTGGAAGGGATATCCAACCCCCTGATCTCATTTACCAGCTACCACTGGAAGGGAGATACTACCCCCTGATCTTGTTTACCAGCAACCATTGGAAGGGAGCCATGACCCCCTCATTGAAGGCTCCAACCCTCGGCACCACCGCAGACGACATTTCATAATTTTTCACACTGGATCCATTAGATTCAACACAACACAACTTGTAGGACTCTTTTCATCAGATTTTCAGACTCGACCCACTCTACTCATTTAAGCCCAAAGAACAAACATCAAAATTAAACTAATAACTATATAAAATAATTCACTGAATCATCAATTAACCAATCACTCTAATACTGAACTAGACATTGAAGAAAACATTCACTTAACCAATTACCAACTCGATTAATAGTGAGATCATTGTAACCAGAATAGCAGAACTGAACCCAGACTACTACATCAACACACTGAATCAAATGAAACCCTGATCATTCATAAAAAAAAATGTATACACTACTTCACTTACTGAAACCTGCGTATATACGTGCTTTCTTATGGACAAACCTGTGTATAGATATTTATATAATGAATTTAGGAATCTGATCAGACTCAGGATAGATCAGAGACATTAGGCATACTTATTCAGATTTATAGAACCCTTATTCATTCAACAACATCCATCATATTCAATCACTCAGTCATTGATCATATTTGTACATAATCAACTAGAAACATATACAATATTCAAACAACCCAGATCTACATGAAGAATTCATTGATAGGAAACAAAAATATAGTAGAAATAAACAAATAATCTCTTCATCAAGCTTCAGAAAACCCTAACTTACATACGTGCTTTTTTTGAAACCAACCCGCGTGTATACGCGCTTTTACCGTGACGAACCAGCGTATAGATCTATAAATATTTAGGACTGTAGAAAGTTTCAGATCAATAGACTTACTCAGATCATACCCATCACAGACGTAAAAAGGTCACAAACAGATCAAGAAAATTCATAGTCATTTCAGGTCTAGAGATCCTGATCCATCATTGTATTCATAGGTGTATCGATATTTCAGATCTATTAATAAACCACAACCCATTCCATGCAGATATACTTCAGAGCGAAGTATTCATTCAATACCCATACACCTTCACAACTTTCACTATGATATTATTTTCCTTATATAGTTTGAGTCTTTCCCAATACCATGACCCAAAACCACACAAGTGCCGATGGTATTCTTGGATAGAATCAAATAGACGACATAATACTCAATATTGTGGGCTGATACCATGGTAAGGACCATTGGTAGCATAAAATGAGTGCACAAGTACATATGCAACTTGGCTTCTTTGCACTCGCGTGTATATGTGAATTCTCTTCATGAAAACTGCGTATTCACTACTTCTAGATGTATATGTGGGTTGCCTTCATCAAACCTGTAGGCACACTTGGGTTGCCTTCATTAAACCTGTGTATATATTGTGAAATATTACCTTTATAATTTCATTTATCACTCAATGGAATTCCTTTTTTTGACACATCTGAACTGACCTATAGATACATCATTTTTACAAATTTAACAAATAGGTTTCTATAAAAAAGGCAACTCATCAAGTAGGTTACCATCAAGGACAGCTTCATCAAGTAGGTTTCCATCAAGGACAACATATTACATCATAATTCTAACAATCTCCCCCTTTGGACTTGATGGAAACCATGTTCGTGTTTGATCACCACAACTAATAGATACATCAATCATAAACGTTATTCAAACACCGAGTTAATCTCCCCCTTTGACATCAAGGGAAAAGGGTGGATCAATACCAAAAGAAGGATCTTTCCTTGTAGAAAGAAGAGCTCTATGGATCTGATCTTCACTGATCATGCTCCCCCTAAGCAAATGCCGAGTCTTCATATTTTCAATAGAATATATGAATTTATGACTCAACTAAGTATGACCTTTCCTATCACCAAGGACTCATGTTTACATCAATCTCTTAACCAATTGGGGTTACATATTTAACTCAACTACCCAACCAAGTTGGTTTACATTTTTTACTCAAGCACACAATCCAAGAAGTTTTACATATTTGACTAAGTCCATACATGACTGAATATGACAATATTTACATCATAGGTCTCAACACGAGACTTACATCAAATTACAGATATGACTTTTTATAGTAAAGACCAAAGGACCTCAATGGAGAGAGATCATTGAACATACTTCAACAACCAAGAAAATGGCAACAATGTATTTTACCCAACGCAACTAAGGTTCCCCCTAAACATGTGCATCCTGAATATTCTTGAACATTCTCAACAACCATCTTCATCAAAGTATCTTCATCAAGAAGATATATATCAAATAAGAAAATACAGCTTGAAAACCATAACCACAGTTGTACCTATCAG